>JANAVB010000195.1:3888738-3989182 GCA_029216955.1 Iris pallida | reverse complement strand
CGTGCTAAGTGCAAAGTGCGCCAACAAAACGCCACATTACGCCTCATGAGCCCGAGTCCGAGCCCGAGCCCGAGCCCGAGCCCGAGTCCGAGTCCGAGTCCGAGTCCGAGTCGCTAAGCCCCAACGGGACTTAGCTCCTTTGGAAATAAATTTCCCAAGAGCAAAAAGCTTACAGCTTATTAATTGTTGATTAAGCCTTTATACCAAATAATTAATCCCACATGGCACACATCCATGTGCACTACATGTGCATCTCCATAAAGAGTAAAGACTCATATATATGGAGATACACATTCCTTTCTAGCCGATGTGGGACTAAAAATCAATACAAAAGGCTATAAACCCAACAATCCCCCACATATCTCTATATATATGAGTACGAGTGTTCCCCACAGTAACTGTCCATTATGCTTTTAGGATAGATGCCACTTAAGACTTGAATCTTCCCACGTGAGTCAAAAATCAAACTATAATACAAGAATGGACTAAGCCTTGAATTCTGTATCATAGCTGAAATTCTTTCCACTCACATAATATAGTTACATGTGCCTCTGGCTGCACATTTAAGGCCGTGTGCCAGCCTGGTTTCAGTGTATAATATTGGGCGTCTACAAGTTTACCCTCAAGAGACGGCCTGATATCTCTTTGTCCATACACTATAGGTGAGTTCTTTATTAAAGAGACATGGCATGAAGCGTCCAACGCTTCCTTTGCGGTGCTACGCCGCTATGACATGGCCTTAAGCCGAGGACCTTACCCCGAATCACCGGGAACCTCATCGTAGTGTCATACTACCCGTAGCATGAGGTCTAGCCCCTTTGTAGTGCCAAACTACCCAGCATGAAGCCTTACGCTTCTGTGCGGTGTTACGCCGCTACGATATGGCTTGCAAGGCCGAGGCTTTATCCCTAGCCGGGTTTACCTCATTGTGGTGTCGTGCCACCCGTAACATGAGGAACACCTCCTCTTTGTAGTGCTGACTACATCCCTCTTTAATTCAATATACAGCATTAGGCCAACTGCCTATTTGCGGTGCTATGCCGCTGTGACTTGGCTAACATAGTCGAGGCTTTACCTCCTTCGAGAACCTCATGGTGGAGTTACCGCCACACATAGCATGGAGTCACACTCCTTGTAGTGCTGTGCTACCATGCTTCCTGTAAAGCATACCAGACATTCCAAATGCCTGAGAACTCATTAAGGCATTTAAGCCAACCTCCCACAGGACCTGTTTTTCGAAGAAAACAACAGTAGACAACAGTGGTTATAGGTCCGTAACCTCTCCATGCCCAATAGAACATGTACCCACCGTTCCTGATATTCTTCCGATTAGTGGTCCTCCCTTGAACCAAAAGCTAGATGCCTAGTAGATAAATCTTTGAACTAATAGCATAAAACTTTATGGTAGGAATACAATAATACAATATCAGAATGCCTTCAACCCCATTTTACAAGCTGTGTCATCGACCAGCTGGTGCTTGAGGCCCTTGGTGAACGGATCCGCCAGGTTCTCCTGACTCCGAACATCAATTACTGCAATAACACCTCTCTTGATAAGATCGTGTACTGCCCTGTGCTTCAACCGCACAGTCCTCTTCTTCCCGTTGAAGAGGTCATTTGATGCCACCGCCGCAGTCGCCTGGTTGTCGCAGTATATCGGTATTGCCGGTATTTGCGCCCCAACCACTGAAAGATCATACATGAGCTCCCGAAGCCATTCTGCTTCCTCGGCTGCGGTATCAAGTGCAAAGAACTCAGATTCCATGGATGACCGCGAGAGCATAGTCTGCTTCTTCGACTTCCACGATATAGCAGCTCCACCCATTGTGAAAATGTATCCACCTGTGGACCTCTCGCTCTCCACCTCTGAGCACCAATTGGCATCACTGAAGCCTTCCACTACCGGAGGATCTCCGCTGTAGTACAGTGCATATATCTGAGTCTTCTTGAGATATCTCATAACCCGTTCCACAGCTTTCCAGTGTTCAACACCTGGATTGCTCGTAAAACGACTCAGCATTCCCACGGCAAAAGCTATGTCAGGCCTTGTGGCAGTAGTAGCATACATCAAACTCCTGATTACGCTTGCATACTCCAGCTGTCTGACGCTTTCCCCTGAATTAGGCTTCAGCTTCAGATCACACCTGTACGGCGTATCGATCCCTGAAAGATCCCGATACCCATAACGAGTGATCATTTTCTCAATATAATGAGACTGTGACAGCGCTAGTCCAGTGTCTGTCCGGATGATCTTGATCCCTAAGATCACATCAGCTTCCCCCAAGTCCTTCATACTGAACTTGTTTGAGATGAATTTCTTTGTCTCCGTGACACATCTAATATCCGTACCTAGGATAAGCATGTCGTCTACGTACAGACAAACGATCACACCTCTTCCATCAGCGAACTTCGTGTAAACACACTTGTCCGTATCGCTGACCATGTAGCCATTTGACCTTATTACTTTGTCAAATTTCTCATGCCACATCTTGGGAGCCTGTTTAAGACCGTACAAGGATTTTACCAACTTGCAGACTTTGTCTTCAAGACCTCTGATGACAAATCCCTCTGGCTGTTGTATGTAAATCTCTTCGGTCAGCTCGCCATTTAGGAAAGCCGTATTCACATCCATCTGATGTATCACCATCTTATTTATTGCTGCGAGAGCAATCAACATTCTGATGGTGGTCATCCGGGCTACTGGAGCATATGTGTCAAAGTAGTCAATCCCCTGCTTCTGAGAAAACCCCTTGGCTACCAACCTAGCCTTGAACTTGTCAATAGTTCCGTCTGCTTTCATCTTCTTTTTGAAGATCCATTTGCATCCGATGGGTTTCGCTCCTTCAGGAAGATCAACCAACATCCAAGTGTTATTTGAGGTGATGGAATCAATCTCATTGTCAATCGCCTCCTTCCAGAAAACCGCGTCTCTGGTCTTCATCGCCTCATCATAGGTAAGTGGATCTACTTCCACATGATAGGTGACAAAGTCACTTCCGAAGTCCTTCGGCCTCCTCACACGTTTAGCTGACGGCTCAGCTTGTTCTGGTTCAATCGTTGTATCAACAACAACATCTTCTTGGACCACATCTTCATTGAAGACTTCAGTCTCTTGTGCACCCTCATTATTCTCCGGAACATCCGGAAGAACAATATTCTTGTGCCTTACAAACTTGTCTTCAAAATATTCTGCATCGCGAGATTCAATGATATGATTTGACTCAATATCAAGAAATCTCCGAGCATCACTCTTCTCGGCATACCCCAAGAAGATCGTCTTTGTAGTCCTTGTCCCAAGCTTCTGAATCTTCAGATCTGGAAGCTTGACATATGCCAGACACCCCCACACTCGAATAACATTCAAGTTAGGTCTGACTTTGAACCAGAGTTCATGAGGAGTAATATCAGAAGTTGCATGAGGCACTCTATTTAGAATAAAAGTGGCCGTCAATGCAGCTTCTTCCCAGTAGCATTTAGGAAGGCCAGCAGTCAACAACATTGAATTTATCATTTCTGTCAACGTCCTGTTCTTCCTCTCAGCTACTCCGTTTGATTGAGGAGAGTACGGAGCCGTAGTCTCATTGACAATTCCATGTTCCTTACAGAACGATGCGAATTCATGAGACCTGTACTCCCCACCTCGATCACTTCTTATCCTTTTGAGTTGTTGTCCAGTCTGTCGCTCAGCTTCAGCTCTGAACTCCTTGAACTTCTCGAATGCTTCGTCTTTAGCCTTCAACAAGTAGACGAACGCATACTTTGAGAAGTCATCGATGAAGGTTATGAAATACTTCATCCCGGCCTTTGTAGAGAACTGTTTGAAGTCACAGATATCGGAGTGAACCAACTCCAGAAGATCTGTACTTCGATTAACCCGAGGAAAGGGTTTCCTTGTGATCTTCGTTTGAGCACAAACTTCACATTTCTCTACCTTATTCCCACACTTGGAGATAAGTCCTAGACTAAACATTCTGTTTATTCGTTTACAATGAACATGTCCTAGCCTATTATGCCACAACTCAAGAGTATAAGCAGAAGGAGAGATTTCATTAATTACATTAATTACATTGGACTGATTTACAAGCTGAATCTTGAACATTCTTTCGGTATAAAAAGCTTTCCCGAAATATGTTCCCTTGATAGACATCACCATCTGGCCAGCATTGATATCCATTCTGAGGCCTGCATTACAGAGTAAACCTCCCGAGATCAGGTTCTTGGCGATAGCAGGTACGTGCTTCACGCCTTGAAGCGTCAGAGACTTGCCAGAAGTCAGCTTCAGAATAACCGTCCCGATCCCTAGAACTTCAGCTTGTGCTTGGTTCGCCATCACAACCGCTTCAGAAGTGGGTGTGTAGGTGGTGAACCACTCCTTACTGGAGCAGACATGGCAGGTGGCTCCAGTATCTACCCACCAGTCTGAATCAGATCCTACAGCATCAACCTGTCCAATCATAGCAATTACATCAGTAATCATTGAGACTTTGCTAGGCTCACCTTGCTCTGATTTCTTGGCCGGTGCTGTGCATTCACTTTTGAAATGGCCAACTGGCCACACTTGAAACAAGGCATCTTTGCCTTAGATTTCTTTGACTTGAAAGAAGTTCCCTTAACATTCAAGTTGTTAGGGTTCTTCTTCTTCTTCTGGAAATCTGCACGCTTTCCCTTTCCCTTTGGTTCCTTGGTCTGAACCAGATTAGCGTTAGCCAATTGCTTGGAAAGCGTGTCAACCTTATGTTGAGCCCTCATCTGGTCTTCAACATAAATTTCCTGCAGGAGATCTTCAAGGGTGATCTCCAGCTTCTTCCTATGCATGTTTGCATAGAACTTACTCCACCCAGCGGGGAGCTTTGAGACAATCCCTCCAACAACAAACTTGTCGGGGAGGGGCATCGCCTCGTCTTCCAACTTCTGTCGCAGCTTCAGAAATTCTTTGACCTGTGGCAGCATGGACTTCTCGTCCTCAAAGAGCCATTTGTGATATTTTTCAACCACAAATATTTTGCTCCTGTTCTTGTCTTCTTTGTAGAGTTTTTCTAGAGACTCCCATATGTCTCTAGCGATATCCTTCTTAGAATATGATTCTGCTAGGGAATCCTCCATAGCATTCAGGATAAGCAACCTGCAAATGCTATTCTCCCTTCTCCACTTGGCCTGAAGTTTAGTAGCCGCAGTGATTGCGGCAGCAGACCCAGTATCTGGAACAGTAGGTTCCTCTTCAAGCAATACGTGATCCACGTCTCTGAGTTGAAGAGTGAGATAAACCTTCCTCTTCCAGACTTGATAATACTCTCCATCAAACTTCTCTAACTTACAGAAGTCAGTGTTTAGGAGTGAAGCATTAATATTTTCTATCGTAGCAATAAAGCTTTGAGATTGTTAAAGCCGGGAATGTCGGGGCACGCTTTTCGATGGAAAATACAGAAACTGAAACAGTTGTAAAGACAACGTTTCAAATGCAATTCCTTAAAGAAGGTTTTGCAACAGAGATCCAGAAGGATTCTGCAAATTACGAGATCTAAAAAGATATCGTAATTCATGAATAATCTAAAGAGATTTTCGTGATCGTAGCAAACTGGCAGTAGTGCCTTCTAAAAAGAAGATACTGACAGAACTGCTAAAGGCAACAGAAGGGTGACAGGCGAGAGATGGAATTGCTGGGGTGAATAATCACCGTTGCTCAAAGCTTTATTCGCCCTCTGCGAACAACTTCCAGGAACCAGCAAGGTTGACGGAAAACCTTGGAACACTCCTGCTCTTCTGACTCCTCGGAAGACGGCGAACTCCTCTGGCAATGGTACTCTTCTCTCTCTATTTGAAGTAACAGAACTCACGCGTACTAAAAAGTACTAGTGTTTGTGTTAAACAACACGCTCACTACTCTGTTGTGTTAAAGAACACTTAGAGTTTTCTCTCTGGAATTCTGATTACTTCTTCCAACCGAGAGAGAGGAGAGAACCTGCATATATAGCCCACGGGGCGGTTGCCAAGCAGTTGCCTGCACTTCAGGGTAGTGGCAGAACCACTCCTGAACATGCAGCAACTGCTGCAACCGTTCCCGCTCTAATATGCAGCCAGCCATACGCACATACGCACTCTACGCACACTGCGTATGCTGCGTATGCTGCGCACACTGCGCACACTGCGTACGCTGCGCACACTGCGCACACTGCGCGCACTGGGCTGCGTAACTGGGCCAGCGTAACTGGCACAAAACGCCACATTACGCCTCATGAGCCCGAGTCCGAGTCCGAGCCCGAGCCCGAGTCCGAGTCGCTAAGCCCCAACGGGGCTTAGCTCCTTTGGAAATAAATTTCCCAAGAGCAAAAAGCTTACAGCTTATTAATTGTTGATTAAGCCTTTATACCAAATAATTAATCCCACATGGCACACACCCTTGTGCACTACATGTGCATCTCCATAAAGAGTAAAGACTCATATATATGGAGATACACATTCCTTTCTAGCCGATGTGGGACTAAAAATCAATACAAAAGGCTATAAACCCAACAGTAATTTTCTAGACAAATTAAATATCTAGACAAGTACTACTCCTGAAAATAATTACTACATATCTTGAGAAAAACTTATGATGATGAGTGAGATGCTCGAACAAGGAGATCAGATTCAATAACATTTGCACTGACTAGTATCTTACACATTGATTAAATAACAGCATCTGAAAGGCATTTAACTATTGCACCACTTGTTTGCATAAGTGCGTCGTACTTATCACAACGTAAGATGATGTCAAGCCACCAGCCAAGAAGCCATATAGAGTGCCTACAAGAACTTCATGTGTTACTACAGTATCTCAAGTTTTGAGATGATTGGTAAGTTTGAGCCTTAGAGGAACATACATTTTCAGCGTTGTTCATTCAAATCGCAAGTAGTTCTTCCATAACAGCAGTCCATATTCTTGATCCTCTATACTTCAGACTGGTAGCCTAATCAAATGCCAACATGGAAGGAAAGTTAAATTTCCAGAAGTTTCAAGTACAATTATATATTGCAGAAGAACGAACATAATGATTTTGAGACTCACAATCTACAACATCGACATCTCTGGTAAATGAAGCACCATCACAATGACGAACCATGACTCTAATTCAATTTTATTGATGTCTGCATAATGTAGTCCAAGCAATGATTCATAAGAAAAAACCACAAGCAATTGCCTTTCAGTTACACACTTCAAGTTGTTTGTTAGAAATAGAAACTAACAATATTCTTGTTTCTTGCTTGAAACATATTATGATTTTTGACATATTGGTTAATAAATAAACAATTAGACAACTTACCTTGTCATCATAAAACAAGTTTTGGATGCCCTACCTGAATTAAAGGATTGCCCGTTGTTTAAAATCCTAAAAAGTATTGCTGTTATTCCATATATTTCGAGGAGACTAAATGGATGTTCTTGCGATATCGATAAATCTTTGGGAGTGTTGCACCATCTTCCTCCCTGTCAATTTTATTAAATGTTACTAAATGATCTAGAATAATCCATCATATAGATATTCCAAAACCAAATCACATCCAATAAGACTTGCAACAGTACTATGTAGATGCAATTCGTTCCTATATCAGATGTTAGCCACAAAACAGTACGAAAGAATTAGTGCAATTTGTAGAAAAGAATGAATGCAGTTTATATGAAAAGAAGAGTTAAGAAAGATTAGGAAGAGAGAGAGAGTCCTTGTTCTGTATGAGAAGTGATAAGAAGAGGAATAAGAAAGATTAGGAAGTGAGAGAGAGAGTGTCCTTGTTCTGTATGAGAAGTGAGAGAGAAAAAGAAATTCGGGAAGAGAGACTGGGGGGGAAGATTTCGCTGGGCGCGAAAATGAAAAGAGCAGCGAGAAAAGATAACCAAGACTATTCATATAAGAATGACACTATAAAGTTGTCATTATTATCGTTTACTATTAGATGACGTACTACAAAAAAAAAGGTGAGCTTTTGGGACAATGCTTTTAGGAACGTAAGTTTGAAATGTCGTAAAAAATTAATATTTGGGACAAATCTAATTTTTGTAACAAAAAACAGATTTATTGGGGGCAGATTGAAAAATTGATCTCTTATTTGGGACTATTAATATTTTTGTTCCCAAATAAATCATGAGACCGTCCCAAATAATTTCGGCGGAAATGACAATTATTTGACAGCCTAAACTAAGTTTTTTTTTTATATCTTTTTTCCTATCAAGTATTACTTCTAATCGTTGGATCTCCAGAATTAATCCACACCATTCACCGTAAATAAAAATTGAATGAAACAAAACTCACGTGTTTTGTCCGTGTAAGAAAAAGTGTTATAGGGGAAACACTCCATTCCTCGCATTTTTTGTGTGTGCCATTTCGAGAAATTATTAAATGGTCCGGGCTCACCACGTAGCGAGGATGAATGGTGTGCTCGGCCAATAATTAAATGACACTTGACATTAATATTTTAAAAAATATAAAAAAAAATTTTACTTCACATAAAATAAAATAAAAAATAGTTGTTTTTTCAAAACCATTATTAATTTTTTTTTTTTTTTTTTGATGTTTTTGACTTAAATCTTAAATGATATTTTAATTCTTATATCAAGTGGTCGGACTCACCGTTCATCTTTGCCACATGGTGAGTCAAGACCATCTAATAATTTCTCCGCTGCTCCGAGGACATACTACTGAAGGTAAATCTCTCTCAATTTCTTGGAAGTTTTTTCTTCCTCCCCCTACTCCTCCATTTATCCTCCTCCACGTTCGATTTCAACCACCTCTCCATTTCTCTCCTCCAATTTGTTAGATCTAGGATGTTAAAAGGAAGAGGCTTTCCTCGGATCGAGATGGCGGGGGCTTCTTGTGCCTCACTTGTGCCCCCGACAACCCTTCGCAAGGTCTCCCTCCTTCATGGACACTCCAAAAGAGCATTCACAGTTCAGATCCCAAGATTTGCGCTGTAAGTACTCGTCAATGTATTTCTTCAGGGAATTTATGATTCATCAGGGAAGCTGTGTGTAGGGCTATTTAAAAATTTTTACAGTTGTATATTGACAAATATCGGAGAATTATTTCGTACTGATCCACACATTGGCATTATTATAGATGAAATGTTTTGGTGATTTGTGGGATAAATAATTAGTGAGGGAAATTAGGAAAATATCAATTTTTTTGATGAAATTGGATTTTCTATCGATTATTTCTACAACAAGGACAACAATAAAGCCTTTATCCTAAATTCTGGAGTTAATCGGCTGTTTGAATCTTTTTCTTCCTTGTTGTTTTATTAGGGGTCCATAATATATTTCTCCATGAGTAAATTGACTTCTGATGAAACTGAAGTCTTCTACTTGTCTTTATGATTCTGTTGGCTGCTAACGACAGGGGGTTAATAGGAATTTAGTTATTGTTTACAATAATCTATGGTGGAGGTGCTTATGTTAACTAGCTTTAGCACTAGTAGAATCAACTCTTGGAATTATTGATTTCAATTTGACTACTTAATTCAATTTGACTACATACGTTTGCAGGTTTTTTGCTAGGTTACACGGGCATGAACACGACACAACATGGACTCGGCACCTATTTTTATTGTGTCCTAGTATATTTTGGAGTATCCACGTCTTGTCCGGTATATATGTGTCCGACGTGATGTGACACGAATACGACATAAACTTTTGGAGTGCCTGTGCTTCGTAGGTTGTGTTTTTGTGTTTTTTATGGTCGTCTTAAAGTCTCTTTTTTAAGTGTAATGAACGTTTATTTGAGATAATTATCTATTATCGATTTTGATTCTCTCCAAGGTTCCAAAACAAGTGTTTCAGGTTTTTAATAAGTTTCGGAATAGAATCCCAACTTATTCTTCCATATTGTTAGCAATGTGTTTACTTATGCATTCCATTTAATTGTGTTCCTATTGTTTGTTTCTTGATTATTTTTGGAAAAATTGCTTAACACCTTTTGGTTGCTGTAATATTTCTATTACATTCTCCTTCATATTGAGATAACCTACCCTCCATTTTGTCTCCTCTTAATTCCAAGCAGGGTTGGATTTCACGAAAACTCGAGTCTCATATGAAATATATTTTATAATTATTCTTTTTTCTACTTCTCAAAGCCCTTTTATAACTATATTATGAGTTCCCACTAGCTAAAATTTTTGTATTCGCCCCTAATTCCAAGTATTTCATTGCATGATGCCTCTGGTTTGCTGGTAGTTAACTGAAAATGTATTTGCTTTTGCAGAACTTCTTGGTAGGAAAGGAGGAAACCAGGTGCTCGTGTAGAATTGTGCAGAAAAATTGTTGTTAGATATTTCTTCTTCATCTCTCCTTTTGTCATTTCTCATTTTCTTTTCTTTATTTTTTCTCTTAGATTAGGGGTGCTGTACAAAGAATGGAAACTTCATAATCAACAGCAATATGTTGAATATTTTTCACCAATTTTCTTTTTTGATTTTTGTATTGGCATTTTGATGAATCGAGTCTTTAGATAGATATTTTGGTCTGTAGCGCACTTGTGTGATTACTGATTATTATATAGTACGTAGCTGTCATTTTAAGGATTGAACAATGTGTAGTGTTGTGTTGTTAGGTGTCATTTGTTAGGTTTCCATAAGTCCTCTCCTTCCCTCGCATATATACAAAAGAACAGCGTGTCCCTCTCCATTTAGGGTAGGTGTGCTTTTTGAAGGTGCAGATCTTTGTGAAAATCCTAACAGGGAAGACCATCACCCTCAAGGGGGAGAGCAATATAAATTCACTGATCCCTTTCTCCATCTTCTTTCTTGATCGAAAGCTAATTTGAGGACATTAGTCTTTGGCCTAAACATGGAAAATGTTTACTGAAGAGAGAAAGAATGCTATTAATGTTTGTACATATGTTTTAAGTCCATGCCAACTTGGCAAAAATTTAATCAAGAATGGTGAATTTTTTAGCCAAATTGTAGATACAGTTTGAAGGTATCCTTGACCATTTAATAATAGTGCTTTAGCATTATGGCCATTTTCAGCAGTTCAAACAAAAAGGTTTAAACAGATTGCATGTGGATCTATTTTTGAATTCCGACGATCTGACATTTACATGTATGTTCCACTTGACCTTAACCCCGCATGGCATTACCACATAGGGACCACATTGTTGATTAACTTGATTCCTCGCAATATAGCCTGCATGCTAGACACCGTCTGTGGACATGGTCAGGTGTCCTCATATGCCTTCACAATTCACACAAATACCACCTCACGCGCACTATGGTCTCATTGTTCACAATCTCTAAATTGCGCACAAGTATTCAAAGAAACATAAAATCAAACCCACAATTCCTAGTTAATGCACTCTAATGTTGCACAAAACACAACGCCAAAACTGCATAGTGCATATAGCCAGGCACCAACAAAGTTGCCTTTCCCCTAAATCCAAGGGCAACCATACATCTAAAGTTCTGTGAGAAGTTCTAAGGAAAAGTTCTGCTGGTCAGACTTTGTTGTTGGTGTCTGGAAAGTAGCTTTGGCAGTATTAAATTGGTATGTATGTTTATTATTTTTCAGAAGAACAAACTTATTGGTCCTGATGGGATATGCAGAAGAGCACCTATGGCTTCAACTGGAAGCACAACTGGGCCCTATCAGTTAATCGAGCATTTCATGTCATCTGTCGCTCAGATATTGTGTCTCTTGGTATTGAAGCCTTGGCTTGCATTTCAGAATAGGTAATACACAGTTTTTGGATCCAAGATCTGAAATTTTATTAGTCTGGAACACTGGAAATTGATTTTAAAGCCAAATCATAATTTGATAAGGCTTTTACTGAAGATTAATTACCAAGGGGAATAAATTACAAGCAAGCGCCACCAAACCAGTTGGTAGTTGAAAAGTAACATTTCCTATTTCCTACTAATGTTGAGCATCAAAATGAGTGGACTTTAGGTAACCCAGGCTTAGGAAAGAGTTGATGTTCAGAATATTGAACTGCAAAAGAATTAATGTAAATGCTTTCTATTGTACTGACAATGAGGTTTCGCATTGCCAACATGTGTGTTGATTGTATGATACATTTTCCTACAATTGCCAATATTTATCTTCCTCATGTTTCATATACACAGGCTCACGAAGATGCCATGATTGTGCAAGGAAAGACCGTCAACTTTCAACAACATAAAAGCAAAGGTTGTTTATTTCATGCGCTATTATCATGTATATATGCTATGTTAAATTCTTTTTTTTTTTTTGCATAATCGATCTGTTTTGACTAAAACTTACAATTTCAGAGTTTTCAGTGAATAAAAAATTGGTGCTACTTTTCTTTTCATTTCTCTCATTTCACATTAACTTAGACAAATTCATGTTTATTTGGCCGTTTTATTTTGGGCACCTATCTCTTCTTTATATTTAGGTCATTCTTCATTCTATAGGAATTAAAGTAATTTTTGAGGCCTAAACCGACATATATTGGCCATATATATCATTTTGTGAAAAATTGTCCGATGTGTCAGTCGAGATATGATATGTCGCCCGATATCTCCTGATATATCAAAATATCGAATATATGAGGTGAATAAGTGTTTTGGGGTCGAGTTGGGTCATAACAAACTCATTAACCATTCTTAAACCTAAAAATCTCGATTAGTACATATATATTTTAGGGTCGGGTCGGATCGTGTCATACATTAATAGCGACTTGAATCGGGTGTTAGGACTTTGATACCTTGTATCTTATATATTTTGGTTTCTTGTCGATTAGTACTTAAAATATATTAGATTTTATTTATATGCAAGATTTTAATATATTTTCAAAATCCGAAATCCGATATCTCAAAACCTAAACCAATATGAACCAGATATCTGATATCTTGAACATGCTTACTGGAAGGAAAGTCTACTTGTCTGTCTTAACTCTTAAGATACTCCATAATAATAACTGGAAAATGGTCAAAACTGAATACAAATTTTACTAGGAAAAGGCCAATGCTTTGAAAAGCAAGCCCTGATTCCTGTATTATGAATCTCCGGTATGCTAAAATGATTCTTTTCAACAACATAATTTATTTTTTAGCATTCTAAATTTACTAACTTAAAAGAGTACATCAATATAATAGTTCTTATGCAAGTTAGTGCAAAGTTTTTCCTTTTTTGTCTATTTATGTATGCTTATTTTATTTTGTTGATCAAGTTCCCTATTACTTCTTCCTTCATTGTTTTATGTAACTACATGTCTTCAAATATAAATCTGGAGTTTTTTAAAGTACTAATGCGGGTATGCATATTTTTTTTGTTGCAGGTGTTTCATCTCTTCTAAGTCATTGTCGTTTATTGGAGAGGTCGAGATGCGGATATGCATTTTTTTTTTCTTTTTGCAATTTCTAGATATTCTGTCAAGATTGAAGCTGGATAGCTTCGCTGCAACCTAGGTCACATTGACTGCAACCTAGAAGCGATAGGACCACCTTCACTGATCTAAATCAGATAGCAAAGAGGCCAAAAGACGAGCTGGATTGCAAGATTAATTTCTAGGCTTAATGACTACTAAATTTTTCCTTTTTTTTTACATTTTTCTTTACTGTAGGTCGCATTGACACATACATGAATTTGGCTACTGACCATGTAATGGTTAATTATATTTGCAGGTCTTTCAAAAGTTTTTTGGATTCACTTTGCAAATGATGAGCGATGACGCTAATGATGGAAAATATTTTGGGTTAATGTTGTAAATGCTTAATAGATGATACATAAATTTGTAAATCATTTTGGGTTCATTGTGTAAATGATGGTGTAGCGAGATGATCATGTGTTTTAGTTGTATGTTTTATAGTTTATACAATACTACAATATGTAATTGAACTTGTCTATAATATAAAGCACAGTGGGTTTTTGGTTCGACCCATGTGCTTTGGTTCAACGATGATGAAAGAACTAAATTGTCCCTCTCTCTATAAGAGAGGAGGAGGTCCCATGTTGGGTGCGGAGCAACCGGTTGTTCCAACGGCACCTCCATCTCCAGCTCCTCTTGCACCGCCCCTCCCTCCGCCACCTCCGCTCCATCCTCGCCCACGCCGTTGTTGCCGGCCTTTTCCGCAACCCCTTCGTCGCAAGCAGCCTCCTCCACCGCGCCGCCGACGCCGACCCTTCCTTCGCCGCCTCCCTCTTCTCCGTCATGACCAATCCCAACCCCTTCTCCTTCAACATCGCTTCAACACCACCATTTCCGTCGACCCACTCTCCATCTACTCCCAAATGCTCCACCGCCGCGTCCCTTCCGACTCCCATACCTTCTCTTCCTTGCTCAACACAACCGCCGCCGCCGACGCCACTAGATCACTCCACGCACACGTCCTCCTCGGATTTCGGCCCGACTCCTTCGTGCAGACCGTCCTGCTCACCGCCTACTCGCGACGCGGCTCCGCCGACCACGCCCTACGGGTGTTTGACGGAATGCCGCACAGGGACGTCGTCTCCTGGATCGCCGCCATCTCGGGTCTCGCCGCCCTCGGACGCCCTGGGACGGCCCTGCGCGTCTTCGCCTCCATGAGGTCCCACGCCGCCCCGAACGTCGCCACCATGGTCTTTGCCGTGTCCGCCTTCGCCGGGCTCGGGTCCCTGGCGTTGGCCCTGTGCCTGCACGCCTACGTCGAGAAGGCCGGGTTCGGAGGCCGCGTCTCCGTCCGGAACTCCCTAGCACTGGCCCCGTGCCTGCACGCCTACGTCGAAAAGGCCGGGTTCGTGTCCGTGCCATTATGGCACGGGTTATCCACTAGTATAGTTATAAATGGAAGTTGTTATTTATATATTTTAATTGTATGTTTTATAGGTGAAAACTTGAAATAATAATTAGCACAATTGTTATTAATTTTTGGGACGAATATGTAATTATCCTAAATATAAATTGCATCCTTTTGTGACTCGGTTAATAATTTTTAAGACAGTTTTTATTCGTCACAAATGCTTATATTTTGGGACGGTATAATAATCCGTCATTACAAAACAATAATTCAGACTTTTTTCGGACGATTAGTTTTTTCGACCCTAAAATCCAATTAGGAGGGTTTTTTTCCGTCCTAAAATTTTTTGCCATGCCACCCTAATAGCACTGTTTCAATCCGTCCCAAAATTCGTCCCAAATAACAATTTATGACATATTAGACTATTTTTGGGACGAATTTTAGGCATCCCAAAAAGACACTTTTTTTTGTACGTTCGTTAAATTTATATCTACGACACTTTTTAAAAAAGTGTCATGAATGATGAAAAATATTATATTACCACGACACGTTTTAGCAAAGTGTCATAATAATTTTTTTAATGACACTTATTTAGAAAGTGTCGTCAATAAAGTATCGTTATTAATCATTTTTGTTTTAGTGAGTACACCTCTCTACTGAATGTTATACGACATTCCTTGAGTCATCGCTCGTACTTTCATTCCTACCACATTCCTCGAGCCATCACTCGTACTTCCAATCTAGAAATTTCTAGCTTGACGGTCTCAAACCTTTGTATATTTTCATTCCTTTGAAATCACAATACTTTACAAGATACACAAGAACAATGGTATATTTATTTCTATGATAGAAGTATAAAATCTATATCGATACAATAGTACAATAGTACAAAAACGTAAGTCTATAATAACAGGTTACTATTTTTCATATTCTATATAACAAGTTGACGACAACCCTATTAATCTCTTCTATTTTTGTTCTTTTTATTAGCAATAACGAACTATGGCATACAAACAAGACATGCAGCATTAATTTATTTAGTTTGAAGGTAAATAAAACAAGGATCAAAACCATCCATCAGGAAAAAAAAGTCTATCTGCCTCAACCGAGCAGATCTTTGAATAATTTCACTATATGAAACCAAGTCCAACCAAGTTCTTTGGGCCAACGAACCATCTCAACACACCATGTGGAACGGAACATTACAATATAAACTGCTAAAGCAGCAACATAAGCCGCAAAAAAGAAACTAGCAAGAATTAGCATATATATAACAGCCTATTACTCAAAGTTGGATTTGACCTTCTCTTCTTCAATTCACTCCAAGGGACCAAGAAATTTCGATTACATAGTCAATCGAAAATCCAGAATGCTCCTTGTATCACGTTCCTTCTTAGAAATAACGTCGGAGTACTGGAGCAGAAAAAAAATGGTTGCTAGAACGAGTTTTTTCTTCTTTCTTTTAAGAGTGTAACTCTCCACAAGAGTTGGAGCCGAACAACCTACTATTACGAGTCTGAAAAGGCTTATAATAACAGATCATTCAATTAGGAGTACTAACTCCTATAATCAATGGGTCATGTAACAACTAGACCTTTGAGATTCAACGTTCCCAGCTATCTGGTGAAGCAACTCGGCGAAGCAACCCATCATAGCTACCATGCGAAGCTACCCTAGGAGGCTACCTGATAACCGACCATGCGGTGTGACCCTACATGACGACCCTACGAGGACACTTGCGAGGCTACCCTGCACATCGATCTTGCAAGGCGACGTGCTGCACAGACCCTCAAAACTACCATGTTACAAGTTCAAGATTCAAGTTTATCAATTCAAACCTCCAACTCATCCATATCAATCATCATGGATAAGGAAGATATTTTTGATTATATTATTGTTATCTTACATTATTTTATTCCATCTTTTACTAAATTTCTTATAAATAAGAAGGTCATTAATGTAATCGTTGTGGTTGAGATTTTTAACCCACCTCCATATGTTAATTATCAGATTTCCATCTACCTGTTTTTTCTTTTTCTTTTTTCTTCTTGGTATCAGAGCATGTTGTGATCACTCGATACAACACTGTTCCCCCTCCCCCAAATACATCATATCAAATTCAAATAATTTCACACACAAAATTCAATCCAAAACTGATGCATCACAACAAATCCAAACAATTCCAAATCCCAACTGATACAGAAAATTCTTTACAAAACAAAATCCAAACAATCCCATATACCAAATCAAAACAATTCTACTGATGCATCACACCAAATTCAAACAACCCAAACTCCAAATCCAAACAACCCCACACATCAAATCCAAACAATCCTAGATATGATCGTCTTCTTCGTGGGTGGAATTGAAACATTTTCTGAAGAAACTCTCAGATGCGTGATTGACTTAGACACAGTCCATGCTGTGTGGGAAGCTCTCAAAAGCAATACTAGACAAAATAAAGAACAGAAAAGATGGTGGATGAACTTGATGCTCTCTATCAAACAAATCCAAGATGGCGGAATCATTACGTGACAAACTATATCATAGCCACCACGCACAGTTTGAGGGGAGATGTTAGAGGATCAAACAAATTACAAATTCAAGCTTATCAATTCAAACCTCCAACTCGTTCATATCAATCATCATGGATAAGGAGGATATTCCTTGATTATATTATTGTTTATTGTTATCTTAGATTATTTTGTTATATCTTTATTGTTACTAAATTTCTTATAAATAAGAAGGCCATCAATGTAATTGCTTTTGTTGAGATTTTTAACCCACCTCCATATGTTGATTATGAGATTTCCATCTACCTATTTTTTTTTCGTTTTTTCTTCTACAAAGTGTACCATCAAAGTACTACTTTGCATCATTCACTTGATTCCGTGTCTCGACTAGGACTGTTTGGGGGCCTAGGCGCGAAGGAAATAATCCCAAGAACAGGTGATAAAAATGTTAGATTATATTTGTAAATGTAAATATGACCCATAAGTCCAAATGTAGACACTATATATATTATAACAAACCCTAGCAATGAGAATAAGGCATTATTATTTCCTACATGGTATTAGAGCCTCCAGAAAAACCCTAGCCGTCATATTCACCATCCCCTACGCGTCCGCCGCGCCGATCCGACGACCCGATCCCGATGCGCCGACCTCGTCGATCCCGAGGCGTCGACATCGCCGATCCTAATACGACCGCCGATCCCGACGCGCCACCTCCGCGCCGGATCTTCCCCGTCCGCGCCTGACCGCGCGGCCCGATCTCGACGCGCCGACCCCGCCGATCCCGAGGTGCCGACCCCGCCGATCCCGACGCGCCGACAGCGCCGATCTCGACGCGCCAACTCCGCGCCCGATCTTCCCCGTCCGCGCCTGACCGCGCGGCACTCCCCGTCCGTGCAGGATCACCATCCGCGCCTAACCCTCGTCCGCGCCGGATCTTCCCCGTCCAGCGCCTGAACGTGGACGATTCGTCAAAGTTGTACAAACTTTTGTACACCCGACATCCGCTCGTCCCTACGCGCCAGATTCAGCGCCCATGATCGCGGCCGATTCGCCGCCGACCCCGTCCATCAGCAGCCGATTCGTCGGAGTTGTACAAAATTTTGTACACCCGACATCCACGATGGCAGATGATGTTGCGTCCAGCTACTCCATCGCGACTGGCGGTGGCGGTGCACACAACCCAAATTATCCTAATCCGAAGGATTCATATTTTCTGAGTTCTGCTGATCAACCAGGAAATACCATTACTCCTATTGTTTTTCGTGGACCGAACTATGCTGAGTGGTCTCGGTCGATACGTCTCTCCCTGATCTCTAGGAGAAAGATCACTTTTCTGGAAGGTACTGAAATCAAACCTGTTAATAATGCTAGTAAATTGCTTGATTGGAGATGTGTGCAAGCGTTATTGGTTCAATGGGTTCTTAATACCATTGATCCGTCTCTAAAGAAATCTTTGCCATACTTTGAGGAGGTATATCCATTATGGAACTTGTTGGAGAAAAGATTTGTTGTTATCAATGGCACTCGGAAGCAACAAATTAAGGTAGCTTTGGCTGAGTGTAAACAAACGACTTCGATGTCTGTGGAAACCTACTTTGGAAATTTACAGTCTTTGTGGGATGAACAAGCTGCTTATTTCCCATTGCCTACTTGTACCTGTGGTGAACTTGCTGCAAAGCTACAGGCTATGAGGGATGAAGACCACTTTCAGGACTTTATGTATGGGTTGAATGCTGAGTTGTATGGTCATACCCGATCTAATCTTCTGGTTCAGGATCCTCAGCCAAGTTTAGATCGGGCATACCAGGCAGTCCGTGAGGAGGAGAAAATGTGAAAATCTCAGGTCCAATCCGCTGCGGAGGAGGTGTTGGCGCTAACTATCAAGACTTCACCTCGTCTCTCTACTACTTCTAATAGTAGAACCTCAGATTCTAGGGACAAATCAGGTATGATCTGTACACATTACAAGAAAATAGGTCATGATGTTGCAACTTGCTTTGCCAAGATTGGCTATCCAGAGTGGTGGAAGACCCGTCCTCGGCGTGAGGGCGGACGTGGTGCTGGTGGTGGCAGAGGTCCGGCACCACAGCAGAGACGTGATGGAGGACGCGGTGCTGGTGGCGCAGGGGTTGTTCATCATGTCGTCGCTGCTAGTCATGGTGTCCCTGCTGGTCTTGCTGGGAGTTCGGCGGATATGATGCATGGAGGGTATCCTTCACCGCTCTTAGGTGAACAATGGCAAAAACTGATGAGCTTGCTGGGTAACGATAATCCTTCCAACCCTGGTTCTTCAAACTATGATCGTCTGTTGGGTAAGAATTCTTCTGTCCCTTGGATATTCGATACTGGGGCTACTCTTCATGCGACAAGTTCTCGTGACTATTTAGTTGATTGCTTTGAGGGCCCTGTCTGTCCTGTGATTTTGCCTGATGGGAGCACTATTGAGGCTATTCTGAGAGGCAAAGTATTTTTGACTGCTTCATTGGTGTTGACGGATGTTCTTTATGTTCCGACATTGACTTGTAATTTGATCTCTGTCTCACAATTGATTGGTGCCAGAAATTGTGATATCTTATTTACTTCTGATTTGTGTTTTGTTCAGGACCGAAGTACGAGGATGGTGATTGGAGCAGGTGAACAAAGGGGTAGACTTTACTTCTTGGGGGAGGTTCCCGCTTCTTTGGCTTCGGTGATCCTGGCATGCAGAGAGAGTGATTTCGAGGTTTGGCATAGTAGACTGGGGCATCCTTCAGATAAAGTAATGCAGACTTTACCTTTTTTCTCTGGTAGTGGTGTGTTTTTTCATAAGGCTTGTGATATTTGTCATTAAGCTAAACAGACTCGTAATGCTTTTCCTGATAGTAATAGTCGTGCTTTGAGATGCTTTGAACTTATATACTGTGATCTGTGGAAACCATATCGTGTTCCGCCATCTAATGGGACACGATAGTTTTTGACTTTGGTGGATGATTTTTCTAGAGCTGTTTGGGTTATTTTATTGAAGGATAAGTGTGCTGTTTATTCTATATTTCTTAAATTCATTGCTATGGTGAAGCGTCAGTTTGGGGCTGATATACGTCATGTGCGGAGTGACAATGGCACTGAATTTAATTGTTTACGAGATTATTTTTCATCTCAAGGTATATTGTTCCAAACATCCTGTGTTGGGACACCTCAACAGAATGGAAGGGTGGAAAGAAAACATCGACATATTTTAAATGTAGCCAGGGCATTGAGATTTCAGGGTTCTCTTTCTGTGGATTTTTGAGGAAAATGTGTTCTGGGTGCATGTTATTTGATAAATCGAACCCCTTCTAGTATCTTGCATTTTAAGTCTCCTTATGAAGTTTTATATGGTTCGGCTCCATCGTGATCATCTACGTATTTTTGGTTGTCTGTGCTATGCGTATGATTTGAAATACCGACATGATAAATTTGCTAGCAGGAGCAGAAAATATATTTTTGTTGGGTATCCACTTGATACAAAGG
The DNA here is from genome assembly GCA_029216955.1 of Iris pallida. NCBI lineage: Eukaryota > Viridiplantae > Streptophyta > Magnoliopsida > Asparagales > Iridaceae > Iris > Iris pallida. The sequence goes on along the minus strand of JANAVB010000195.1, from coordinate 3,968,477 downwards.
GATGGAAACTGTATGATTTGGAGACTGGTGAATTTTTTGTGTCCCGTGATGTTACTTTTAATGAAAAAGAATTTCCTGGGTGTGGCTCTGCTAGCAAGATGTCTTTTGCGACACGCCATACATCTGTTGCGGTGCCGAAAGACGATATAGAGGCTTTTGGGATGGTGCCGGCTACGATTGTTGATGCCGGAGTGGTTGCTGCTGGCTCGGTATCGAGTGACGAGGAAGCACAGGTAAATGCAGAAGTATTGACAGGAGAGTCCGTTGGGGGTGATGCGGATACTAATGCTGATACAGGGGATACAGTGTTGCCAGAGATGCCCGACGAGGTAGTATTGGGAAGAGGAATGAGAAAGAAATCACAGCCAGTACGATTACAGGATTTTGTGACAAATGCTGTTCGAAGTAAAAGTCCCCTATTCACCACAGTTCATATGTTTCCGTCACTTCCTTAGGTACTTCGTATCCTCAAACACAATTTCTAAGTTATGACATATTTATTGCTGGACACAGAGATTTTCTTGCAGCTATCACTGCAGGTGTTGAGCCTACTTCATATCGCCAGGCCTCGCGAGATTCAGGCTGGCGCGCGGCTATGCAAACTGAAATACATGCTTTGGAAGATAATGGGACATGGAGTCTTGTCGATTTGCCTCCTGGGAAGAAAGCATTGGAAAGTAGATGGGTGTACAAAATAAAATACAAATCCGACGGCAATGTTGAGCGCTTAAAGCACGGCTGGTTGTGTTCGGTAATCATTAGGTTGAGGGGATCGACTATTCAGAGACATTTGCCCCGGTAGCTAAGATGCCTACAGTTCGGGCGTTCTTGGCTGTTGCAGCTGTGAGAGGATGGGCGTTGCACCAGATGAATGTGCACAATGCTTTTCTTCATGGAGATCTGACAGAAGAAGTGTATATGAAGTTGCCGCCAGGTTTTTCGCATAGTGAACCCAACAAAGTGTGTCTTCTGCGTAAGTCTCTATATGGATTGAAACAGGCACCACGTTGTTGGTTTGCTAAGCTTGCTGCTTCTCTGATATCCTATAGATTTATTCAATATCATTCCGATTATTCCCTTTTCTCTCTTTTTAAAGGGAAGGTAGAGTTGCATGTTTTGATCTATGTGGATGATATGATTGTGTCTGGTAATGACACAGGTGCTTTAGATACTTTCAAAAAGTACCTTAGTTCTTGCTTTTACATGAAGGACCTTGGTGTGTTGAAGTACTTCCTTGGCATAGTGGTGGCTCGGAGTGCAGAAGTAATTTCCTTGTGTCAAAGGAAGTATGCTTTGGACATTATTTCAGAATGCGGCTTGATGGGGTCTCCACCTGCTGGCTTTCCCATAGAGCCCAATCACAAGCTGGCAGAATCGACTAGTCCAAAGATGGCGGATGCAGAGTCTTATCGTAGGCTGGTTGGGAGGTTGATTTATCTATCGTTTACTCGTCCTGACTTAGCCTATGCTGTGCATATCTTGTCTCAATTCTTACAGGAGCCTCGACAAGATCATTGGCATGCTGCTTTGAGAGTTGTCAGATATCTCAAACATGCACCGGGACAGGATATTTTTTTGAAAGCTGATTGTGATCTTCGTCTTTCTGGTTGGTGTGATTCCGACTGGGCCAGTTGTCCCTTGACTCGCCGTTCTGTTACAGGTTGGTTGGTGTTTCTTGGAGGGTCTCCTATTTCTTGGAAGACCAAGAAGCAATCAACTGCTTCCCGATCTTTCGCTGAAGCTGAATACCGATCTCTTGCTGCGCTTGTTTGTGAGTTGAAATGGTTGAAGGAGTTATTGGTGTGTTTGGGCGTTCGCCAGGAGTCTGCTATGTCGGTGTATTATGACAGTCAGTCTGCCCTGCACCTGGCTCAGAACCCGGTATTTCATGAGCGCAATAAGCATATTGAGGTGGATTTGCATTTTGTTCGCGATGCTATTCGAGATGGCACCGTAATAGCCTCGCATGTTCCTACTTCTTCTCAACTGCCTGACATCTTCACCAACCCCCTTGGAAAGCATGTGTTTGATTCTTTCCTTCCCAAGTTGGACATTTGTGACTTGCATGCTCCAACTTGAGGGGAGGTGTTAGATTATATTTGTAAATATAAATATGGCCCACAAGTCCAAATGTAGACACTATATATATTGTAACAAATCCTAGCAATGAGAACAATGCATTATTATTTTCTACAAAAAATAAATTTTTTTTTTTTTGAAATCACACGCACACACACGATTGGGAGGCTCGAACCTTGCCGGCCCCTCCGGATGCCCGTTCTAATACCACTAGGCTAGAGATCTCAGACACAAAAAATCCCACACCACACTTGCCCCTTGGGCTAACACACACTGGGTGCACTATCCAATAAATGATGAACAAAATATTTTAATGCACACACCTGGATTTGTCCCAAAATGGAATAGTGTGACCGGATCGTTAATGGACTTATCCCAACAAAAAATAATAAAATGTTTGGTTTAAAATCAGTTTTGAAACTATTAGAAGTGTCAAACTAGTGGTAAAATATAGGAAATGATGAATATGTATGTACGGGAAATAACAATTATTTATTTACTTACATAATATAATAAAAGTACTAGATATTTATGTAAACAATTAGTTTTATAAGGGGTTGTTTGGTTGTACGAAAGTGAAAAAATGGAGTCTGCATAAGCGATGCGTACGCATAAATTTAGACGTTCAAAATGTTGTTTGGTTAGTCGGATTGGAAGTGAAGAAAAAGGAGTTTGTTTTGTTTAGATGATTGTCGAAAGTGATAAAAAAAGAGTACAGTCTTTTGGATGGTTGTTGAAAGTGGATGCTGCTTACACACAAATAATTGCCATTTAAACCTATATATTATAAGATAAAATTTATCAAATAATTATTGTTTGTTTTAATTGGCATATAATTACTTAATGTAAAATTTCTAAAATTAAAGATAAAATTTCTAGGTGAACAAAAATTGTATTCAAGACATTTTATTGACAAATGTTGTGATAGTTTTCTAAAATTTAATTTACTCCAATATTTTGTTACACATTTTTTAGTTTACTCCAAAATGTTGTTTACTCATAAAAAATTACTTTTCCACTTTTGTGAAACCAAACGTCTGAACTCTGCTTTCATTCTCACTTCCTTCAATTTTTGCAAGGTAAAAAGTAATATTTTTTCAACCGACATGAAACTGCAATGAGTTAAATAAAAAAAAAATCATTTTCCTACTTTTGTAACCAAATGTTCGAACTCGGACGAGTTCACCATGAAATTGTGACGAGTTTCACGATATAAAACAAACAATGGTCACATCAAGAAAAAAGTGAAGTGAGTTTTATGGCATGAAACTGCCACCGGTCAAATAATTTTTTTTTTTGAGTTGCACCACATTTTTTTTATCACAGTTCAAAGTGCACTCAACCGAATTATCATACTGCATGACACTCTCCACTTTTGATGGAAACATTCAATAACTAACGTCAACTAAAATTTATGACCAAACTACCCTCACTCCCTTCTTACTCGTCCCAATCTTTCTCCGGCGCCCCCCGCTGCCCCCCTTCTCGCCGCGTGCCCCCTTCCTGCCGTGCTGCCCCCAGTCCAACTACGTTGCCTCCTCCTCCCGTTGCCTGCTCAGCCGTGCCTCGTCAGTCCTCTCCGACGGTGGCTATTGCCGCTGCTAGCTGTTGCTGCGCTCCCCCCTACGACTGTCGGTTTAGGAGAAAGAGGGGGGGCTGCCGGAGAAAAAAGGGGATGAGGATATTTTTGTCATAAAATTTAGTTGGCCGTTAGTTATTGACAATTTTCGTCAAAAGTGAGGTATGTCGTACATTTTGGTAATTCGGTGGGGTACACCTTGAATTATGGTAAAAAAAAGAGTATGGTACAATTCAAAAATTTTCATAAAAAAAGGAAGTTTCAAGTTTTGATACTAAACAACCAAACTCAAAAAAGTGAGGATGACATACCAATTATCCTCACTTTCATCCCAACTTTCATCCAACAAAATACCCCCTAAACTCCAAGGCGTTGTTTGGTTGACGAAATCATGGGATTGCGAAAGAAAAATCATTTATTTTCTATGTTTGGATGTCAAAGAAAAGTACGAAGAAAGAAAAATGAATCATATAAGAAAGAAAAATAAAAGGTAAAGTGATTTTCCCATACAGCAAAGTATTCACTTTTCCACCGTAGAAAATTCTGTTTTTCTTATAATTTTCTTCTCCTCTCCGAGTACCGGAAAGAAGAATGAATAAAAATTATAATTTTTAAACAAGGCATTGATTTCCTTTCCATTCTTTTCCACGAAAGAAATAAGGCCCAAAAGTTTTGATAACAATTTTTTTGTAAAAGAATAATAATTAAGCTGATAAGCAATCCCAAATTCAGTCTTACCAATATTTCAGTATGTTTTGTGAACCGAAAATTTTCGGTCCCTTTCAACATTTCTCTACTCACCAACCACTTGCACATTACCTTTCTTTTCCTTTTTCTTTTTTCCCTTTTAAAGTTTAAAGAATCTTGGACATTACTTTTATTTTGACACTTTGTTTCAAGTAGCGAGCGCGGATAACAATCATGCTCCATCTTGATATAAGGCATAGTGTGGAGTATGGACATGAGTAGGGCCAATAGCGTATGAAAACAAAGCATTTCTTAATTATGTGGAAGACCAGAAATTCTCCTAAAATATGAGTAGGGCCAATTCAGATATACTGTCGTGGAGAGAGGTCCTGTATAAAAAAATGTTTAAGTGGAAGACCAGAAATTCTCCTCACATTTTGGTATCCCTAAATAATTTGAATACTAAAGGCTGAAAAAGAAAAAATTAGAACAATTAATTAATTTCTGGTGATGTATCCAATTTGATCACACCTGATACATGCCAAAATTACAACAAAAAAGGGACAGATTTTTTGTTTTGTTCTTTTGAACATCTCATATTTCCTGGACCAATGACCAATGTATTAACACATATATTTTTATACTGAAAGAAACATATCGACAAGTCAATGCTAGGTATAATGGGTTAACTGTTACATGAATATACAATTTCAGTTTTTAAGATATACTAAATTAAGAGTTACTCTTATATTATTACAGAAGGAAGTTTTCACTAAGACTAACCTATTATATATATATATATATATATATATATATATATATATATATATATATATATATATATATTATATATATATATATATATTTGGAAATACAGAAATTAATTAATTGTTCTAATTTTTTCTTTTTCAGCCTTTAGTATTCAAATTATTTAGAGATACCAAAATGTTAGAACCTATTATATATATATATATATATATATATATATATATATATATATATATATATATATATATATATATATATATATATATATATATACTTTTTCCATATATATATATATATATACTTTTTCCATATATATATATATATATAATATATATATATATATATATATAAAACAAAAAAAAAAAAAAAAAAAAAAAAAAAAAAAAATATATATATATATATATATATATATATATATATATATTTTATAAATATATATATATATATATATATATATATATATCTATATATATATATATATATGTATATATATATATTTATATATGTATATAATATATTTATATATGTATATATATATATATATATATATATATATATATATATATATATATATAATATATATATATATATATATATATTGTATATATATATAGTTATATATGTATATATATATATATATATATATATATATTTATGTATATATATATATTTATATATATATACATAAATATATATATATATATATATATATATATATATTATATATATATATATATATATTATATTGTTGGTACTGTTGCTTTCTCCTAAAATACCAATTTTCCTTGCACTAGTCCCACATCGGCTGTGGGGTAAATTGAGTTGTGTATATATTATTATTTTTTTAGTTGTGTATATATTAGTTTGCTCCTTATTGCTACTTAAAGTCTTGTGTGGGTAGCTCTATGGTTCACACACGCGTGCCAGTTGCCCGACTCTGTGCGGTGTGCGTAACGTGTACGGACGCCGAATGCCGATTCAATTTCTTCTTTGGGTTCGGACCGAGACCCTTAAAATCTACTCATGTCTGTTTCATTCATTTAAAATTTCTAACGTTTGACACACTAAATTTGCAAACATATATTTCTTTAATCCTACATTTATTTTGCATTGTAACGTCTGGTTACCTATTGAATTTTGTCAATTGGCAAAAGATTGGAGTTCTTTATATATTGTGACATTTTCATCTTTCTGGAACACTTGAAAAACTCAAAAAATTCTCTCCGATACTCATTCTATTCGTCACTTCCTTGCTTTGGGCCGAATTAAGTCAGAGTCGCTCTTTTCGAGTTGTGTGCAACGAGGACATACCAGCAGAACGGAGGTTTTGTTGGGTTTTTGGTCTTTACATTAGAAATTTTAGTCCCACATCGGCTAGGCCAAAGGAAGTGTATCTCTATATATAAGCTATGCTTGTTTAGAGATGCACAAGTGGTGTGGAGGTGCACATGGGTGTGCCATATGGGGGTAATTTTTTTGTAGAAAAAAAGGCCAAATCAACAATGAAGCATTCATGCTTTTTGCTCTTGGAATTTATTCCATTGGAGCTAAGCCCCGTAGGGGCTTAGCGACTCAGACTCGGACTCGGACGGGCTCATAGGGCTCATGAGGCGTCATGTGGCATTTTGTTGGCGCACTTTGCACTCAGTGTGCATAAGTTGTGCGTGTGGCACAGGTTGCGCAGGGTGCGTACAGTGTGCGCAGTACGCTAGTGCGCACTGGAGCGGCTGTGCGCGCGTTGCGCAAGTGGCACAGATGGCGCACGTTGTGCGCCATTTGGCTCATATCGTGTCTGCGCACGATTGAGTAGTTAACTGGGCGGTTACAGAGAGAGTGAGTAGTTTACAGCATGTTCGGGATGATTTTTTCCTACATTCCGAACATGTTGCTAACTGGGCGGTTACAAGCGAGGCTATATAAGCTTCTCTGCTCTCTCTCTCTCAATAATACAAGTTCAGAATTCACATAAGACATAAGTGTTTTTTAGCACAATTTCTTACGTGTTTCCACAGAGTTTGAGAGAGAAGAGAAGCAGTGCACCAGCGCCACTTAGCGCAGGGGTCCATGCGCCTTCCGAAGAGTCAGAAGAGCAGAGTGTTCCAAAGTTCTCCGTTGAACTTTCTGGTTCCTAGAAGCTTTTCGTGTGGGGCGAATTAAGTTTTGAGCAACGGTGATTATTCACCCCAGCAGGCTGTTCTTCCATCTTTCGCCTATCATCTACTTCGCTGCTGTTGCTGGTAATTTGTTTTGTACCTTCTTTTTAGAAGTACTATTATCGTTTGCTGATGTTACAATTTTTTTTAGATTTTTGTAATCCAGAATCCTCCTAGGATCTTTGTTGTGCACCTTTTTTGAAGTGTTGTATAGAAATATTATTTTTACAATTGTTTTATTTTCTCAATTTTCCATAAAAAATTGTGCACCGGGACTAACAATCTCAAAGCTTAAATAACGAGATGAAAAACTTGAATGCTGCACTCATCAATCCTAACTTCACAATGTTGGAATAGTTTGATGGAGAGCATTATCAAGTATGGAAGAGAAAGGTTGCTCTCACTATTCAACTGAGAGAAGTTGATTACGTGCTATATGAAGGAGAACCTATTGTTCCAGAGACTGGATCTGCAGCCGCAATCTCTGCGGCTACTAAGAACCAGGCCAAATGGAGAAGGGACAATAGTATTTGTAGGCTTATGATCCTAAATGCTATGGAAGACTCCCTTGCTGAATCATATTCAAAGAAGACTATTGCCAGAGAGATTTGGGAGTCTCTGGAGAAACTGTACGAGAATGATAAGAACCATAGCAAGATATTTCTTGTTGAGAAATATCACAAGTGGTTCTTTGAGGACGAAAAGATAATGCTGCCGCTGTTTGCAAAAATAAAAAGTTGTTCTATTACAAACTTTTGAAAAAGAGTACAAGAGTACAATTTGAATTCTAGGGAAGTACAACTGTAGGAATCTGATCAGAAGACGATCACTTTATCCCTTTGACTATGTGAACTTTAAAGACTAGAGCCTCTGAAGAATGCAGCAGCAATTTTGCAAGAGTTCTTGATCTCTGTCTGTCATCTCTATCAATGATTAGAAACTCTATTTATAGAGTTCTGGAAACAACTGTTTTAGCAGTTATTCTGATGTGCGTGAGGCTGGGTTGCGCCATATTAGGTTGCGCCAACCTCATGTTGCGCCAACTTTCATTCAGTTATCAGTCGTGTACTAACTGTATTTAGACGCGTGGCATCATGTGATTGAGATGCGCGTGGTCGTGTACAGGATAGTAGACACGTCTTAAGAGATTAGTGGCATGTGTGCCACGTCATCCTGCTTTGGAAATAAAAATTGTCTTAACTTTATCAGGTGCGCGAGCTTCAGTCAACAAGTTAAACTGCGCCTGATTAGACTGCGCCTGGACATGTGGCAGCTTTTGAGAAGAAGTCGTTCAGATTGTGCCTAGGCGCAACTAAGAAAATTGTTTAGATTGCGCCTAAGAGCAACTCATAAGATGTGCAGGACAGCTGTCAGTCCAATCTCCTCGAACGGCACAATTCGAGGGATTCGAAGAGATTTCCCTCGTTCACTGTGTTGTCAGTTGTCAGTGTTGTCAGGTAATGATGGGCATTAAATGTCAAACGCCACGTAGACTTTGGCGCAACATAATTGGGCGCAGTATGATATCAGACCAACCTGATCAGTGGCGCAGCTTGATCTCTGAGCTTCAAAACAATAGCGCAGCTTGATTTTTGGGGCGCAACTTGATCACTGAGTAGTAGATACATGGCACAACTTGATTTTTAGGCCTTACAAGACCCCCTTCAAAGTTTTTAAAACTTAAAACATTTCAAAGTTTTGAAATACTTTAAATTTATAAAAGTTTTGACTGAGTCAAGTTGCGCCAGTCTCACGCAATCTGTTGCGACCAGTTACGATTTTTCATGCACCATTGGGGGTGACTGTTAGGATTCTGACTTTTGGCTATAAATAATCCCTGTTTAATCCACCGTGATTCTTTACTTTCACTTTTAATCTTCTAAGGAAATTTCTTGAACTCTTGTAACCCTCTTTTTCGACCATCTTCTCGACGACATGGCCCCCAAAAAGACTGCTGCTGACAAAAGGAAGGCCATCGCCACCCCTTCAACTCGTGCTCCGTCCACCCGTGCACCACAATATGCGCCGCCTTCTTCTCGATGAGAGACAGCCAACCCAGCAATGGAAGGTGATTAAGGACGAGCCGCTTCGTTCTATGGATGATGATTCCATCACTGATTGATTTGTGTCCCTCTTTTTAGAGTGTGGTGTATCACAAACTTTGTGCCACCCCTTCTTAGGGTGTGGTTGCCTTTTTCTTGAACACTGTTCGTTCTTACGAATCGTATTATGCATGCTGTTTGCATAAAATTTAAAAATATTGCACAGCTAAAATTGAGGCGCAACTCAGTATGTGGCACAACCAGAAATGTTGCGATACTTGAGTTTCACACAACATAGCATTTGGCGCAACTTGAGTTGTTGCGCAACTTAGAATGTTGCGCAACTTAGATTTTACGCAACACATTACGTGGCACAACTCAGAATGTCTGTGCAACTAAATAAGTCGTACCCTTTGCTTTGCTTCTAATTTTTTGTTCATACATCTCTTTGCAGTTAATCTCAGGGAAGACCCAAATACAGAAAGATTTGGTTCAACATTTAATGTCCCGGAGTATAGGAAGAATTTGTCTCATATCACTTTCCTCCAATACGACGGTCCTGAAGCACGAAGAACTCTGCTCATAGATCAAGATAATCAAACCCTTTTGAACTTAATGAACGATGAACCCCTTTAGAGCTTGGATACTACAGTCCACAAGAAATCTGTCTTTTTATTCGGGGATGCCATCAAGAAGACCTCCCAGCCTAAGGCAAGAAAAGAGATGAAATATTTCTTAAAGGAGGACAAAGCCATATACCTAACAGAAATATCAAGGTCGATGGCATTATCCCAATTTGCTTTTGCCAGCCATCTTAGAAGGATGTCATGGGATCTAACTCCTCTTCAGCAAGCAAGAGTTGGAAAAATCTATTATAAATTGGGTCCGAGGAACAGGGACCTTTTCTACAGTACTTCTGAAAGATATAGTACACATTTAAGAGGTTTAAGGCCGAGCTGCATTCCTTCCGAGGACTCTTCCCTGCTCATTTCAGTCAGAATACCTATTTTTGCAAATACATTTGTAAAAGCTGAAGGAAGATATCCAGACCGCGTTATGCGTATGACAGGCCTGGTAAACCCTGGGATGAAGCATTGGAGTAGATTATCCATATGGATTTTGGAAGAATTCAAAGACAAGCTCATTGATCTGGGTCTCTATAATGCCATATGCACTACAGTATATGGCATTCACCCGAACCCTCATATGTTCTTGGCTCTAATAGAAAGATATAACGAAAGCACTGGGACTTTCATGACGCCTCATGGAGAAATAGGATTTGCTCTTAACGAGATGGAACATATCTCTCGTCTACCAATGGGTGATAACCCATATGAAGAATATGTACCCACAAATGATGAATTGGATGCTCTGGCAAAGGAGAATCCCCAGATGATCACAGTTTTCCAAGAGCTGTTGTGTCACTACAAAATCTGCTCACTCTACTACGAAAGTGCCATTACGGGTACTTGCTACATCACTAAATGGATGCCATATTTGTTCTTAGGTCATGCGTGGGAGGACAAGCTACTGGACAGTCAAGCCTGTACTCCTCGTTTCTTTGAACCTTTTGATAAGAGTGATATGCAATATCTGATGGAAAAACATAATCATAGAGACGACACATTGACTGAGGACTCGGGTCTGTTTAAGGCTGGCGATGTTCTCCAGAGTTACCTTAGACAGGGTTACAGGCCTATGTCTCCAGAAGCCCAGCTGGCAGGCTTTCTATCTTTATGGCTACGGCGCTTTGTAGTTCCGAGAGCCAGTGCAGTTGACAGGTTCCATCGGGGTGTCCTGTTCGCTGTAACACGTCTTGTATTTGGATACAAGATGGATCTCTTATCAGCCATGACCTGCCGCTTGAACGTAGGATTGCGTTCTTTTGCGGACACTATGCTGAAAGATAAGGATGCTCGGTCGGATTTTTCTCGTACTGAAATGCCATATATTTATTTGTTCGGATGGTTATTGCTACACCATCCCTGTTTGATGAACCCGGATATGGGAACTGCTGATGGAGACTTCATCGGGCGTTTTGCTAATGCTCACTGGAAATATACTGCTCTTTCAGAGTGCCGACTTGTCTTGAACCATGGATCAGGATGGTATTTCCAGTGTGTTGGACCTCCTTCAGGATATGAAACTATGTCTCCACAAATGATGGACTTAAGTGAAGAAACACTTCGTTTAAGCCCAAACATCTTTTTATGGCTTAAGGTAATCCGGCCCTCTCACTTGGTCTATAGATTCGAAGAAGAATGCTATTTGGAACCGTATTTGCCAAGTCGATTTGCACGGCAGTTCGGGTACGATCAGCTTCATGTAGGTAATACAACCACTTGCCAATAAGCCAAGGGTTATCTCATTGATGGGACTAGGGCTTGGAATTATTATAACGCCCGGGGCACAAAAGCTATCTTTTCTATGCCTTATAAACTTCCACAAGGCCCGTGCATGTTATATTCGTACGCAAACTTCTATACTTCAGCGAACACATTCGCTGAAAACTTCCATCCTGCATACAGCTTCGCAACTGAAAAGAGATTAAACAAGGAAAAAGTACTCTTCAGTCTTTTCGGGATGTAGAAGACAAAGATCCTGCCGATGAACCTCTGGAGGCATCAATTTTAATGAACTATGCTGATCTAGTTCAAGATCCTCTAGACATATCCATAAAGGTGCGGAAGGAAAAATCTTCTGTTAAAGGTTTGAAGAAGAGAAAAACTAAGGAGATGATGGCCTCTCCTCAGCGAGATAATCCACCTAATTCTTTAAGGGCTCCGGAGAAGAAGAAAAGAATGTCACTGGTTATCAATGAACTAGTGACTACGAGAACAACTCGTTCTCAATCAAAACAGTTGCTTCTTAGTTCTTCCTCTGGAGAGAAGGACATTACCCCTTCTTCTATTCAGAAACATGGTAAGGTTATGGAAGGAGGAACTTCTACTTCCTTGGTCGATCCGGGGGGTTATTATACTGAAGTAGTTGCAGAGCCAGACGCATCAATAATAAAAGAAGTCAGAAGAAAATTGATAATTACTGAAGAAGAACCATCTCAAGAAGGTAATATCAAAATTGTGACATATTCTCATATGTTAATTTTTATCAAAGATATATATCTAAATTGCTGTCCTTTATATTGGTCACTTCAATAGATGTCCATCCTCCACCACCATCATGACAGTAAATGTTCCTGCCAATGTACTTGCTGCAGCAGGGATAACAATTCCCTCTCCAACTCCCGCGAGTCCAAAAGCTTCCTTTCCAAAGCAGGATTTACCTCCACAAGATACTTCACAAGCTCAAGTATCTACTCATTCAGGAGAGGCAGTGATTGATGCATTGAACGGTTGCAATTTTGATGATAAAACTTATGATGATGATTGGAACAATATTGCTAAAGAAAAATAGACTTTAGTGAGTGCACCATAATCACAAGAACTCCCGGTTGATAAAGATCCTTCAACTGCTGAAGAGGAGGAGAATGCGATTAATGATGAGGAACATATCAATCCTCCTGAGGTTAATGAACCCATGGTCATTGTGCAGCCTGAGATATCTAAGGTGGTAGCAGAATTAGTAAATCAATCTCTAGTAACTCTGCCATCTCAGACTGAATTGGGAGCATGGAGTATTCAGGCTACCATGTCTGCAGAGACTCTATCGAAGCTTCAATCCGAGACAGTTAAAGCTGTTGAGACTCCTCTTAATGTACCCAGCTCAGGTAAATTTCTAAATATGCTCAACTTATTGTAGCACCTTCAACATTATATGTGACTGACATAAATGACATACGTGATTTGCAGAAGAACCTACTGGGATTGTAGCAGGGAAGGGAAGCTCTTCTCATATTAGTGCTCCTCCAGATGAAGTGCCTCCACCTACTGAAACTATGAAATTTTTTGCAAACATAGTAGCCACTCCAGGAGCCGTGGTAGCTAACAAATTTGTGGTGGCCTCTTTCACAAGAGTCTTCTTTACATCTCTAGAACCCTTAGTTCATAGAGTTATGGAGAGGGAGGATGTCTCTTTTAGTACCGTTAGAACTCCCACTACATTCTTGATCGAAGGCATCCGCAGTCAAGGAGACGAGGCTCAAGCTTCATTTTTGGAACATATTTTGGATGAGCTAGAGATCTCAATTAAGGCTTATAAGGAGCTAAAAAGAGGAGATATCGAGCCACTAGTAAACACGGAATATGAAACTATGGTTCGATAAGCAAAAATTAGTAAAGCCGATTTTGAAACATTCCTGCTGGCTTTCACTAGACAATCCTCCGAGCTAGACATTCAAACCTCTGATGCAGCTGTTATTGCTGAGAGTCATAAGACTAAAGCTACGGTGGAAGAGGAAAAGGCTGCTGATTTGGAAGCCAAAATTGCTCAACTTCAGACAGAAATTCAGACTGTTAAGTAGAATTAAGAACAAGAAAATCAATTGTATCAATTTGCTGTTGGTCAGGTAGAGGTTTTGAAGGACCAGAAGAAGGAATTTGAACGTCTTTGGAATGAAGAACTAACACGTCGAACGGCTGCTCTACAACCTTTTGATCCTAAATCAGGACGAGTTGAAGCCAGACAGAGAGTGATAGATTCTCGTGATGAAAGAGTTCAAGTCCTGAAGAAACAAATTGCGAAACTTATCACTTATCCTTCGGAGTAAAAATGGACAAAATTTGTCGTTTCTTTCCATGATGTACTCTTTTCCTTCTCTTGCAAAAAGAAATAATAAAGACTTTTTATGTGGTTCCATTACTTGTTGCATATCTTGTTATAGATATAAGTAATAGAATAGAAAATATATTCAGAGGTACTGGACATGATATATTTCATGGTTTAGAAAATAACAATATTATTATATCTGCTCAGAAGGTAATATGGACGTGACAGAATATAAATTTTTAGCAATACTGTCATTTCAATAGACAACTTTATCAGAGATAATAAAGACGTGACAAGTTGCTGATATAAATAATCTGAATTCAGAGGTGTAAAGGACGTAAATTCTTATTATTTAAAACAAGAGACAATAAATATCAAATGAATGATAAGTCAAAGAAAGTGAATGAATGAACAGTCACTTCAATTTTCGAAGAAAAGATGCTGGCACATTAGATTGAAGATAGTTCTTAAATCTTGAATGTGATCTTCCTTGAGACGACTTTTGACAGCAATATCGTCAACATAGCATTCGACAGTCTTTCGCAGATGATCTCGAAAGATAGTACTTATAGCCCGCTGGTAAGTTGTACCTACATTTTAAAGACCAAACGGTATGACTGTATAACAGTACACTCCACGAGGAGTACGAAACGAAGTATATTTTTCATCTTCAGGATTCATTCGGATTTGATTATATCCAGAAAACCCATCCATGAAAGAAATTCGTTCGAATCCACATGTATTGTCGATCATGACATCAGTAATTGGGAGAGGGAATTCGTCTTTAGGGCAAGCATCATTGAGATCCCGAAAGTCTATGCAAACTCAAACCTTTCTGATTTTCTTCAAGACTGGAACAACGTTGGCTACCCAGTCAGGATGCTGTTCTTCTATGATAAAACTGCAAGCTATAAACTTTTTGACTTCACCATCAATTGCATCCATCATTTCAGGCTTGAATCGCAGTTGTTGTTGTTTGACCGGTTTGGCATTCGGTAAGATATTAAGCTTGTGAGTTGCAATTTGAGGATCTAATCCCGACATATCTTCATAACTCCAGGCGAAGACATCAACATATTCACGAATAAGATGAATTAATTCTTGTTTATCATCCTCTGAGAGATTTTTGCTAATGAAGATTGGTCGTGATACGTCCTTCTCTCCAATATCGATTTGGACTAATTGATCCTCAGTAGGTGGCTCTCGTTGTTCAAAATGAAGTTTCCACTGATTGTCCATCCTTTGTGTCTAAGGGTCCATTTCAGAAGCTTCTTCAATGTCATCTTCGTCATCTTTTGAGAATTCGGCAGATACCATGTTAGAAGATACTATCATCCTATGAACATGACCAATGCTGGTATCAAAATCCTATGAGATAGAATCAGAAGAGTTAGATCGTTCTTCTTCATCAGATTCAGAAGGTTCTGGAGTTGGAAGTGGTGAAGCATAACCTAGTCCCCGCTTCGTTTTACCGTGGTATTGTTGTGATTTTCTTTTTGGAATAGCAATACGAAGAGGAGTTTGTCTCCCTTTACCGTTGTTGAGGCCTGTTCTGAAATCATAGCCCATTTTATGGATAATTGCTTTAGATTGTGAACTATAGCGGCATAATTGTAGCCTTCCTGTATCATCTCTATTATCATTATATAGCATGATTTTTGGTTCTTCTCTTTTATTGAAGAATATAGGCCTTTTATATTTCTTTTGAGACGGTACTAAGAAGTATGACTCTTGTATTGAATCCAGTGATACCACATTTCGCAGAGATGATACGACTTCTATTGTAAGTGGTTTAAAGCTATCCAGCATATCCAAATAACATTGAGTATAATAAGAGACATCAGTATACTGCAAAGGAGATGCTTTATTGATTTTTACACTATCATTTACAACAGGAACTTTAGCCTTATCAGGCTTAGTCGGATTGATGACAAGAGAGGGAGAAGAAGTATGAGAAGGAGGAGGGGGCTTCTTACGACGAAGGTCGATTACAAGCGGCTCAGAAGAGGTGAGCTCCCTTTGTTCCTGACTATCATCCTTAGGCTGCTTCTCATGGGAAGGAAGATAGATAGTCATTGGTTTGGAAGACTGAGGACAGGAGGTACGTCCTTTGACCGGGATCACCAGAGTATCATTCGACACATTTTTCTGTTCTTCATCTGTGTCCATTGCCAGTACCACCTTAATGAATTCCACCTTGTACATGCGAGAATCGTGGCAGTATGCTTCAACTCCTTTGAAAGGATTCAGATCTGCAACCTCTTTTTGGACTTCTCTATTACTATCCACATATTTGAAACATTAGTGGAGAGTAGAAGGTACAATATTGTGCTCATGGAGGAATGGCCTTCCTAACAAAGCATTGTATAAGCCATGATTGTCAATAACATAGAAAGTCACCTTTGTACGAAGATTGCCAATTTGCAGTTCTAGGCGTATCTTCCCCAAAGGTTCACTTCTTTCTTGATTGAACCCCAGTATAGTAGTGATAGTTGTAGAAAGGTTACGCACTGGAATCTTCAAAGCATCTAGCAGTGACTTCGACATGATGCTAAGTGCGGACCCTGGGTCAATCAGAATGCGATCGACTTTCATGGTGTCCATATACCCTGTGAAATAGAAAGGATGATCATGACGATTGTCTTCTAACAACATGTCATCTTGTGTAAAAGTGATGTTGGGCATTAATTCAAATACACTATGACAATGTGCACAGCTGATTGGCTCATTTTCAGGCTTCTTGAGAAGAGTAAGACAAGCATCAGCCTGCATCAAAGCTTCACTTAACGTTTCTCGAGTTTCTTTTGAGAGACGTAAGAGTTCAAAGATTGACAATCTCGCTGAAGTATTGGCCAATTGAGCCAATATATCAAAGTTATATGGCTTTTCGAGTCCAAGAGATAAGGACTTTTTAATGCTTTGTCAAAACGAGCAGGTTGTTTTCCCTTGTCTGCTGATGTGGGTTTAGAAGGAGTTGGTTCAGCTACCGGCGGGGATGTAGATGGTATATTCTCTGCAGGAGAAGATGATGTAGGAGGAGCATCAAGAGATGGAGTGGGATTCTTTTGATTTTCGGGATGTTCCCGAAGATAGGGTGTCCCAGATATTGTGTCCATTAGAATTTCTTCTTCTGTTACTGGTTCAAAGGATACCATGTTGCAGCTTTTAGATTTAGCTTTGGAGGGCTTCTTTTACTTAGAAGAGGAAGGCGTTTCAAAATCTGCCACCAGATCTGGGTAAATCCATATAATCTCTCCTCTGTCAGTCGATAGTGGAACAAGACCTTCATTTTGGGGAGGTTGGAGATTCACGATCTCAAGAGTAGTCCTTGGAATGGGGATAACACCATCTTGTACAAGTTGTGGTGGAAAATCACCAAATTATAGAGAAACCACATTAGCAGTCACCGTCTTCTCGTCCTGCTGCAGAGTAATTGCTCCAGAGTTGACCAACTCTTAGATTTTGCCTTTGAGCACATAACATGCTCTGGTTGGATGTCCTATAAATCTGTGATAAACACAGTATTTAGGGTGATCGGTTTTACCCAACTCTTCCAGCCATTTTGCCTCTGGCAGTTGAAGCTTATTGCTTTTGATCAAGTAATCGAAGATTCTCAAAGTATCATCTTCATCAAAAGAATATTCTTCTTTTGGATGAGTTATTTTTGGCGGTGGTACTGATGGAGTGGATGCTGTCTGAGTAACATTGACAGCGAAAGACTCTTTGCCTTTGAGATTGATGGCCAGTGTTTCTTTACCCTTGTGGTTATTCTGACGATTATTACCCCCGGGTGTAGAATGTTCGTCTTGGTTAGGATGAGTCATCTGAACTCCTAACTGTTTCAACTTTTCGGCACTGACTTCAGCCGCCTTGGCATTCACAATAAAAGAAGGTCAATCCTAGAATTGTATAGATCCCGTCCACATACTGATAATAGGCAACAAGTTTGATTTACAAGTGTCTATTATTACAGCAGATGGAGTTCCTAAAGGCATTTTGAGTGCCTCTCGGCGGAATCTTTTAATGAAACTCTCCGTGGATTCATTGTGCCTTTGTTTAATCTTAATGAGGGCAGACATTGTCATGTCATTGACTCCCTCATAAAACCATTCCAACAATATTTGCTTGAAACCAGCAAAAGAAGTTATACAACCATCAGGCAAGCTACGATACCAGTCGTATGCTGCGCCGGCTAAACAACCGACGAATACTCTGGTAAGGAGAGCATCATTTGGCTGTAATTGGCCAGTCATCACTTAAAAGTGATTAATGTACTGACTTGGAGAAGTGCTGCCATCAAACAGTATAATAGTCGAAAGCTTATATTTAGGAGGGAATGGAACCTCCTTCCACTCTGTAGGATATGGTTGCTTTATGTCTAATCTTTGTAGACCATCTTTCTGCTTGAAGGCTTCAAACTGAGTGCATAAGAGTTTCACAGCCTCATTAGCATCCCCTGATGTTGAGAATTGGTTGGCTGGTTAGAAGTGTTAGGAGGAGGAACGGCGTGATAATTACCACCCCCAGCACCAGACTGACTGGAATCAGCTTGAATTGGCACAGAAGCAACCTGAGGAGGTGGTACCCCCAGACTATCAGGTACAGAAGATGCTATAAGCTCCGGATTGGTGGCAGGATTTATAACCGGTGGCACTGTATGTTGAGCCACGATTATTGTATGCATACTTGCAACCATTTCTGCTATGGTCTTCAATTTGTCTTCTAGTGCAACAATTCGTTGCTCCTGACTGGTTGAAGTAGAGGCATCTTGATCTTCCGTAATGGTATATGCCGTTACTTATCTTGCTGCTATAGATGAGATAGTTTGTTCAGAACTTTCACTATCTGCATCAAACTCTGAAAAAGAGTCCTCTCCTATATGAGCGATAGGGAGATCTTCTTGATTAAAGACACCTTGGTTCAAATTTTAATTTTTTGATCTGGTGTATTGAAAGACCCCTTCAATGGATACATGAATCCGATCCAAGTATTGCTGACTGTGATTACGGGATGCATTACGTCTTGGTCGTTTTCCACCCCTAGTGCCTTGAGAAGTCATGTTAACAGAAGCATATAATAGCTCGTCTTCGTCTCCTATTATAGATTCAAGTGTTGAAGTATAGTTCAGACGATCGAAGATAAATTGTCGAGCTGATTGGCAGCAACAGTTAATGACGACTTCATGAAGGCAGTGGCGATCTATAGAGTAATTTAGAGGTGAGGGAGACATCCCTACAATTTCTTGTCTTTGTGTAAGACGTTCTCGGAGATCAGTTACCACTACAGGACGAGAAGAAGTCGGAGGAACATATTCCTTAATGATGTTAGGAACATGTCTCCTATTCTTCAGATGTTTAGTTCCCTAAGTGTATAAAGATGTACTCAACTCATTAGCATAAGTGGTTGGGTCCTTCATTTCAAACTTTGGTTTCTGATACAGATTGGCCTTTGGCATAGGGTTCTTACGTTTCACCAAAGTTGATACTGGTTGACGCCTATTGAGATAAGCGCGTAAATCAGAAAATTATGCTCCAGGTGTCTCTGTTTGTGATATCCTCAATTTTCCTTGCTTAGATCTTAAAATTTACAAGGTGGGAAGATCTTGACCAGACCCCATAGGGGTAGGTAAGATGCCTCTTTGATCAGTATTCTTTCCGATATCAGAGATCCGAAGACCTCTGTTTAAAGGAATAGAATCTGATATATCTTCCTCTGAGGCATAGACCAGAGAAGTTTTAGAAAAGACCAAAGGGTGCTTTCCTTTATTTTGTAGAGGGTTAGCTAAGAAGCGTTTCCCTCTATTTTGATGTTGAACCATCTTAGGCGCAGCTTACGCGAGTTAAGGAGGTGTCAGAGGACCCTTCCCTTTGTCCTGTCTAGTGTTAGTACTAGAGCATTGCTTCTGCAAGTTCAGAACTGGAGAAGAAAAGGGAATAGCAAAAAGACTAGTTCCCTTGGGTTGCACCGGAGCAGCAGACTGTGCCTGAGTCACTGATTGCTTGGGTTGCACCATAGTACTATGGGCTACTGGTTGCACCCTAGTAATATAGGCTACTGGGGCGCCTTGGCAGCAAAATAGGTAGACTGCGCCTTAACAACGGCCTGAACAGACTGCACCTTGGCAGTAAAGAGAGTAGTGGACTGCGCACGAGCAACAGGAAGAGTGGATTGCACTCTAGCAATATAAGCAGGATGTGCCTGAGCCACTGAGGCGGATTGCGCCTTGGTCACTGAGCACTCAAGTTGCGCCTGGGCAACAGCAACTGCAGGAGACTTAGGAGTCCTTACAGTCCTGTTCTTGGCGATAGACACAGTGTGTTTGTTGCTCTTGGTGTTAATCATATCCTCGTAGGCTGTCTGGTTGACTAGAACAACCAGAGTCTTCTGCGTCTTGCCGATCGACGCCGTATCACATTGAGTTGTCACCTTCTCGTCGGAGGAGAAAGTCGTCCCCAGCAGAGTCGCCATTTTATTTACAAAAACAAAAAGTTGTTCTATTACAAACTTTTGAAAAAGAATACAAGAGTACAATTTGAATTCTGTGGAGTACAACTGTAGGAATCTGATCAGAAGACGATCACTTTATCCCTTGGACTATGTGAACTTTGAAGACTAGAGCCTCTGAAGAATGCAGCAGCAATTTTGCAAAAGTTCTTGATCTCTGTCTGTCATCTCTATTAATGATTGGAAACTCTATTTATAGAGTTCTGGAAATAACTGTTTTAGCAGTTATTCTGATGTGCGCGAGGCTGGGTTGTGCCACATTGGGTTACGCCAATCTCATGTTGCACCAACTTTCATTCAGTTATTAGTCGTGTACTAACTGTATTTAGACGTGTGGCATCATGTGATTGAGATGCGCGTGGTCGCGTACAGGCTAGTAGACACGCCTTGAGAGATTATAGGCATGTGCGCCACGTCATCCTGCTTTGGAAATAAAAATTGTCTCAACTTTATCAGGTTGTACGAGCTTCAGTCAACAAGTTAAACTGTGCCTGGACATATGGCAGCTTTTGAGAAAAAGTCGTTCAGATTGCGCCTAGGCGCAACTAAGAAAATTGTTTAGATTGCGCCTAAGCGCAACTCATAAGATGTGCAGGACAGCTGTCAGTCCAATCTCCTCGAATGGCACAATTCGAGGGATTCGAAGAGATTTCCCTCGTTTACTATGTTGTCAGTTGTCAGTGTTGTCAGGTAATGATGGCCATTAATGTAGCCTCCCTTCCAGAAAATTGTTGAAATATTTTTTATTATTTATTTAATTAAAATGGTGATTTTTAGATTTTATGAATAATTATTTTAATTAATTATTACGGAAGATGCCTTTAGCCATGGTAGAGTTTTGGAGTACAAGACGACTAGAAATCGTGGCACGGATAGTATAATGGCGTGCTTTGACTAGTGTATTAGCCCTGGTAGGGAAGGCCGAGTCATAGTGACATCCTAACTAGGAAAACCAGGCCAAGTTGCGACTTAACCCTTACCGACGATTCTATTTATTATTTAATTATATTATTGAGTTTTAGGGAACCCGGTTGTACCGAACTAGTCCGGACTGGGCCGAACTGAGCCCAAGCCGTGTAGGCTTATAGTGAGTCCTAAGGTATCCACGACGATTGAGTGTATACTTCTACCGTGTTTAAGTGTCTAATAAATATTTTCCTAAAATATTTGTTATATATATATATATATATATATATATATATATATATATATATATATATATATATATATATATATTATCAATATCCAGTTATTTTGACTGAATACTTATTCTTGGAAATATGATAACTGTTTTCCTTAGACCTACTTGTGTATTTTGGGATCTAGACTATACAAATTTTGGGTGTACAACTACTGTTCTTGTCACTAGTCCACTAACTATTATTATAAACATTAAATGTTAGTTAGTTTACTTGTGTAATAAATATTATTTATATGGATTGTGCTTATATATATATGTGTATAGGTATATATATATATATATATATATATATATATATATATATATATATATATATATATATATATATATATATATATATTTTATATGTGTATAGGTATATATATATATATATATATATATATATATATATATATATATATATATATATATATATATATATATATATATATATATATATATATATATATATATAAATATATGTATAGGTCATCCTAAATATATAATAAGATTTTGGAGTATTTTAGTTATTGTTGGGATTATTATTATTATTAAATATAAGTTAAATCATTTGTTTATATTTGGTTTATATATATTATACGTGTATGTGTATAAATATATATGATATACGTGTATATTTGTATGTATATATAAATAAATCATATATGTGTGTGTATGTAATGAATATATAAATATATATATATAGGTGTATATATATAAATGTATACGTGTATATATAAATACATATATGTGGATATAATTGAGAATATATAATTATATAGGATATATAAATGTGTATAGGAATTATATAATATATATATATAAACTTGGAATTATACAAATACATATAAGATATACTTATATAAATGTATATGTATAGTAACCCAAACCAGCTGCCAGGGCTCTTCTCTCAGCCCAAAGGCCAGCCCTGGGCCCAAGCCCGAGCCTGGGCGGCCAACACAACCCGAGAGCCCAAGAGTCCCTTAGCTCTGAACCAAACTCAGCATGACTACAAATATAATTGTATATACCGAGAAACCCGAGAGAGATAACGGAGGAGAATCTCTCAAAATGCAAACCCTAAACTCTTCCCCAGATCGCTGCCCCCGACCCTGTGGCCCTGCGCGCCGCCGCAGCTGCGCCGGCCGGCCACCGCCACCGTGCCACGGTCGCACGGAGGCAGCTGCACGCGCGAGGACAGGGAATGCTCTGTTCCGATTCAAAACCAGGTATCAACTTCCTGATCTGATTATTTCATGTATTCTCCATCAAATTTGATTCCGTAAGTTGGTATAGAAACCCTATATGACCCTTTAGAAGTCCCCATAAATGAAATTTGATGGGGACACGCCATCGCTCCAGAGGATCGATACAAATGTCGAGAAAAACCATAGAATTCCTGTCCTGTTTTGACAACTTTTTTGCCATGTTGGAAGGCAGATTGCCACCCATCCATGATAGATTTTCGAAATCCATTTGAACATGTTTTTAGACAACCTAACCAGCTTTCAAACCCTATTTTTAGATTATTTTATTAATCAGTAGATGTTAAGATAAATCGAATTGAAAATCAAGAAAAACAGTTTTTAGAAAAACAGAATTTTATGAAAAATCCTTCCACACGACGTACGTCCCACCATTTCGGGCGACGTGGTCGTGCACCGTAGGCATTGAAAGCTGCGTAAAAGCTTCGTGGTCATGTGGGCTTTGACGAAATTCAAATTGGTCGCGTGTGCGCGACGAATTTGATACGTATCCGTCGAAATTCACCGTATCGGCCTCTATGCAAGTTTCTCAATTACTTCGTGCACGCTCGTCAGATCGAGACGAATGTTGCGCCAACAGGACCGTATCGTTTTTCTGGTCCTGTATGCCAAGTTTGGTCCAATTCTGAGACAGTTGAATCGTACGTCGTTTTGCGGGCCCCACGGTCCCACTCAACGGGCAATTTTGTGCACGGCCCGCCGGAATCCAACTCTGGACATACGGTTGGGTTCGTATCGGAAAACCAGATCTGTAGACGTATAGTTTGACGACTTTAGAGACTTTTGACTCTGGCACGCTTTTCGGTACAAAGCGGGTCCAACGGCGGACATCGTTTTTGCCCAAAATTACCGTTTTGCCCATATGTCCAGAATTGGACTTAAGGATAGGTAATCCTAGCTAATTTGACTATTCTGAGAACGTTGGTACTGTTTATTTCAGCATTTGGTGACTTCTGCATGTGTTGACTGATTGTGGTTCATTGAGTGGTATGGTGTTATTGGTTTCTCCAGCTAAGGACCTCAGGCAAGTGCACTTTCTGATTGCTTTCCGATTCATAGTAGTCTTTTTATTTCATGTCTATACATATATCTTGCTGTTTGTTGACACGCTCGTCACACGGAGTAGTCAGAAGGGGAAATATCTTAGTAGACATGTGGACTACCCAAAACTATCCCATGATGTCTATTCGTGAACAATAGCACCTGTACATGACACGTGCAGGTGCCGAATTTATCCCCTAGCCGTTCACATGTCGAAAAGGATATTTCACACCACCTAGATAGATGTCTTTTATTAGTTTTTCTTTGTTTACTTCTCTATCGTGCTATGTCATCAGTTATCTTCCAGTTTTTATCTCTCATATGTTATTTTCATGTCTTGTTAATTCTATTGTGTTTTTGCTTTACCGTCGATTTGTGTACTTGTTCCATTCCTGACTGGAAACCAATATTTTTCAGGTTTAGCCGCGATCACTGTTAGCATTGGAAAGGCTTGGGTATGCTGAGGTCAACCTAGAAATAGAAAGCATTGTATCAAATTCATTAATTGTAAAATCTTGTATTTTCTGTAATTATAAACACTACGTCAAAAATAGTAATTTTTGACCCTTTATGTCCGCTAATATCGACGGACCAGGAAAGTAGTTATATTTTATACAGACTAAAACAGTCGTTTTTTTATTAAAAACTACCCAAATATTATAAAAGAGGATATGATGGCGCTTTTCCCTAAAAAATTTCCCGCCGAGACTTTGGAGCCTAAAGTAATACATTTTTATCTCTCCTCTTATTCTTTTCCTTTTCCCCTTTTGTTGAGATGAAGCAGCCGACCCTAGGCTATGCTGCGATGAAGAAGCCTTAGGTAAGAAAAATTTCTTGGGCCTCCGCAGTGTATGGACTGAAATGTGATATGTGCCACCAATAAGAACCGACCTCTGGATAAATCGCCTGAAAAAGAAAAAAAGCGAGACAGAGAGAGAGAGAGAGAGAGAGAGAGAGAGAGAGAGAGAAAAGAATGGCAGATGCGAAGGAAGCTCGAGAAGCCCGGCGGAGGAGGCCGGTGTCGCGAGGCGGAGATCGCCTCGCGTTCATCACCGGCCAGAGCCGCTCCTTCCGGAACAACGGTCTGCCTCTACCGCCCCCGACTCCTTCGGCCACCGCCACCGCCGGGTACCAAAACTCCCAAATCCCTAATCCCCCATTCTTTCGATTAGAACTAAAAATCAAAGAAAAAAAAAATTAACCTTTTTTTTACGATTTTGTTTAATTAGTCGTATCGATAACGGAATTGAAATTGTAAAAATCTGTTCTTTCTTCGCATCAATCTGGAAACTATTTTCAATTATTAGGTTATTAAAATGTTGAAATTCTATATGGATAAGAGGATTAGGAAAGGAAAGGAGGAATCTTTACAAAGTTTTAGTTCTATTTACGTGCATTGATTAGCTTGTGTTTTGTATGCTCGATGCACTAACCCTAGGTTGTACTTCCTAAATTCCATATAGGAACATGATTGAATATAATTTCCTGATAAATTTCTTATTTTTTTTTCGTTCCATACTCTAGATTCCTCATTATGCATTATGTAACTCTAGTCGCCCAAAAATAAATTTATCAAAAAATTGCTATCGAAACCAGAAAAATATTGGCCATAAAAATTGCTATGAAACCTTCAAAAAAGAGGGTCCTGCTGATCCAAAGTGAGAAGGTTATCAAAACCACAAAGTTCTTAGAAATATACTTTTTTGACCATTCAGATATGTCCGAGTAATCGACCATTATGTACCAGAAATGGTAGTTTATCGTAAAGTAGGATATGTATCGCGTATCGTATGATGCTAACAGAGCGCTTATCTAGTAGGGAATAATAATTCATATTGAATCCTACAACATCTGCTCGTGGATGCTTGTTTTAACAATCCGTTGATTTTATTGTCTTTTCTGTTAACATACGATCGAAAAACGATATTCTTCTTGTACTTTATACTTTAAGATCTGGATCGTCACTTTTGGTGATCCGGATCAGGAACCCGCTGTTGGAATGTGGTTCCCGGGGTTTTTGGGGATCAAACTCCCCCATCTTTCACTTAGATTAAAAAATCATACAACAAAACTTGTAGAATTTTGTTCATTTAACATCTTGATGATGGAATCGTCATAATAATTGTAATGATCTATTCTTTCTTTCTTTTTTCTATTAAGATTATTTCTTTCTTTCTTTTTTCTATTAAGATTATTTCTTTCTTTCTTTAAATAAATTTGCATCGTTCAGTTTTAAAACATTAGTCTGGAGCTTACTTCTAATTCAGGTTATTAAAATAATAAAAAGTTGAAATTCATGGTCTGGAAGCAGATGAAAGTAATAATATTTACAATCTATATGTTCTACTTTCAGATGAACATAAATGTGCTACTTCCTCATATATGCAGTACTAGGGTGTCATCTCGTGATACTATCATCTTTTGATTAACTTACACATCATAATATGCCTACCTCTAGGTTTATATTTTGTTGTTCCATATAGGAAGTAGGAACATGAATGAATATAATTTCTTGATAAATTGCTTACTTGTTTCATATTTATACGGCTATCTAGTTCCAGAATCTTGATTCCTGAGTATATATTTCACGATTCGAATTACCCAAAAAGTTTGCTATCAAAACCATCAAATATTCACCAAAGAAGTTACTGCCAAAATTACAAAAGAAAATCAAATACAAATTCTATTTACTGTTGAAATCAAGCCTCAAAATTTCAAAATAAAATTAACGTACCTTGTACTTTTTTGACCCTTCCAATACGACCAACTGTTGTGTATCAAACGGTAGTTTATCGTATCGTAGTATTCATTTGGCATATCATGTGATACTAATAACTTAGCACCCGTCTGGTAGGAAAAGTTTATATTGAATCCTTCGACAACATGCTCATGGATGCCTATTTTCACAATTAGTCAATTTCTTTGTCTTTTCATTTGATCAATATCCTTGTTCAACTTCATACTTTAAGTTCTGGATCGGGAACCCACCACTAGAATGCAGTTAGGGCTTGTGGGACCTGGTAACTATGTACTAGAGAATTTATAACATTAGCAAAATAAGCACACGAGAGAGGCCGTCATGATAAAATTGAAATAACCTTACGGCATGCACCAACTATCTATTAAGG
This sequence comes from Iris pallida, assembly GCA_029216955.1. NCBI lineage: Eukaryota > Viridiplantae > Streptophyta > Magnoliopsida > Asparagales > Iridaceae > Iris > Iris pallida. Next base: position 3,941,386 of record JANAVB010000195.1, on the reverse strand, counting down.
TTGATTTTCTCAACCCAATCAAGTTTGGCCGTCTTTAGTGCGATTTGTCTGTCACTTGGTTAAAATGCTATTATTCTGGTTCTGTAGATTTGTTATAACCTTTTCATACAAGAACAACAAAGTTTCTTACCAAAAAATATTGGCATGGGCTTGATAAATCTTTTTCTTCCTTGCACTTGATTACCGACCATCTCCTACCTAACATTGGACATCTTCTGTTTATTATAACATCTGACATCTTTCCTAGCTAATTCTCTCCTAGGCTATGCTGCGATAAAGAAGCCCTAAGCTATGCTGCGATGAAGAAGCCCTAGGTAAGTTCATCAACAAAATTTTCTTCTAGCAAATTTTATCTCTTTCCTCAACAAAATTTTATCTTTTTTTCCTAAAAAAATTATCTTAGTTGAGTTCTAATTACTTCCTCTTTTCCCTAGAAAAATTAGTCTACATATATCATCCCTTGATTGTGGTTCATCGAAGAAAAAAAGGGATTTTGCTGTTTCAGAACGAAAAAAAGGGGTTTTGCAAGTTGTTCTTCTCTACGCACCCCTTCATCTCTCTGCACTGGTATGTTTCCTTCTATTTTTTTGTGCTCAACATGTTCAATTAATATTATGTTTCCTTCTATTTTGTTTCTTAGAGAAGGCAAGGAAGAACTAATTAGGTTCCATGGGCTGAGACCTCCCGACCCTGTTCTAGTAAGAAAATTGGCTATTAATATTTTTATTTTTATTTCTTCAGAATCTCCCATGAGGATGTTGGCAAACTCTTGCTTGAATGTGTAACAGTAGAGATGTGTGTTCATCATTCATACTGATAAGTAGGTCTCATGGATTAAAAGAGAAGCTAAGTCTAATCACTTGATAATGTAACAAGCCTGAGATTTTGTAGTTCAGTTCATTTGGTCAAACCATCCAACAAAGTCTTCAAACTTGAGATGTGTTTGCTGATATGCTGACATGATAGAGTTTAATGTTTCTAGAGTATTTTTTTCTTTTTCTTGTAGTGTATTTGATATAAAGACTGAATGAAATAGTCCATACCTTAATTTAATTCTGAACGCTAATTTTATATCACAAAATTGCTGGAGCTTTGGAAGCTTAGTTGAAATCGGTAGGTCCAGAGTTTGAATTATCTAACTACTCAACCTTGAAGCAATTATTTTACATCGATACATTTGTAGCTTGCCAGTATCGATGATTTCGATATAAGTAAAAAACTAAAATTGGAAAGTCAACCACCTAGCAGCTATGGAATGAAGCATATCAATCAACAAGAAAAAACCCCCTTCTTTTAGGGTATGCAAACATGAAATCTCGGTCTACTTTTTTTGTTATTTTTTCCATACTTATTAACTAAGTGAATTGAATGTATGGAATTGTTTACTTGTACTAGTTTTTTCTTCGTTTGGCTGTGTTACATTTATGTACTGGTATTTTCTCCGTTTAGGTTGTGTTGCATTTATCTACATCTATGCTAATAAGATGACCGAATTATAGATTTTGACACTTGATAAGCGTTTGTTGATAGGCCTTGTCGTACTGCTGAGTCCACACAGGCTGAGAAGGAAGAGGGTATCATACTACTAACATCCTAATTATTTTTTGTTAATTTGTTTATTAATTTATGTTTAACTGTTATTTGGTTTATTGATGCAAATGTTATATTTTATTAGATGTCTTCTGTACATGAACAATTAGTTTTTCACACTGAATGAAGTTGGTTTACAATTAGTTTTCTCTGATACTCCAAATAGTCCACAGTTTCATGGTAATTTGGCATGATGCTATATATGGATTTGTTTGGATGTCAGTGATGTTCCTATAAGAAATTAGTTGAAACTGAAGACTTTACTACGAGGGACAGTTGAGTGCATATTGTTTTTTGTTGTCTTTAACATATTACATATATATGGTGCACAGGCCTGAGTTACATCCTATGCCTTTGCTAAGGTTGGTTACTGAACAAGGTAGGCCATCAGCCAACAGTTCAGATCAAGTTACCACTATATGGTAATAAAATGCATAACTTTGAGAAGGATATGGTAGGGGTATAGGAATCATGATTCGCAATATTGGTATCGGACCCTTCCTATGAGTATCGGGATTGACGGTATCGGGAGTATCAGAGGTTTCAAATAATTTAAAACCGACAACATCAAACCTGATAAGGTAATGTTTATTCCTAATGTTTAGCGTTGCTACACTTATTACTATTTGAGATGAAGGAATAAAAAATTGCATCTTTCTATGTAAATTCCAGTAGTTAATATTGTATCTTCGTGTTTCAATGGTTGTAGGTACCAGAACAATCTGACTTGCCAAAGACATGTTTTCTAAAGGACTTCAAAAGAAAACATATTGCTTTTGGACGCTTAAATTCTGATACACCGCCAAAGGGGATGAAAAGTTTGAAGACATTATGCTTGGTGATTTGATCAATTGGCCAAAAGAGTCCGTTCAATTTATTAGGATTTGAATATTAGCATTTAGTTTTGTTTGTAGTGAACTTCGGATGTATTCTGAAATTCTACTCCTTTTTAGTTTGGATGTTATGTGTGAGAACAATTGCAAGTATTTGGATGCTACAAAAACAATGTTTACTTACTGATATTCAATATCAATTGAGATCTTGAATCAATTGGCGGTTATGTTCATTTTGATTGAATGTATTCATTTTCAATTCTGATATTCTTGAATGGTTCGTGATATATTCATTTTGAATTGAGTCTTTTGATTTATATTCAGATTCAATATTTGCGTACTGGTTTACAGGGTTTAATTAATTAAAAATAATTTTGGTGAATATTTTATAGAATTTCGACGGATATCACCTGTCAAAAATAGACAGGTATGTCGAATTGTGTTAAGCGGGATAATTGACGGATAAAGTCCGTCATTTATTATATGACAGACAAAATCTGTCGTTTTCTCCACCTACTTATCGACGGTAGAAAACCGTCAATTATAGTAAACTACAGTTTATTTTTGACGGACCACATGACGGCCTGAAACCGTCAATAAAGACAGTTTTCGACGGTTTTAGTCTGTCGAAAAATACGAATTCTGACGTAGTGAAATGTTGTAACTGTTGTAATAAACTTAGAAATATGAATGAGCAGCATATGTGATATTTTGAGCATTTATTTCTTGCACGTTCTACCGTCGACTTTGCGGCGTAGGCTGGCTTGGACACGTCTCGTATCCGAAAAGCGGGTGCAGGTCGTGACAAGTTTTTATGGTGGCCCATGCAGGTCAGTTTTCGTAAAAGATTGCAAACTCGTGATGGTACATTAGTCGTACTATTACGAGCCTGCGACCAGAAAATGCTCATTCACAAACTAGGATTGAAATGATTTAGGAGAATGACTAGGACTAGGAGTCCCTTGTTCAAATTGACCGTTGGGTAGTTAAGGTTATTGGATAGGCCATGCAATTTAGATAGTTTACTAGATCTCTATAGGTACAATATTACTTTTGATATGACTATATGATCTAGTGTGGAAATACTATTCGCTTGCTATGTTAGGCTTACCTAGAATTAAGGCTTTGACCTTGATGAACTGTTTAATTTTTTTTTGCTTTATTAGATACAAATCTTATATCATAAGTTAGAATTGTCTATTTTAAATTCTCTTTGCTGTAAAGAGTTAGTTTATAATTTTTGATTCTGTTATTCGTGTACGAATCTCGAGTTAGATTTTGATTCTCACAAAACTCGAACTACTTGTGCCTCCTTTCCAAAAATCTCGCCTATTTATATTTTGACTCTCTTGACCAATACTGCTATTACAGCCTAGTTTTTGCAAGCTTACTCTTTTATCGAGCTTGATTCAAGACATATGTTTATTGGGGACGCCCGCTAACATATTGTCTAATCAGAATCATTGTATTACGGTCTGATCAACCAAGATGTATTTGGTTCGCTCTTCATCTAATTTCCCTACATAGACTGAGATGTAGATGTCTCTAGGATCTCATCCGCGACTGCTTTGACAATTCCTCTTGAATTATACATTCGTCTTGATTCACGTAATTGTAGTCAGTGACAGCTCTCTTGAACTCTTTATTGTTTTTGTTTTTCACTGATTGGAAAGGCGAAAGCTCATAACTGATCGATAGATACCATGTATCCCCATGGCCACGATAGTTGCATACACAAGTGTAGCTACCATCGGCCAGTCATGTGACTAGAACCTTGCCTTAGGTTACTCATCCTCCCTTCGAAAACTCATGTATACTGTGGACGAGTAGGTCACTCTATTTTACCGACCATGTGTCACTGCACACGCACTCGATTTTTATTCATTGAGGAACGACCCTTAACTTGACTTATACCTACCGTATCCCGATACGTCGTGTCTTATTCATTATTAACAAGAGTCGAGGTACAACATCCGAACTTCAGAATTCTTCTAACCTCGTTATTCCTAAAACCATATCTTAGTTCTAAGGTGGGTAGACTGTAAGCCTCTTAGAATATACAGGATTACCGAGTGATTAGGATAAATTCCATTAGGATGATAATTAGTGCCCTATGGACTCCCACTTTCCGTTTTGATCATTTTGTGTCCCCGACCTTGTCATTAATATTCGGAGCACGAGACCAGTTATTACCTTCCAACAAATTTCACATACAAGATCTAGACGAGTCCACCTTCATCTAGGTATGTCATGCCCCACTCAAACACGTCACCTTGTACTCTATTCTTGTTGTACGACTTTCAGGACAAAAGGACTAGCTATAACCCTTACTACAACACCAGTATACTTTCCGACTTCCACTAGAGCCTCAACCTTGACTCAGTTCATTCGACCCAATATATGGTTGTGATTTACCCGAAGCCCACTACGCGCATGCCATTAGTGTGCCATCCAATTGAGGCCTCATGTGCTACTTAAACACAAAAGTCACTGAAGGCACATTTGGACTTTAGGAACTTAGCTAACCAACATGACTGGCAACTAACTCAACCACTTGAGTTAAAAGCCTATTCTAGGACACCCTAATCTAGTAGGAAGAGTTTTATCATTGGGATCTTGACCAGTCCATATAGATTGAAATCCAAGGTTCATCCAACCAACGAGTGATATCCGAAATAGGAAACCCATTAAGGCCCAGTAAAACCCATCCGGACATACCACCATATTTGGACTATAGAACTGAACTATTTGAAATCGGACCCTATACCTATTATGTAGTCTCCACCTCTTAGGGTATGATGCCATCCGTAACCCATATTCCATCTACCTAGAAGTCATGATACGATCTTCCATTACAATTATATTCCATGCTTGTGTGTTTAAATAACCACAGAATATATCATAATCTTGATTTCTCAAATTCTGTTCTACTTTGGAACCTTGTTTAGAATTTCGAGAATAGAACTTTCGTATTGCACGGATTGCAAGCCCCTCTAAGAAATGAAGGGTTCTTGATTCAGCAAGTGACTGAACCAGAGTAGCCCAATCTAGCAAATAAGGTAGTGGTTCATAAACTCCCTTTCTATCTGTAACATTGGATACTCTCCAGTGCTCTTGAAGCTTCACAGCTGCTCCCGATTATTCTGCCTTATCTTCCTATCTTCCCTACTTCGGAGCTACGAAAAGTCATACTTATTAGAGTTTATCAATATTTTGCTACTTGTGTAAATTATTGCTTATTAAATATTGGGTTGTTTGATAGATAGGAGCGGATTATAGATACCATATGTCCTAGATATTTTGGTAGAACTATTAGTCACTGGTTAGAAGATTATAAGATTTTTAGCGACCTGTGTTCCAAGGGAGAAGTGTGACCTAAGGTGGGTAGAAGTCCTCGAGATTTCGTAAATACCAAATGACTAGAGAAGGCCATGAAATATTTTGGAGAAATTAAATTTGAGGAGATTAAGGGAATACTAGACTTTGAATTTTATGAAATAGTTATGAATTTGAATTTCGAGGACGAAATTATTTTTAAGGTGGGTAGATTTATAGCCTCCCTTCCCGGAAATTGTTGAAATATTTTTTATTATTTATTTAATTAAAATGGTAATTTTTAGATTTTATGAATAATTATTTTAATTAATTATTACGGAAGATGCCTTAGCCATGGTAGAGTTTTGGAGTAAAGGACGACTAGAAATCGTGGTACGGATAGTGTAATGGCGTGCTTTGACTAGTGTATTAGCCCTGGTAGGGAAGGCCGAGTCATAGTAACATCCTAACTAGAAAAACCTGGCCAAGTTGCGACTTAACCCTTACCGACGATTCTATTTATTATTTAATTATATTATTGAGTTTTAGGGAACCCGGTTGTACCGAACTAGTCCGGACTGGGCCGAACCGAGCCCAAGCCGTGTAGGCTTATAGTGAGTCCTAAGGTGTCCACGACGATTGAGTGTATACTTCTACCTTGTTTAAGTGTCTAATAAATATTTTCCTAAAATATTTGTTATATATATATATATATATATATATTATCAATATCCAGTTATTTTGACTGAATATTTATTCTTGGAAATATGATAACTGTTTTCCTTAGACCTACTTGTGTATTTTGGGATCTAAACTATACAAATTTTGGGTGTACAACTACTGTTCTTGTAACTAGTCCACTAACTATTATTATAAACATTAAATGTTAGTTAGTTTACTTGTGTAATAAATATTATTTATATGGCTTGTGCTTATATATATATGTGTATAGGTATATATATATATATAAATATACGTATAGGTCATCCTAAATATATAATAAGATTTTGGAGTATTTTAGTTATTATTGGGATTATTATTATTATTAAATATAAGTTAAATCATTTGTTTATATTTGGTTTATATATATTATACGTGTATGTGTATAAATATATATGATATACGTGTATATTTGTATGTATATATAAATAAATCATATATGTGTGTGTATGTAATGAATATATAAATATAAATATAGGTGTATATATATAAATGTATACGTGTATATATAAATACATATATGTGGATATAATTGAGAATATATAATTATATAGGATATATAAATGTGTATAGGAATTATATAATATATATATAAACTTGGAATTATACAAATACATATAAGATATATACTTATATAAATGTATATGTATAGTAACCCAAACCAGCTGCCAGGGCTCTTCCCTCAGCCCAAAGGCCAGCCCTGGGCCCAAGCCCGAGCCTGGGCGGCCAACACAACCCGAGAGCCCAAGAGTCCCTTAGCTCTGAACTAAACTCAGCATGACTACATATATAATTGTATATACCGAGAAACCTGAGAGAGAGAACGGGGGAGAATCTCTCAAAATGCAAACCCTAAACTCTTCCCCAGACCGCTGCCCCCGACCCTGTGGCCCTGCGCGCCGCCGCAGCTGCGCCAGCCGGCCACCGCCACCGCGCCACGGCCGCGCGGAGGCAGCTGCACGCGCGAGGACAGAATATGCTCTGTTCCGATTCAAAACCATGTATCAACTTCCCGATCTGATTATTTCGTGTATTCTCCATCAAATTCGATTCTGTAAGTTGGTATAGAAACCCTATATGACCCTTTAGAAGTCCCCACAATTGAAATTCGATGGGGACACGCCATCGCTCCAGAGGATCGATGCAAAGGTCGGAAAAAACCATAGAATTCCTGTCCTGTTTTAACAACTTTTCTGCCATGTTGGAAGGCAGATTGCCACCCATCCATGACAGATTTTCGAAATCCATTTGAACATGTTTTTAGACAACCTAACCGGCTTTCAAACCCTATTTTTAGATTATTTTATTAATCATTAGATGTTAAGATAAATCGAATTGAAAAATCAAGAAAAACAGTTTTTAGAAAAATAGAATTTTATGAAAAATCCTTCCACACGACGTGCGTCCCGCCATTTCGGGCGACGTGGTCGCGCACCGTAGGCATCGAAAGATGCGTAACGGCTTCGTGGTCGTGTGGGCTTTGACGGAATTCAAATTGATCGCGTGTGCGCGACGAATTTGATGCGTATCCGTCGAAATTCACCGTATCGGCCTCTGTGCAAGTTTCTCAATTACTTCGTACACGCTCGTCAGATCGAGACGAAACTTGTGCCGACAGGACCGTATCATTTTTTTGGTCCTGTATGCCAAGTTTGGTCCAATTTTGAGACAGTTGAATCGTACGTCGTTTTGCGGGCCCCACGGTCCCACTCAACGGGCGATTTTGTGCACGGCCCGCCGGAATCCAACTCTGGACATACGGTTGGGTTCGTATCAGAAAACCAGATCCGTAGACATATAGTTTGACGACTTTAGAGACCTTTGACTCTGACATGCTTTTCGGTGCAAAGAGGGTCCAACCGCGGACATCATTTTTGCCCGAAATTATCGTTTTGCCCCTGTGTCCAGAATTGGACTTAAGGACAGGCAATCCTAGCTAATTTGACTATTCTGAGAATGTTGGTACTGTTTATTTCAGTATTTGGTGACTTCTGCATGTGTTGACTGATTGTGGCTCATTGAGTGGTATGGTGTTATTGGTTTCTCCAGCTAAGGACCTCAGGCAAGTGCACTTTCTGATTGCTTTCCGATTCATAATAGTCTTTTCATTTCATGTCTATACATATATCTTACTGCTTGTTGACACGCTCGTCACACGGAGTAGTCGGAAGGAGAAATATCTTAGTAGACATGTGGACTACCCAGAACTATCCCATGATGTCTATTCATGAACAATAACACCTGTACACGACACGTGCAGGTGCCGGATTTACCCCCTAGCCGTTCACATGTCGAAAAGGATATTTTACACCACGTAGCCGTACAGGTGCCGGATTTACCCCCTAGCCGTTCAGATGCCACGTAGACTTTGGCGCAACATAATTTGGCGCAGTCTGATATCAGGCGCAACCTGATCAGTGGTGCAGCTTGATCTCTGAGCTTCAAAATAGTAGCGCAGCTTGATTTTTGGGGTACAACTTGATCACGGAGTAGTAGATACATGGCGCAACTTGATTTTTAGGCCCTACAGCCGCAGGTGAAGGACTTCCTGAAACTGCGATAGAAGTTGGAAGACGAGGCGATGCCCCTCCCCGATAAGTTTATTGTTGGAGGGATCGTTTCAAAGCTCCCTGCTGGGTGGAGCATGTTCTATGCAAACATGCATAAAAAGAAGTTAGAGATCACTCTCGACGATCTCCTGCAGGAAATCTACGTTGAGGACCAGATGAGGGCTCAACTGAGGGTGGATGCACTATCCAAGCAATTGGCTAATGCCAATCTGGTTCATACTAGGGAACTAAGGGGAAAGCATGCAGCTTTCCATAGCAAGAAGAATGACCTTAACAATCTGAACGTGAAAGGGACTTCCTTCAAGCAAAAGATGGCAAAGTCTCAGATACCTTGTTTCAAGTGTGGCAAGAAGGGCCACTTCAAGAGTGAATGCAAAGCAAAAACTAAGTAATTAGAGCAAGGAGAGCCTATCAAGGTATCCATGATCACTGACGTTGTTGCTATGATTGTGCAGGTCAATGCTGTGGGGGCTGACTCTGACTGGTGGGTAGACACTGGAGCCACCTGCCATGTCTGCTCCAGCAAGGAGTGGTTCACCACCTATACACCAACTTCTGAAGTGGTTATGGTGGCGAACCAGGCACAAGTTGAAGTGCTCGGGATCGGGACGGTAGTTTTGAAGCTGACTTCGGGGAAGTCACTGACGCTTCAAGGTGTGAAGCATGTACCTGATATCACAAAGAACCTAATCTCGGGAGGCCTACTCTGCAATGCAGGCTTTAGGATGGACATCAATGCTGGCCAGATAGTGATGTCCATAAAGGAAACATATTTCGGAAAAGCTTTTTGTACCCAAGGAATGTTTAAAATTTAGCTTGTAAATCAGTCCAATGTAAGTAATGCAATCACTCCTTCTGCTTATACTCTTGAGTTATAGCATAATAGGCTAGGACATGTTCATTATAAACAAATAAATAAAATGTCTAGTCTAGAACTTATCTCCAAGTGTGGGGTAAGGTAGAGAAATGTGAAGTTTGTGCTCAAACGAAGATCACAAGGAAACCCTTTTCTTGAGTTAATCGAAGTACAGATCTTCTGGAGTTGGTACACTCTGATATCTGTGACTTCAAACAATTCTCTATAAAGGTCGAGATAAGGTATTTCATAATCTACATCGATGACTTCTCAAAGTATGCGTTCGTCTACTTGCTGAAGGCTAAAGACGAAGCATTCGGGAAGTTCAAGGAATTCAGGGCCGAAGATGAGCGATAAACTGGACAACAACTCAAAAGAATAAGAAGTGATCGAGGTGGAGAGTACAGATCTCATGAATTCGTATCATTCAGCAAAGATCATGGAATTGTCAATGAAACTATGGCTCCATACTCTCCTCAATCAAATGGAGTAGCATAGAGGAAGAACAGAACGTTGACAGGAATGATTAGCTTAATGCTGTTGACTGCGGGTCTTCCAAAGTGCTACTGGGGAGAAGTTGCATTGACGGCCACTTTTATTCTAAATAGGGTACCTCAGCAACTTTAGACATTACTCCTTATGAACTCTGGTTCAAGGTCAGACCTAATTGGAATGTCATTCGAGTGTGGGGGTGTCTGGCATATGTCAAGCTTCCAGATCTAAAGATTTAGAAGCTTGGGACAAGGACTACAAAGACGATCTTCTTGGAGTATGCCGAGAAGAGTGATGCTTGGAGATTTCTTGAAATTGAGTTAAATCAGATCACTGAATCTCGCGATGCAGAATATTTTGAAGATAAATTTACAAGGCACAAGAATATTGTTCTTGCGGATATTCCGGAGAACAATGAGGGTACGCAAGCAACTGAAGTTTTCAATAAAGAAGTAGTCCAAGAAGATGTTGTTGTTGAAACAACGGTTGAACCAGAACTCGCTGAGCCGTCAGCGAAGCGTGTGAGGAGGCCGAAGGACTTCGGAAGTGACTTTGTCACCTATCATGTGGAAGTAGATCCGCTTACATATGATGAGGCGATGAAGACCAGAGACGCAATTTTCTGGAAGGAGGCGATTGACAATGAAATTGATTCCATCACCTCAAATAATACTTGGGTGTTGGTTGATCTTCCTGAAGGAGCGAAACCCATCGGATGCAAATGGATCTTCAAGAAGAAGATGAAAGCAGACAGAACATTGACAAGTTCAAGGCTAGGTTGGTAGCTAAGGAGTTTTCTCAAAAGTAGGGGATCGACTACTTTGACACGTATGCTCCAGTAGCCCGGATGACCACCATCAGAATATTGATTGCTCTCGCAGTGATACATAAGATGGTGATACATCAGATGGATGTGAAAACGGCTTTCCTAAATGGCGAGCTGACCGAAGAGATTTACATGCAACAACCAGAGGGATTTGTCGTCAAGGGTCATGAGGACAAAGTCTGTAAGTTGGTGAATCCTTGTACGGTCTTAAACAGGCTCCCAAGATGTGGCATGAGAAATTTGACAAGGTTATAAGGTCAAATAGCTACTTGGTCAGCGAGACGGACAAGTGTGTTTAACAAAGTTTGCTGATGGAAGAGGTATTATCGTTTGTCTGTACGTGGACGACATGCTGATCCTAGGTACGGATATGGGTTGTGTCACGAAGACAAAGAAGTTCATCTCGAGCAAGTTCAGTATGAAGGACTTGGGGGAAGCTGATGTGATCTTAGGGATCAAGATCATCCAGACAGACCCTGGACTAGTGCTGTCATAGTCTCATTATATTGAGAAGATGAACACACGTTACAGGTATCAGGATCTTCCAGGGATCGATATACCTTATAGGTGTGATCTAAAGTTGAAACCTAATTCAAGAAAAAGCGTCAGACAGCTAGAGTATGCAAGCGTAATCGAAAGTTTCATGTATGCTATTACTGCCACAAGGCCTGGCATAGCTTTTTCCGTGGGAATACTGAGTCGTTTCACCAGCGACCCAGGCATTAAGCACTGGAAAGCTGTGAAATAGGTTATGAGATATCTCAAGAAGACTCAAACATATGCACTGCACTACAACGAAGATCCGCCGGTAGTGGAAGGCTTTAGTGATCCCAGCTGGTGCTCAGAGGTAGAGAGCGAGAGGTCCACAGGTGGATTCATTTTCATAATGGGTGGAGCTGCTATATCGTGAAGTCGAAGAAGCAGACTATGCTCTCGCGGTCATCCATGGAATCTGAGTTCTTTGCACTTGATACTGCAACGGAGGAAGCAGAATGGCTTCGGGAGCTCATGTATGATCTTCCAGTGGTTGGGACACAAATACCGATAATACCGATATACCGCGACAACCAGGCGACTGCGACGATGGCATCAAATAACCTATTCAATTGGAAAAAGAGGACTGTGTGGTTGAAGCACATGGTAGTACACGATCTCATTAAGAGAGGTGTTATTGCAGTAATTGATGTTCGGAGTCAGGAGAACTTGGCGGATTCGTTCACCAAGGTCCTCAAGCGCCAGCTGGTTGATGACACGGCAAGTAAAATGGGCTTGAAGGCATTCTGATATTGTATTATTGTAATCCTACTATAAAGTTTTATGCTGTTAGTTCAAAGAAAAATCTGCTAGGCATCTAGCTTTTGGTTCAAGGGAGGATCATTAATCGAAAGAATATCAGGAACGGTAGGTACATGTCCTATTAGGCATGGAGAGGTTACAGACCTACAACCACTGTTGTCTATTGTTATTTTCTACGAAAAATGGATCCTGTGGGAAGGTTGACTTAAACGCCTTAATGAGTTCTCAGACAGAGTGAATGCCTGGTGTTCTTTATAGGAAGCACGGTAACGCAACACTACAAGGAGTGAAACTCCATGCTACTATAGGATGACTCCACCATGAGGTTCTCGAAAGGGGGTAATGCCTCGGCTTTGCGAGCCAAGTCACAGCGGTGTAGCACCGCAAATAGGCAGGTAGCCTAATGCTGTATGTTGAAATAAAGAATGGTGTAGTCAGCACTACAAAGGGGTGGAGTTCCTCATGTTACAGTGGCACGACACCACGATGAGGTACCCGGTTAAGGATAAAGCCTCGGCCTTGCAAGCCATGTCGTTGCGGCGTAACACCGCAAGGGAGCCTAAGGCTTCATGCTGGGTATTATAGCACTATAAAGAGGCGGTGACCTCATGCTACAGTAGTATGACACTACGATGATGTTCCCGGTAGGGGTAGTGCCTCGGCTTTAGTCTATGTCTGTTTGCCATAAAATATCAAGAACAAAAATTACAGATGAATTAAATTTGATTACAAACTCGCTTGTACAAAAGAAAGCCTAGAAAGAAAGCCTAGGAAACAATCTAAGTACAATTGTTTAATTTTGATTCTGGAGGGTGACGATAGAGGCTCGGGAAAGTGTAGCAACTCTGCCTTGCTTCTTGGACTATCTGACACAATCCTTGCCTTTGAAGAAATTACCCTTCGTAGGTTGCCAGCCTTTGATTGCCAACCCTTTGTATGGGTGTGGTGCCCTGCTATTTATAGTGATTTCTGGATGAAGGATATTTTGAGCCGCATAGATGGCCACGTGGCCACGTGGCTACCACAGCACATAAAGACCCGCTCTTTGGCCGCCAGCTGGTGACTTGTTAAGATTTTGTTGCAGCAAATCTGGGTGGCTGAGACTTGGTCAGCTTGCCACGTGTCCTATCGCAGGATAAGATCAATCTGCTTGAGTCATTTTGAGCCGCATACATATTTCATTGTTCGGCCATGCTGGGCTGCATAAGACTCATGTGGCTTAAGTCGCAGTCTTCCTTAGTCCGTATGTAGCTTGGGAACTTTTTAGCCGCATAGGTTCTATATTCTTGGCCGCATAAAGCTCATGCGGCTCAGATTACAGTTTACCTTTGGCCGTATGAAGCACATAGATTGAGCCGCATAAGGTTCACGCGGCTCGAATCGCAGTCTTTTTGGTCGCATGGCCATGTCCAGTCTGGTGACATGACGTTTTGTTTGATCACGTCTTATCTTCCTTTTGTCAGAGTGTCAGAGTTGTCAGAGCTATCATTTTTGCCAATTTTGACAGAGTTTGTCAGCTTTATCAGAAGGGTTGATCAGCTTGGCCGCATAAGTAACTATTCTCTCTGCGGCTCAAAAATTAGTCTGGTGAAGATGGGCTGCAGGGGGCATGCTGAGTCTGTCATGCGACTCTTCTTTATGCGGGTCAATTTGTTCTAGAGTACTCATGCGGTCAGTTATGATCCGCATGAACCCCATATTTTCCATGCTTCTACAAAATCATAGTAGAGTAGCACCGCAAGAGAAGCGCAAAGCGCTTCATGCCACATCTCTTTAACAAAGAACTTACCTATAGTGTATGGACATAGATAGCAGGCCGTCTCTTGAGGGTAAACTTGTAGACGCCCAAAATTATACAGTAAAATCAGGCTGGCACAGGGCCTTTAATGTGTAGCCAGAAGCACATGTAACTATATTATGTGAGTGGAAAGAATTTCAGCTATGGTGTAGAATTCAAGGCTTAGTCCATTCTTGTATTATAGTATGTTATTTGACCCATGCGGGAAGATTCAAGTCGTCAGCGACGTCTCTCCTAATGCATGATGGGCAGTTACCGTGGGGAACACTCAAACCCATATATAGAGATATGTGGGAGATTGTTAGGTTTTTGTCCTTTGCATTGGAAATTTTAGTCCCACATCGGCTAGGCCAAAGGAAGTGTATTTCTATATATAAGCTATGCTTGTTTAGAGACACACAAGTGGTGTGGAGGTGCACATGGGTGTGCCATGTGGGGATATTTTTCTAGTGGAAAAAAGGCCAAATCAATAATGAAGCATTCATGCTTTTTGCTCTTAGAATTTATTCCATTGGAGCTAAGCCCCGTAGGGGCTTAGCGACTCGGACTCGGGCGCATGGGCTCATGAGGCGTAATGCGGCATTTTGTTGGTACACTTTGCACTTAGCACGGCAGCATCGTCGCTAGGCATATAGTGTGCTTAAGTTGCGCTCGTTGTGCGAGCCTTTTGTGCAGCCGTTCGCGCGCCAGTTCGTACGGCCAGATGGTGCGCCTGTTGGCACTACCAGGTTGTGCGGTGGTTAGCGCTACAGGTTGCACGACGGTTAGCACTGCAGGTTGTACCGCAGTTGGTATGGGGTTCACGTAGTACGCAAGTGGCGCAGTGTGCGCAAGTGGCACAAGTTGCGCGTGTGGCGTAGGTTGCGCAGGGTATGCGCATTGTGCGCAGTGCACGCTGGAGCGACTGTGCGCACGTTACACAAGTGGCACAGATGGCGCGCTGTGCGCCCTTTGGCTCATATCATGTCTGTGCACGATTGAGCAGTTACAATATGTTCAGGATGGTTTTTTCCATCCCGAACATGTTGCTAACTGGGCGGTTACAGAGCGAGGCTATATAAGGTTCTCTGTTCTCTCTCTCTCAATAATACAAGTTCAGAATTCACATAAGACAGAAGTGTTTTTTTAGCACAATTCCTTACGTGTTTCCACAGAGTTTGAGAGAGAAGAGAAGCAGTGCACCAGCGCCACTTAGCGCAGGAGTCCGTATGCCTTCTGAGGAGTCAGAAGATCAGAGTGTTCCAAAGTTCTCCGTCGAACTTGCTGGTTCCTGGAAGCTGTTTGTGTGGGACAAATTAAGCTTTGAGCAACGGTGATTATTCACCCTAGCAGGCTGTTCTTCCATTTTTTGTCTGTCATCCACTTCGCTGCTGCTGCTGGCAATTTGTTTTGTACCTTCTTTTTAGAAGTACTACTATCGTTTGCTGATGTTACGAATTTTTTTTAGATTTTTGTAATCCAGAATCCTCCTGGGATCTCTGTTGTGCACCTTCTTTGAAGTGGTGCATAGAAACATTATTTTTACAATTGTTTTATTTTCTCAGTTTTCCATCAAAAATTGTGCCCCGGGACTAACAGGTTTTACCACTAGGAGCATTCGGAACAAGTCTGCACATAGACTCGAATTAACTTTTAGGACAATGCTTCGTGTGCGACTTCTCCGACAGCCGGTGACCTTTGTTTTGCTTTTTTTGTTTACAACTTATTAAAGAAAAAAATCATATATTTCCAACAATTTAAAAGTTAATTCAACTTTATTTTGATCCTCTGTTAAAATAAGTCAGAATAGTTCTAACGTATAAACAATATTGTTAATTTGCCTTGTAAACAATTTTCATGCCCTACTAGCAACACCATTTACACATATATAAGTTCTATGTTAGTTGAACTTATATATAAGTCAGAATAGTTGAGTTTACATATTTTACATATATATATATATATACAAGTTCTTACATATATAACTCAGAATAGTTGAACCGACTTAATTCGTATCCTTTGTTAGCAAGCTGTAAGACTACTTTGCATATATAAGTACCTACATATTTTACATACAATATTCGTCTTGTGAAAAAAAATTAATTTGGTGCATATTACTGTAAGCATACTTTAGTTTTTTACTTGATCCATATTTTAATTTGCTGTTAATTTTAGCATAGTCCTAACAAGTCTATAGGATCTGTACCATATTTTACTCTTCACTTGATCCCAGATTTTTTAATTTGCTGCCAATTATTGTAAACAAATAGGAAACATATATTTTGGTTTTTTATTACCAAATTTGTTTGCGGCCATACATATTCATTTGCTACCACACATAAATATATTATGTTTCACATAGTAAACTTTGTTGTTGTCACAATAATATCAATGTAGAAATTAATTCAATCTAGATTAAAGAAAATAATTTATTTATCTTGCATATTTCTTTAATTCTAAAGTTTTAAAAGTAAAGATTTGTTTGGGTACAAGCCGAAGGGGTCATTCTATCAACCGGACGTAAATAGCCCTAAGAGAAACGATATTTAATCGTCCCTATGTGGACCTCCGCTAGCTGGAAACCAGCCCCTACAGCTAACCCAAGCTGATCAAAACTTGAAAGACTAAAATTTTAAAGTTTGATTATCAAGATCATTCAAACTATTATTCCTGAACAATAGTCATTTTTATTGAATAAATATAATATTTTGCAAAATTTAGATTATTACAATCAATAATCATGACTGGCAAAGAAGAGACATCTACTGCTAATCTTATTAAGTTTGATGGCACATTATTCAAGAGGTGACAGAGTCAGATGAAGTTTTGGCTTACCACTTTAGGATTGATCTCTGCTATTGATGGTTCCACACCCACCACAAATGATCGGATGACACTGAGTCTGACATAGGGGTATCTAAGTCCCCATCTTCCACCAAACCAAAGACCCCTAAGGAAATAGATTACCATTGCTTCTATAGAATTCTAAGCGCTTTGTCTGAGTCTCTCAATGACATCTTTTTTGAATACAAAAGTGCTAAAGAACTTTGGAATACCTTGGAAGACGAATATGGTTGTGATGATGATGGAATTGAAAGATTCAATTCTTACACATTCAACAGATCTTTTATGGTAGATGACAAACCTATGAATGACCAAATCCATGAATTTTAAGAATACCTAAGGCATATTCAAGCCAAAGGTACATCTTTCTCCAATGAGCATAAGATAGCCTGCTTGATAGACAAACTCTCTCCTCTTGATCTGATGTTGCCAAAGATCTTACCCATACACAAGGAGATCTTACCTATCCTCAAGTCCTAAAGAAAATTAGAACAAAGAACAGTTTAGGTTGAGATCCAAACCTAATGCTGATTCTAAAGCTATGGTAAACCTTGTAGAAGTCCATGACAAACACAAGTCTAATCATCATCACAAACCCAAGAAAAAACTTATCAAGAAGAAACAGAATTTCCAACCCCCTCACCAAAATAATCTTCACCAACAATATCATAAACCTATAAACTTCGGTCAGACTCAGGATCAGAAGAGATTTTTTTTTTGTGTGTGGTAAAACAAACCATATAGCCATCAACTGCTTCCATAGAAATAAGGAAGCTGTCAAGACCTCTTTCAAAGAAAAGACTTTAACAAACCAGAAGCTAACATAATTCTGAATGAGTCTTCTACTTCCTTCACGTCTGTAAGCTATCAACCTGTAATCAATATTACTTACCATTCTGATGATTGATGGTTGGATTTTGGAGTTAATGTTCATGTTTCATTTGATCGCTCATGTTTTTCAAACTATCAGGAATCATGTGGAGGAGGTGTGATACTAGAAGATGGATCAACGACACAGATTATATGAAGAGGAAGAATAGATCTGAAGATGACATCAGGGAAAATTCTACATCTCTATAATGTACGACATGTGTCGTCAGTTAGGAGAAATATAGTTAGTGGGTCTCTACTTGTGGTCTCAGGATACAAGATTGTAATGGAGGCTAATACACTAGTTTTTTTTTTCTAAGAATGTGTTTTTTGTAGGAAAATAATCTGTAATGGATGGACTTTTTTATTTTGAGTCCTATGAATAAAATATCAAATCCTTCTCTTGTTGTCGTTAATGTAGAATCCTCCAATATTTGGCATGGCAGACTAGGTCATGTGAATTTGGCATCTCTTAAAAGGGTAATGACCTTAGATCTTATTCCTAAGACTCATATAGATGATAAACAGAAATATGAGATTTGTGTTAAGCCAAACACAGTACTAGATTACCTTTCAAATCCGTCCAAAGGGATTTTGAACTTCTAGATAGATTTAAGGTCAATAAATCTGAAGCTGAGAACCAGTTAGATAGAAAGATTAAGATTCTTAGATCAGATCGTGTGGTGAGTACACCTCAAATGAAATAACAAATTTCTGTGAAGAACATAGAATAATTCATGATGTATTTGCTCCATATTCACCACAGTCCAATAGAGTTACTAAAAGAAAGAATCGAACTCTGTTAGATTTGGTGAATGCCATGCTTCTCAGCTCATGAGCTCCTGATAACTTGTAGGAAGAAGCCTTATTGTTAGCCTATTATATCCTTAATAAGATCCCCAGTAAGTCAAATGATAAGGCACCATATGAGTTATGGAAAGGCCGAACTCCTAGGATTAATTATCTCAAAGTTTGGGGATGCCTAGCTAAAGTAGGAATTTCGGAACCCAAAAAGAGGAAGATTGGACCTAAGATAGTAGATACTGTGTTTATAGGATATGCCCTAGACAACAATGCCAATAATTTTCTTGTAATCCATTATAAAGTAAATGAAATCTCTAATAATATAATTATAGAAGATAGAGATCCAGTTTACTTTGGAAATATATTTCCCTTTAAGGATAGATCTTCACCTTCTTCCTTTAACCTTTCTCTCACTCCGTCTACCAGTTCTTATGTTCAAATATCAAGTTCACAATCTGAACAAGATATAGAACATAGAAGGAGTAAAAAAAAAGAAAGGATTGAAAATAATTTAGTAGAAGGATTCTTCACTTTTTTTATAGAGGGTGATCCCCCAACCTATGAAGAAGTTATATCTTCTCGTGCTACCCCTTTCTGGAAAGAAGCTATTAACAATGAGTACAATTCTATTATGGAGAATAATACTTGGTTTTTAGCTGACCTACCTTTAGGTAGTAAACCCGTATGTTATAAGTGAATTTTCAAAAAGAAACTTAGAGCCGATGGTACTATAGAAAAATACAAGGCTAGATTAGTAGCCAAAGATTTTATCCAGAAAACAGGATTATATTATTTTGATACCTACTCTCCTGTAACTAGGATCACTTCTATTAGAACCCTTCTAACCATAGCTTCTATTCATGATATGCTAAACCATTAAATGGATGTAAAGACAACATTTCTATGGAGATTTAGAGGAAGAAATATATATGGAGCAACCTGAAGATTTTATTGCTAAAGGCCAAGAAAAGAAATTTACAATGGTAAAATCACCTTATGGCCTAAAGCAAGCTCCCAAGCAATGTCATAACAAATTTGACAAGGTTATTTTAGAATTTGGTTTCGTGCCAAATGAATATGATAAATGGTTGTATTAAAAAAATTTAAATAGAAGTTGTGTCATATTATGCTTGTATGTAGATGACATCCTTATTTTAGGATCTTCACTGGAATTGATAAACAACACCAAGAATTGTTTATCTAGCCAGTTTGATATGAAAGATCTAGGTGAAGCCAACTTGATCCTAGGTATGCAAGTATCCAAATGCAAAGAGGGCTATACTCTATCCCCAACACACTTGATCGAGAAAATGTTGAAAATGTTTGAGTTTTTTGACAAAAAACCTGCCCTTACCTCTTATGACAGTAATATTGTTCTCAAGAAGAATGAAGGATCACCTATAGAATAATATAGATATCCATAGATGATAGGTTCCCTTATGTACATAACAAATAGGACTAGACCCGATATTGTATTTACTATTGGAAGACTAAGTAGATATACTAGTAACCCAAATCATTCACATTGGACTGCATTGGATATAGTATTTAGATATCTTAAGGGCACTCTAGATTATCAACTTTACTATACTAGATACCCTGATATCATAGAAGGTTACTCAGATGCAAATTGGGTAACTGATTCACATAATGTAAAATCTACTACTGGATATATTTTTTTACTTTAGGAGAAGCTGAAATCTCCTAGGGTTCTTGTAAACAAACTATTATAGCTAGGAGTACAATGGACTCTAAAATGATAGCTTTAGATACTCTTGTACAGAAGCATAATGGATTAGAAATTTTATTATGCATATACCTATTTCTGTTAGTCATATTCCTACAATTTTTGTAAACTGTGATAATATATCTATTATAGATCTACTAAAACATGATTCTGTGAATGCTAAGATGAACAGGCACCTGTAGCTACACTTCAAGTCTATAAAGAGCCTATTAGACAAATATGTAATTTTTAACTATATAAAGTCAGAAAAGAACCTTGTAGACCACTTGATGAAGGGTCTGTCTAGGATATTAATCCTAGAATCATCGGAACGGATGGGTTTAAGCCAATAAGTTAGTCATCAGCAGTACCAACCCAACCGAGTTTGATTGGAGATCCCAAGAAGCTGGTTCAATGGGTAGAAAAAAACAGAACTTAGGTGACTATTTGGAACACAGACTCTGAAATTAAATTCTCTTAAAAATAATACCCAAGAGGATGTATGATGTTGTACATGGATACCC
Source organism: Iris pallida (assembly GCA_029216955.1). Classification (NCBI taxonomy): domain Eukaryota; kingdom Viridiplantae; phylum Streptophyta; class Magnoliopsida; order Asparagales; family Iridaceae; genus Iris; species Iris pallida. The sequence continues at coordinate 3,920,343 of JANAVB010000195.1, read as the reverse complement.
CATCCCTTTGGTTATAGTATTTCAATGTGATATGGTTAAGGTGAGTTTTAACTCCTAATAAGTCCAAGCATGATATGCAGGGTTGACTCCTATTACCAATCCTTGAGGACTTACCTATATGAGAGGTCGTGAAGGCTGCGACTATAGGACATGACGATCCTATATAACTCTCATGAATATGATAAAGTGTGTACGACCAATCAAAAGTGCCACCCAATAGAACCAAGAACCTCCAGCGTACTATATGTGTTATTTTCTAAATCTGGTTCTAGAAGACTGATTCAAGGCGTAGTCCATCAGCTCTTTTTTAGCCAAAGACAATAATCACTAAGTGAGATTCAAGGCTGTAATCCATCTTATCTATGCATAGTATATAACTGCCCAAATCCTTTCTGTTGGCCCATTCAGCCATGGTCAAACTAATTTTGATAGTTGACTTAAAACATAAGCTAGATATGAAAAGAAACAGAAGATTGTAGATTTCATCTCAACTGTATTTTTACACTTTTTATGTAATTTTCTTGTATTGAGTCTAAAAATTTGTGCGTTATGATCACTGGCATTTAGAAGTTCATCCTAAACCAAAAACAAACCAATCTTTGATCCCAAGCTAAACCAACATCCAAAAGTCTACCCAAACCAAAATGACCCTGAAACCCTAGCAACCGAACTCGGACCGAGGTCTGCCCGAACTCGGACCGAACTCGGTCCCCTAGGACCACTCCTGGTCAGCTGTATTTTTCTATTCTTTTGGATCTGCAATGTTCAAAATTATGAACGTTAGCCTACCGAGTTCTGCCCAAACTCTATCCTAGAAAATCCTATAAAAGAGTATAATTTCCCATTTCTACTCACTCATTCATTCTTCATCTTCTCTATCTATTCCTAAGCTTTCTATCTACTTTAAAGAGCTTAAATTATCAAATCTCCAAAACAACTCCCATTCTTTTAGTGCCGGTGGTTTTCGATTAGGAGTATTCGAGTTGTACAAGCTTGGCATATAAAAGCTTTCTTCAGAAAGGTGTTTGAAGTTTGATCATGGTCTTCGGATAAAAACACGATGGTGTTAAAGTTGGCATGTTCTTCGGAATAAAGCACACGGTGTAATCTCTATTCAAAATAGTGGATTATAGCGAGCAAGAGTTCTCGCGAACTGGACTAGTCCTCTCAGAGGAAAACTAGTATAAGCCTTAGTGTTGACGTATTTCCTCCACTTACTTATTGCTTTACTTCATTGCATTTAAGTTTATTTTTATATATTTGCTTCACCTGCTTAGTTTTTAAATTGGTAAATATTTTTTGCTACACTCTATTCACCCCCCATCTAGAGGTGCCATCGATCCTACAATTGGTATCAGAGTATAGTTTATTTCTAGTTGGATTAAAACTCCTTGAGATATGGCATCCTTATATCCAAACAATGGTGAAGGCCAATCAACAAATATGCCACCCCTATTTGATGGCACAAATTACACGTACTAGAAGACACGTATGAGCTTTTTCCTTAAGCTCTTGATTTCGATTTATGGTCGATTGTCATGAATGGTTATAAGAAATCACTATCTATTGTGGTAGAGGGTGTTCTAGTTGAAAACCATTTGATAGATATACCGACAATGAAAAGAAACAAGCCAGTCTTGATGTAAAAGCCATCAATGCTTTATTTTGTGCTGTAGATAGAACCGAATTTAACAGAGTTTCAACATGTGTCACGTCTCACAAGGTTTGGAAACTTCTTGAGGTTAATCATGAAGGCACTTCACAAGTGAAGTAGTCCAAAATCTTACGACTAACACAAGAATATGAGGCCTTCAAAATGAAGCCTAATAAGACTATTACAAATATGTTTACTCGGTTTCTAGATATTGTTAATCCTCTATCCTCCCTTGGAAAAGAATACAACAATCATGAGAAGATTCGCAAGGTGCTTTGCGGGCTAACCAAGAACTAGAATCCTAAAGCGACGACCATTACCCTTATGGGAAAGCTTAAGATGCATGAGCTAGACCTTAAAGATTTTGAAGAGTTAGCCCCAAAAGAGAAGGCGATAGTATTCAAAGCTAACCATAAGACTGCCTCCGATGATGAAAGTGAGACAGACAGCTCAGACAATAAGCAGATGGCCCTCATGACAAGGAATTTCAGAAGATTCCTTAAATATGAGAAGTCAAGCCGAAAGAAGAAAGATTTCAAAGACGACAAAGAACCAATTTGCTATAGTTGTAAAAGAATATGTCACATCAAGAAGGATTGTCATGGTATAAGAAAGGGAAGCAGACATGGTCAGTCGAGCAAGAGAAGGACTTCGACTAGAAACTATGCTAACACTAGAATCTGGTGTAAAAGCGAAGCTAGTGACTCTGAAGAAGAAAAGAAACCTCGTAACACAACAAACCTCTGCTTTGTGGCTATATATGCTAAGGTAATATCTAACCCTCTCTATGAAGAATTTACTTTTGATGAACTGTCTGATGCTTTTTCAGATCTGTTAGAAGATCAGAGGAAAATGATGGAATTGTACAAAAGTGCTAAGAAAGAGCTAAAATTTATATAATCTGAGTTTTCAAAGCAATCTCAAATGTTAGAAGATATTTGTCACGGCCCACACCCGGTTTAGGGGCACGAGAACATGGGTACGTCCATCCTACGCTGCATGTCGACGGTAGAACGCTGTTCTAGGTCACAATAGCAACTAAACATAATATAATATACTTTTCAAACGGAGGACAATCTCAGATGATACAACTCAATCACATAAACTAGAGGTAGATAAATGGCACGATAAGATAGATATGAAATCACAGAGTGCAATACAACCAGAAGAAATAAGTCTAAGTGTCTAACAACACAAATCCCAACATCTGAATAATACATCTCATGAAATGACAACAGAAAGTAATGTTAGATAAGCCTAGCAATCTATCATAGGCAATAGGGTAGCATCCTCAGCGTAAGCTATATGCTGCTGAGGGTCCAGGTCACAAGTGTCGTCTAAGCCAGCTCCGTAATAGGTAGTGCAGAACTCCTCCTCATCCTCTGTAATATTTTTAACAGGTCCACTCAGGACAGGAGCGAATACATAACTCTCACGTAGATCATATAATGGCAGAAAATATAAAATAAGCAATAAAATAAGATATATGAAATGCTGTAAGAAATGTACATGAAGAGTAAGAGAGATATCTAAAAACTGGAAATATATATATGGAAAGTAAGAACTGTAAGTGACTAAGTAATTTAGAGCACAAGCTGGTTATGCAACTGGCTTAATTTGCACATGAATAAGTTACAGAGTTGCACATGGATACCTACTTTTGAATTGATCACATAACCACTTCTACTCCCCCGTACCCCAATCAATACACAAGGATCTAGTCAAGTCATGTTAATGCACATGAAATTTTTATACATGAAGCACATGTGAACATGAGAGTACATGAGAGCACATGAGTGTACATGAATAATGAGAGCACAAGGAGTACATGATGTTTATGAAAAGCACATGACATAAAGTACCCGATGCACCCGAAGGGGATAACATCTCATTAAAAGATCCATATAGTACCAATCCGTGATAACAATATGATATCATCAAGTAAAGTAGTCTAGAGCAAGAATATAAGTCCTAGCAAGTATGAAACGATCAGAGAATATACTCGCCTAATATCTTGAATGACTGATGAGAATAGATGTCCGAACCGGAGTAACTGAGTCCTATTTAGAGCAACACAGGTTACAAAGTGTTCAATATATGATAAATAAAGTTTACAATGCAATCTACATAATTTTAGGCCATTCTAGGTCAAAGTCAGATCTTGGTCAACTTTGGTCAACCTTTAGTCAAACTAGGTCAACATCTAAGGCTAACTTGGTCAACTATCTAGGGTTTAGTCAAACTCTAGTCAAGTAACTCAATTAGGTCTATTGGGTCCACATCTAGGTTAATGATCCATCTAGGGTTAGTCAATTCTAATCTATACCATAGACTTACATATCCGATGGTACCAACTGAATCTATAACATATATACGTATCACATGTATACATCATATATATATTCAACCTCATGCCCATATACATATATATACACATACCTCAAACTCCAACTCCTATAGTATGTTTATCTACAACATGATAAGCCACCTTGTTATCCTTATAGAAGACATTGGTATCCATAGCCAATCCTATAATATATATACATACATCTATAGACTGTGGCTAATTGGATGAAAATGGACTGAAACTGAAAGGACACTTGGACTAATAATAAACCCAAAGTAAATCATCACTGGATTGAACCAATCAATGAGGTAGCCTAGACTCCAAACTATAACTAGAGGTTGAACCATAAATGACAAAAATGGACTGATACTATAACGCTAGATGGGGACAGCCAAGCCAAACCTGGACAATATGATACTCCTACTATTATTGTCCTGCTACAGGGCAATACTGTTGCTGCACAATGAAGGGTTGCTCCCCTGCCTACTTCTAAGCCCCACATCTCTACACCTATATAACTAATCATATCTTACAAGTATACACCCTAGATACCAACTAAATATAGTTACAAAACCCAAGCCATTTTCCCTTCCCACCTATATATAAGTATCAAAGGTTATAAGGAACTTGGGACAAACACATAGAAGTCTGGACCCACTAATCATATCTCAAGATACAACCACAACAATCTAATCCATTGACTGAACTCACACTCTCACACAATCTCTGAAATCTGAACTACAACACAACCTATATAACAAATATCATATGCACGTAATACCCCCAAATCATAAATGCATATACAAAACCCAACATATATAATATATATAGCTATACATACACATATATATATACACTCTATATATAAATATACATACACTACACTACCTCTATACTATATATATCAATGCTACATATATATCGTACTACAAATATATATCTATAACCCTATACGAGCCTCTATCTCAGAAAATTTGAGAACACACTATATATACACTTATATATATATGCACACACAACAAATCCCCAAACCCATACTATATACAATTCTCAGAAAATCTGAACACTATACCCAACACTTACACACACACACACACACAAATACACACACACACACACACACACACACACACTATATATATATATATATATATATATATATATATATATATATATATATATATATATATATATATATATATATATATATATTGGGCGATGATGAGCCTGGCCTGTGCGATGCGGGGCATCCATAACGTCGAAGGATTGACGAAAAGTGGCCACGATCTAAGCTGGCGTGGGACAGAATGGGGCGCCCCGTGCATGAAAAATTATCGGCTAGGGTGTCGCACGAGCGGTCGAGGACCGGCACCATTCTACCACGGGTATAAACGACGGATGCCCATGCGGCCCGTCGTGCGGCGCCCAATGGGCATCGAGAAGACGTCGTAAGGGCATCGTGCGCATAGAATGGATGGCTGGACAGAATCGACTGTCGTAGGCGTCGTGAAGACGTTGGTGGCGCCTTCGACGTCGTGGGCTAAGCGTGGCGTTCAGTTGCTGGCGTCGAAAGACGTCGGCCGTCCTGTGAGGCTCTGGAGCGCGTAGAGTGCACGAGGTGTACGTGCCGGGTGATGATGAAAAAGCCAGTGCGGACATGATCCGCACGAAGAGTCCGAAGCGACATGACGACCGGCTAAAAATTGTGTGCGGGAAGACACACGATTTAACTGAGCTCGCATGTGCTAGAAATATATATATATATATATATATAAGTTACTTAGAAAACAAAAAAAAAATATATAAGTTACTTAGAAAACTGAACCTAATATCAAACCCAACTGAACTCTAACACCCTAAAAAAAAAAAAAAAAAAAAAAAAAAATATATATATATATATATATATATATATATATATATATATATATATATATATATATATATATATATAAGTTACTTAGAAAACTGAACCTAATATCAAACCCAACTGAACTCTAACACCCTAAACTGAACACCAACAACATTCATATGTCCTCTGATCTCAGAAAACTAGGAACAACCCAAACTCAGCCTTCATCCCAAACCTGGACACATAAACATATATAGGTATATTCATATACATAGGTATCTAACACTCATATGCAAAACCCCCAAACTGGACTGAACTACAATCCACAGTCCCCAAACTAACTCAGAATCTATATATAACAATTATATAGGATATAATATATAGTATCATATATAAACACAAAATATTGGCACTGAAACCAACTCAGAAATCTCAAACTCACCAGGTATCAGACATCACATGTGCACAACTACTGTACACAACATACCCCATTCGAAAACCCAAACCACAAACCTATTCAAAGTATAAACTAGGAAAAAAGGAAGAGGTGTGTGTGTGTGTGTGTGAAACATGTCAACAAGTGAGAGTGTCCAACAATGTCTAAATAGTGTCTAATTCGTGTCAAACCAGTGTCAAACACAGTGTCAAGAAACTGTGCACTTGGGGGGGGGGTCTCGTGCACATGTGTCGAGCCCCCTAGGACACAATATGTCCAACCAAAAGTCTCGTGCTCGTGTCAGAGGGTAGCCCAAGTATTAGGGTACGTGTCTAGGTGCCTGATTTGTGTCCAAGTCGTGTCAGTGTGTGTGTACAAGTGTGTATCAGTGGAGAATTCGTGCGTGTGCTGTGAGTGTGTGTGACCACTGCGAGCTCGATTTCTTCTCGAGCTCTCCACCAGATCATCCTAAATTTTGGGAGGATGCCGTCAGTCAATTCCCTTACTCCCATGCGAAATATCTCGTGTCCACGTGGCGTGTCGTAGGAGTTCTAGGGCTCGGGTAGCAGGACACTGCACACGACCTGTATAGGCCTCCTCTTGTCCTAAAACTGACAAAAAAGTGTCCAAATTGTGCTCAGTCACTTGGATATGAGATCACACATTAACAGCTACCAAAACATGAAATTAGTTTTGAAAAACATGAACAAACATTCATATGAGGCTTTTCATCGAACACATTGACTAGTTCTCCGATACTCCTCCGATACGCGTACCAAATGGACACGAATCGAACCAAACTCTGCCAATAGCTAGGGGGACCCTAAATGCATGCATCTATGGAGAGAAATCAGGAATTAAAAGGGTTTAGATAGCATTACCTATTGAGAGTTAGAATCTCAATAAAATAGCCCCTTGAAAAGCTTCAACACCAAATTCCTATGGTCCAATGCCTCCAATCCTTGCTAGCTAGCCACTAGAGACTTCTTCTTCACAAGAGGAATGCAATAAAACTGATTTGGTCCAATTTGGAGGTAATTTAAAGAAAGGAGGCAAATTTGGGTATGAACATAAACTAGGGTTAGGGTTTGCTACAAAGGAGGCAAGAGGGGGCTAAATATGTGTAAAATAGATGGGGGTATAACTCCCTAAACCAGATTTTTGTAAATTTTAAGAATTTTTCGCAAATTGTTGTTTAGATATTTCAATATTGCTTTCCACTTCTCTTTAACAAGTTTTACTAATTTTCCTGTTAATAGAAAATCTTAATAAAGATTAGTTTTGTGGCTAATTTTTGGGCTTCTAAGCGAACATGGGTAACAATTGAGTTGGCCTGCTAGTAAGATGCTAATAGGGCTTTACTTATATGATATTGGATTTGTTATAGTTATGATGATCTTAATAAAAGTAAATTCTGTTTAATCAAATTGCTAAACTTTTATTTTATTAATCAAGTCTAATTTAATTATTAGTGGTTAAAGTTTTGCCCTAAGGGTTATATTATTAATTAAGTAGATTATTATTATTTTGTTTAGGAGTTTTGATGCTGATTATTTTAGTTAGTTAGTATTTAACTGATTTAGTTAGAAAACAGTTGCAATTCAGTTGCAACTTATTCTATTAGCCCCAGATCTATTATTATTTACTAGCATGCCACTCTAATATTTTACTATAAATATTGGGGGAGTTTCCCAATTATTTTAATAGTATTTTAATTCTGACACTGACACATCAGTCCTATCACTTCACAGTTCCCAACACAGTACACTGTCACATTTTCTGTTCACCACTCTCTCCGACCGTTCGTTGGCCGTACGCCATCGCGTGTTCACTGCGACATTGTTGGAATATACCAACGACCTCCAGCACTCAATGTCACGACCCATACCCTGATTTGGGGCACGAGCACGTGGGTACGTCCAGCCTATACCGCAGAATCGGCAGTAGAATATTGTATAGGTCTACTAGAAAGTATAACATCTAGACACAATCTATATGTGCCTATCATCTCCGTACAGAGGTATAATATGGCATAACTCAATCACAAGACAAACTATGATAGATAGCACGAAATGGAAATATGATAGAAAGGAAAACTGGAAAGGAGTTCAAGATCCAACACAAGCTCAGAGATATAAATACATCACAGAAACTCAAAATATAATATAAAAACTACAGTCTGAAAACACTAGCTGGATCGTAGTCCAGGTAAACCTATCTAACAGTCTAAACAGGGGCTATATCATCTACGGGCTCTAGGGGTAATGTCTCATCAAACTCTATCCTGGCCATACACGTAAAAGGTAGAGCAATCAGCTAACATGTACTCTGTAAACATCAATGGTTATCCTGTCAGGAAAATGAGCAAATACAAACACTAACAACAGTTCCATATGAATTGACAAATTCTATAAGAGATAATATAATGAAATATAAGACAAAATCAACAGAAAATATATAACATGATGTGAGTACTGAATAGGACGACAATTGATAAGATGATTTGGGAGCTATTCCGGAAGCCAAGTTACAACCTGTAAACCAAACAAGGACCGGAGTTGTAATCCTTCTCCTGAACAAAACTTAGCCTCCAATCAAGGTTTAGCATAAGATCATGTAGAACATGTGAGTACTGAATATCATAACATGGTGAAAAAAGTACTGAATGTAGAACTGAGTAGGATATATGATGTAATAAAGTAAATATAAAATATGCCATAAATTATTAGAGCGTTATGTGATCGGCTTGGAAAATAGGACAGACTATCCACTTGGCCCGACAATCACATAAAAATCACTGGAAAGGGTCATGTCGGCCAACCTGGATAACGAGCACAAGAAATAAGATCTCGCTACACCCTACGTGAGGTGAGAGTGGCTCAAGCACAAGAATATAGTGACAGGATGGTATTGATCACATAGTCCCTAATAATTCCCCATCCTCGAATAGTATAATGGATCCGGACATGACACGTCATGACACGAGATTCCCTAAGAGGGTAGCTACTCCCTCTCAGGAATCAGTGTCTATACAAGTACAGGAAACAAGACAGAAAATGTACCAATATACCAAAAAATCCAGAAACAACATCTCATGTCATGATCTGACGTATACTAGTCCGTGAACCATCGTGTCGGGAAATCAAGTAAGACACTACAACTGAATTAGATATAGCAGATATCAAGACAATAAAAACTATCAGTAAATGTACTCGCTTGTGGTCCTGAGCTGTCAAATGGGGTCAATGCTCAGAGTGATGCCACAAACCTAAAGATGAGATATATATAAGCTAATTAGGGTTCAACAGTGTTAGGCATGATTATATAGTATAAGCTATGTAATCTAGGTCAATCTCAGTCCAACTAAGTTAAACTAGGTCACACTGAGTCACACTAGGTTAAACTAGGTCACATGAAGTCAAACCAAGTCAAACTAGGTCAAACTGGGTCAAAGGTTGACATACAGTTGACTTTTTGTCAACTGGTCAACTCAGGCCAACTCCAGGTCAAACTAGGCTAATGTTGACTAACAGTTGACTTTTGGTCAACTGGTCAACTCTGGTCAAGTTCTAGCCATTTCTAGGCCAAGTGTTGACTGATAGTTGACTTTTGGTCAAAGCAGTCAAACTTGGTCAACCAAAGTCAAAACTAGCCTAAGCATACTATTCCTAATATTTACCTACCAAGATACTATATATCTTGGTCAAACATGGTCAACTCTAATCTAAGAATTAAAATATCAAGTTGCACCTCGTTATTTGTACATCGAAACCTATGACATGCAAATCGAGATAAGATAATCAACGGTAAGGTTAATAATCTTATCACAGTGATTCACATGATTATCTTGTCAATTTCAGCGATGTGAGATCACTGGAATCGACTGATCTCAGTTTCGTTATACTAATCCCGAAATACGGACTTAGTAAGTATAAATTATAATATAGGTTAATACACAGAGAAATATCTACAAACATTGTCGGATGATGAAACAAACATCATCAACGTGTCCAGAATGGTCAAATTAGCTATGATAGCCTATCCATAAGTCCAATTTGGATACAGAAGCAAAAAGGTAATTTCGGATCAAAACGGTGTCCGTATCGGACCCATTTTGTACCAAAAACATGTAAGGATACTAGTCCACTAAACCTAACAAATTTATATGTTCATGAATCCAGAATGACGATACGAACCCAACGGTATATCCAGAATTGGATTTCGTTGACCCGTTCTCAAATTGGTCCGTTGAACAGGACATTAAAATTTCGATTTGCATGAAAAAGCGTGCCAGAGCCAATGTCCTCAAAACTTAGCAAATTATATGTCAGCAAGTCCAGAATGACGATACGAACTCAACGGTATATCCGGAATTGGATTCCGATGAGCCGATCTCAAATTGACCTGTTGACTCGGACTGTGGGGCCCACTTTGTACCGAAATGAGTGAAGGGCCCACGTCCTCCAAATCTAATAAACTTTATGTAAAAACATGCCAAAACGACGCCAAAAGTCTACTAGTGGTGTCAGAAATTGAATCTGGAGTCCCGGGTTCAAAAATAGAATTTAACAAGTTGGAAATTACGAATTCGGACGACCTACTTTGGCGTCAAATTTAATAAATCAAACATGCTCACAATGAAACGAAACTTAAGGGGTAGGAAGAGGGTTATACTAGCTACGCATAGGAACCAGTGGCATACCAGACGGAGCTACGATGGAGGAGATACGAACCGACGAAGTTGGCTCCACAAAACTGTCCAAAAATTATACAATTTAAATGGTCAAGTTGGTGGCCGATTTTGATGTATCTAATGATAAAATTAGAGGACGAAACTTGATAGGGATGAAGGGGTATATACCAAGATTGTGACAGAGGAAAGAGTTCGCCGATCTAACCGTCGAATTTCTCAAAAAATGTGTGCAAAGTCGCTGCGACGGAACACTATTCTGAAATCCATTCCGAGCGCATTACGACGGGATTTCGTACGAAATGCACGAATAGCCCATTGTTTTCATCGGGAACGTCGACGATGGCCTGGAGAGGGGTCGCCCGAGGTCGTGTGGGGCTGAGGGGGTGGCCGATGACTACCACGCGCGGTGGTGGCGCTACGGTGGCTGCTGCCACCCAGCGCCGCTGCTGCTTGCGCGTGCAGCTGCTGCTGCGTGCTGTCGCAGCTGCTGCTGTGTGCTGCCATGGCGGCGGCATAGCGGTGGGGGCATTGGTCGCGGCGGTGGTGGTAGAACTCGGTGGTGGTGGCGGTTGATGGTGATGGTGGTGGTAGTGGTTTAATGGTAGTGATGATATTGAGAATGATGAAGAAGAGGAGAAGAGAGGGGGTTCGGCCATGGAAGGAAGAGGGGGTCGGCCATAGGAGGAAGAGGGGGTCGGCCATAGGAGCTGTGGGGGAGCTCGGCTGAATTGTAGGAAAAGAGGGAGAGAGATGAGTGTATGATTTGTATTAATTAAAAAGAGAGAATGAGAAATATTAAATAAAGAGAGAGAGAGAGAGAAAAAGTGGAGAGAGAAAATTGGGGGGGATTTCTTAGGGCCGGCCATGAATTTAAGGGTGTAGGAGTGAGTGCCATGTAGGAGTGGGTGGTTGGGATGAGTTGGAATTGAGTCAAAGGCTAGGATTAAATGGGGATTAGATTATTTTCTAGGGATTTAATTAAAGGAGGGTTGTCTTTTAAATATTAAAATGGGGAGACTAGGTATTTAACATTTTGTAGGAGAATTAGGGCATGGGTGTTCATAAGGGGATAACATGGAGCTTGGTTTTAGGTTCGTTTGAGCCGGGTCGGGTCAAAATCGGGTTTGGCAAAATAAATAGATTAATTTTAGGTATTTATGATCATGGATAAATAAGTAGCAAATGGGAGCTCAAATAAATGGGACACAAGTGTCATGGGGGTAGTAGGCTTCGTGTGGGCCATGTCCATATTTTGGGTCGACTAGGTTGGGTCGATGTCGGGTCCCAAAATTAAATTGAAAGTCAGGTCACATTTTACGGTAGATAATTAATTGGCCTAAATTGACCCAAAAATTGTACGAAGCAAATGAAGCACAAGATGGTGTGTCTGAGTGGGACACGAAGGTCATGGGTGTAGGGTGTCTCGAGTAGATCATGCATGAGATGTTGGTTTCAAGAAAATGACTAGTCTTGTGCTCCTAAATTAAAAGTCACGGTAACGTACATATGATGAACAAAGATAAAAGTAAAAAAATTAATTAATAATTATTTAATGATCAAATGGTCTAAATTGACCTGAAGTTGTGTGAAGCAAAAAGAGTACAAGAAAACAAGTTTGGGTGGAACATGATACATCAATATGAAGGTAATCTTGTCTACTACATACTGATGAAGAGAGTTTCCAGAGATTGGCATCTCTGACGCTCCAGAAGTCAAAGTCACGGAAACGAACGTTAAATCAAATAATAATCAAATAATAATATCTATTGCACATAATTGATTTATAAAATTGAAAAAAATAAGCCCTAAATTTATGGGGCTTACCCTCAAAGTCTGACCCAGCCTCACCACCGCCACCAAGCCGTCGGAGGATCGTTACACAGCTAGAGCCCTCTTTCTGCTAGAAGAACCGTCACTAGCCATCTTGCCGAGCTCAGATCCTACCACCGCTGAGGAGTCCCGCCGATCTCTCGCCTCGCCATTTGACGCCAAAGTCACTGTCGACGACCGACAACCATCACCGACGAACAGCACCTTAAAGACCGCGTCATCACTTCGAGCACACACTGCCTCCTCGTGGGCGACGCTGGCCCTAGAGGACCGAGCTGCTTCCTCGATCACCATGACGAACCTTCGATCGTCGCACCGCCACCTCGATTCTAGAGCTGCCCCTTCAACGACAGAGGCGTCGAGCCACCGTTCGTCGACGCCGCTGTGCCACAAGGCCACCAGATCTGAGGCCAGCCTCGCCGAGCCACCAGAGCCTCTAGATCTACTAGTGGATAGACATTCCTATCGCACCCCGATAAGTTTCTGTCCCGATCTACTCGGATCCCCTTCTTATTCTTCATCTTCTTCTGGTTCCTCTTGCTTCTAGATCTAGGGTTTATTTTAGGGCTATTGTGGACTGATGGGAGTAGTAAGAACGATGGTAGGGCTAAGGTTTCATCTAGGTTTAGGATTTTTTTGAGGTGGAAGAAGGAAGAGGCTGGAAAGGGACGAAGAGAAATTATAACTAGGGTTAGGGTTTAGTCCTTGTCGGCAGAAGGAAGGGGATGGAGTATGTGGGCTGTGGCCATGGAGGTGTTCGAGATAGGGTTTTGTGTGTGTGGATGTAGGCGCTGTGAAGGGAAGAGAACATTAGTGTTAGGGTTTCTCAGCTGAATGAGAAGTGGAAGATGAAGTTTAAGGTTAGGGATGGGTTCTGTCGGCTGGGAAAGTGGTGTAAATGAGTACAGATAGATAGAGAGAGAGAGAGAGTGAGTGAAAGAGAGTTTTATGTTAAGAGTTAGGGTTAAGTCCATGGGCCTGTCGGGTTGTAAGTGTTGGGTTGTGCGTATGGTATGGGCTGAGCTGATTAATTGGAGAAAAATGAAAATATATTACAGCAGATGGATTAATGGATTGGGCTTAAGGAGTTTTGGGCTGGATGTTTATGGTTCTGTTTAGGAATATTAGTGAGGGAATAATAAAAGAAAAAGAAAAGAGAGAATAGCAGCAGTGTGCAAAAATGGGTCAGTGTACAGAAATGGAATATAAGAGTTTGCGTTGGGTTGTTTAGCTATGTATAATTTTTGATCATCTGCAATTCTCGATAATTTTGTAGAATACTGCTAACAAGTTAATAAGCTATAAAAATGTTCCTGGCTACCTACTATATGGTATTTAGTTAAATTAATTAGATATCTAATCCATAGTATATATATATTGATTTGCTTAGTTCTAACTGATTGTTTAAAATATCACTATGAGTATTATTATCAATATTATTATTTTTTCAAAGAAAAACTAGTAAGCTTGATTATATTACTTTTGTAAATAGATATTACTCTAAATTATCAGATATTCTAAATAGATAGGTTTAGATAATTTAAATATTTATTGTATATATATTGGTTAGAAATTATATATATAATTAGATTGGTGCTAGTAGTAGTTAATTAGATAGTTGATGGATATTTAGCCAGTTTAACCATAGCTAGTTAAAATTTCTTTATTTAAATCCTAACCAACTTGTAACAAATTCTGGTGGACAGATTTATGCTTTACTATTCCCGTTCTTCCAAGCAAGGCAAGTACACTGACTCGAACTCTTTACTCTGTATTTCTATCTTGCTTCATGTTCTCATATTGACACGTTGTGTAATAACTACTAAATAACATTAATATTATTATCATTATTATTTTATGCATTTATACTAACTTCATATTTTTGTATAAGTATACATTAATAAAAATATTGCATATTGGATGATCATGTATCTGATTTCAAATTTGTTTCCATTAAATTGTCACTTTGGGCACCCATGTAAATTTTAGGTTTTGGGAAGGGGTTAGTTTAAACTTCACCCATAGGAAAGAAAAACCAATGGACCCATAGTTCTTCCTTCCTTATGACCCATCTCAGGAGAGGGAGAGCTGGCTTTATTCCCTCTCTTCCCAATTTCCCACAAGCCACTTGGCTATGCAGGAAAGAAGTTCAATTTTTTCTTATTTTCTTTCTTCCTCTATTTCTTTCCCTCCCCTTCATTCCTCTCCACTCTTCACTCTTCTCCTCTTTCCACAACTGTTACTGCTGCTACTACGTGCTGCTACTGCTACTGCTACTGCGCGTGCTGCTACTGCTGATACTGCGCGTTGCTACTGCTGCAGTTGCCACCGCCGACAGCCGAGTCCACCTCCGTCGGCCACCTCGTCACCGAGCACCACCATCTCCAGCATCTTCTCCTCTTCCTCCTATCTTTTCACTCTTAAAGCCAAAGGTAAAAAACCCTTTTTCCTTCTCAAAATTTCTCCAATTTCAAAATCTAGGTTAGGGATTTACTAACAAAACCTATTTTGAATCATGGTTGGGTTTAAATTAGGAAATTCGTGGAGAAATTCTAGGTCAAATTCAAGGAACCAAGGCAAGTCCTCTTTTCTCTTCCATTTTTCCCCTTGAAAATTCTCCAATCTGATCTTCTAAATTATTTCGAATGGATTAATTTACATTTCTGAAATATATATATATATATATTTATATATATATATATATATATATATATATATATATATATATATATATATATATATATATATATATATATATATATATATATATATATTGACACAGCACACATATACATATTCATAATTTGACACAAAATTAATATAAAAGTAGACTTCATATTTCTTACCAAGGTTGTGTATAAACTGTGTTGTTTTGATATCTAGGAATAAAAAAAAGGACAGGTTAATATACTATTTCAAATCTATCCATATTATAAGAATATTCAATTATCATGTTTTAGTATGATTAGCCAACTAAATTAGATGTTTGTAGGCATCTATAAGTTTGCATAACTCTATCTCTATAAGTTTGCAATATTTAACCTTCTCTTGCATCTTCCAGGAAGTCAAATCTATATGTGATACGTATGTATATATATACAAATTGTGTGTGTGAAATACAATCCTAGAAATTATACATATATAAATTGTATGAACATGTAAGTTGGACACAATACATAGACACGGAATGGATGGACACTTTGACTGACTCATATTTTTAAGTGATATTGTGTGTGGATTCAACCCTAGAACTGTATATATATATATATATATATATATATATATATATATATATATATATATATATATATATATATTTATATATATATATATATATATATATATATATATATATATATATATATATATATATATATATATATATACCTTGACACATTTTATCAACTTAACTCATGTACCTATGTTCAAATGGACACTTACAAGTTTGACATAACTTAGGGACTCAAACCTTTTACACTTAAAATGTGCATATATGAACTTTATACTTCTCTGTATAATACTGAGATAGTTATCTTTTAATTATGTCTAATCTGTCCACAATGTGATATATCCCTATTTAATATAATTGGACTTCATTATATAGTCAAAAATAAAAATTTAAGTTTCTATAGGATGAGGTAACCATACACTTGCAAAAATTTCGATTTTAAAACTCTTATGCATACCCGAAGAGCTAAAATATAAAAAATTTTAGCAATTAAGGATTTAGTTGAAAATTAGATTATTTGGTATAATACTAATTCTGTCTACTTTGTAAAATATGTCAACATGACCTATATTTGACATGACGGATCAGTTAAATTGAGTATTTACAAGTTCTTATATATAAAAATAACTTTACATATATCATATTCCATTTTCTAAACACTTTTTGCATACCAAGCCAATATTACTAAAAGTTTTATTATTTTGCAAGTCATGATCCTTGGAAGCAAAATTTGATACCATGTATGCTACTAATGTGTCACCCTCATTTCCCGTATTTCCCGTATTTCGTATTTATACTCGTATCTGGATTTTGGCATGTATTTTTATTTTTCTCAACTTGTGGAATTTCAGTATTTCTCGTATTTTGGGTTTTGACATGGCCCGATTTTAATTGGTTTGGGTTAGTTTGGTTTGGTTTAATGTGTATTGGAATACCTTAGCCTATGCTCCACCCTCAACACACCACATCCCACCCTCATTAAAAATCTACCAACTTTCTCTCTCTCCTCATAAACCTCCATTAATTTTCTTCTTCTTCTCCTTCCTCTACACAACTCCAACCCATAGGCAAGTGCACCTTGCCACCACATGAGAACCCTATTTTATTTGTCCATTTGCTAGTTTAGGACATGGTGATCAATATTAGAACTTGGTATTTTGTGATTTGGAGTCTCCATTATTCTAGATCTAAGTTTTCCCTATTTTCAGTTTTGCATGGTTTTGATCTATTTAAGTTGGATTTTTATGGGTTTTGATGTTTCCATGTGGTAGAGAATTCAATTTCACCCAAGTTGGAACCTTGGAAATCCGGATTTGAAGTCCGGATGGCCAAGTTATGAACTTTTGAAGCTTTGGGTTCAACCATGGAGTTCTTGCTGGTTTGGAGAAGACAGTGAGCAGTGTGCAGATCTTTTTAGCTTATGCCACTGAGCCGCGTGCGCTCTTTAGCACCGCGTACGCAGACTTGGGTACGCTTTCTGTTGGAAGCGTGTCTCTTGCGTACGCAGACTTGGGTACGCTTCCTGTTGGAAGCGAGTCTCTTGCGTACGCAGACTTGGGTACGCTTCCTGTTGGAAGCGTGTCTCTTGCGTACGCAGACTTGGGTACGCTTCCTGTTGGAAGCGTGTCTCTTGCGTACGCAGACTTGAGCGTGCCCTGGTACGTAGACTTGAGCGTGTCCTGGTACGCAGACTTGAGCGTGCCCTGACTTGAGCATACGCATGTCCTGAGCGTACGCTTCCCCCTGCGTGCGTGCTTTTGTGCGTATGCTGTTCCCCTGCGTGCGTGCTTTTGTGCGTACGCTGCACTCCTGCGTGCGTGCTTTTGTACGTACGCTGCTCCCGTGCGTGCGTGCTTTTACGTGTATGCTCCCCTGTGTGCGTGCTTTTGCGTGTATGCTCTCCTGCGTGCGTGCTTTTATGCGTATGCTGCTCCCCTGCGTGCGTGCTTTTGCGTGTATGCTCCCCTACGTGCGTGCTTTTGCGTGTATGCTCCCCCTGCGTGCGTGCTCTTGCACGTATGCCCAACCCCCTGGCCCCTTGCTTAAACCCATTGGGTCTTGGAGTATTGGTTTTATTTTCTCGACTTGGTTTCTCTTTTGTGGATTGGGTTTTCTGAGATCTTGTTCAACACAGCACGACTATCTCGACCCGACACGGTCTAACACGATTTGCAAGTAATTGTTTATGACTAGTACGGTTTTCGGGATTTTCTGTGAATTATGATCCTGGTATTCTCTGATCTCCTTGCTAGTGACCCAGTGGGGTACACACCTAACTTGTAACTTGTAATTAATCCTTGTGACTTGATAACTTGATAGTGGCCCGTGGCGGCGCACTCCTGACTTGTAGCATGACTTGATAACTTAATGCTGTTGCGACGGCTAACTTAGCTTGACCTGCCTTGACACCGTGGGTGGTTCTTCTTGCTTGCTTGTTAAATCCACTTGTCTTGTCTTGCATCATATCTAGGACGTGACTTCCTGGTTTCCTACGGTCAGGGATTCGCACTGAACATGGATTAGGCTAATGACTAGATCTAACTATAGTTCATGGAGAATTTCCAGTCACAGGCAATCTCGTTATCTGGGCGCTCTTAATTGGACTTGTAGCTTGCCGACGAGTAGAGCACATTTCCAGCGCACTGTCATGTGTTGCACCCTCTAAGTCACCTAAGGGTATATCATCTCCGGGGCGATGTACCCAACTATACTCTCAACCCGCGGAAGGATAACTGGATGGTCTGCAGGGCTTAGGACTGGGAAATTCTCATTTGTATCTTGTTAGTATTTAAGGCTTGTGATAACCCTAGTTAGTTAAGTAGTAAGCCATAGTAATTGCTTGGCCGCTTGTGAATGGATGGAGTCCAGCCTTGTCTAAGTCTTGTCTAGTACCAGTACCTGACTACTCTTGAACTTGACTGTTTTACTTATTATTAAACAATAAATGAGTGGAGACAGAGTGCTATTCAGGCGAAGGGTTACAACCCTGGTCCTTGTCTGATTTAAAGGTTGTAACCTGGCTCCCGGAATGGTCCCACGTCACTAGTCGTTTATTGTCCTATTGCACTCTTTATTTACTTATACCTTCTTACTTTTCTTTTCTTATGTTCTGATATGCTGGCTTTTATTTTTATTTCGTGGCCTCCTTTGTGGCACTTGCTCTTCTGGGGTTTGACCCAGCTGGTTTTGTGTGGCCAGATTTCGGAGCAGCTCCCGACGATCTTCCGAACCTCCAGCCCGATAGTGGCGACAAGAAGGAACCCGGGCTACGAGTGGGTTTTCTATTTTGTTTCGCTCACTCTATTGTAAAGTTATTCTTTTGAGGCGTTTAGCCGACGAGCACTTGTTAGCTCGATGCACTTTACTTACTGTCTGCCTATGGGCTGTAAACATGATTAACAAATCCTAGGGTTGATCATGTATGACTTAACTCTTGCTAGTCCCCGCATTTTGTATGACTAGCTTCATGATCAGCTGAATATGTAATATTTGGGACGCCTTATTATTGTATATTTAATGATCATACATCTTGCGACCTTACTTACTTGCTTGTGATTGAGACACTAGGCTTGTTCATGACCATAAGAGAATGTTGGCTTGTAGTAAACCCTCATATATCTAGACAGCCGTGATCGTATATCGAGGTGGTTTCTATTTCAATATACGTAGCTGGCTATGTCTGTCCCCGCTCTCCAGTATTCTGGTTCTGGGGCGTGACATGGTTTAAGTGGTGGCCCATGCAGGTCTTGTCAATCAAGAAATGTGAGGGTTTACCGAATAGATGTTTCAATCAGTATTCGCCCTTGATCTCCGCCCGTATTTTCAAATCCCTGAAATTCTTGCCCTGATTACATGCTTGTATCGTTGATCTGTCCTGGTCCTTCCTTATTGTTTTTCTGTGTCGTCTTCCTCTGCGGCACTGTACCTGACCCTGCCGATCAGCAAGGAGGAGCACCTCCCGTGGACCAGCAGCAACCTGGAGATCAAGCCCAGCATTCCGGAGTCGCCTCTAGAGTGATACCTACTGGAGGAGAACCCCCAGTTTGGCCCGTCTAGCCTGCGAAACTTGATGATGGCACCTTGGTAGGTCTCATCAGGACCTTGATAGCTTCCCAAGATCGCAGAGGAGACGCCTTGTACCAGGCTATGGCAGATGCTATGACCAGAGGCGGTCATCCAGGGAACAGCGCGGCCAACAGCTTCAAGCGCTTGAACCCTCCTTTCTTCGACGGCAGCGAGGATGCGATTCCCGTGGATGCATGGCTTCAGAATACCGAGGTGATTCTGGAAGCAGCCAGGATACCCGAGAATGAGAAGGTGGCGGTGGTACGCCTGTAGTTGTTGGACTTGGCTCGCAGTTGGTGGGCAGCGCAAGCCATGGAATTAGTGGCACCCATTGCTTGGACAGTGTTTAGAGAGAGATTCCAGACGAAGTATTTCGATGCTGTGGCTCGATACGACCTGCAGACCAGATTTACCAACTTGAAGCAAGGAGGCAGAACAGTCGACAGTTATGCATCGGAGTTTTCTAGACTCAGTAGGTTTGCCCCCACCTTGGTGGCGATCGAGTTTGATAGGGCCCAGCGGTTCTAGCAGGGACTGCATTTGAAGACCTTGTTGGCGGTTGAGCAGTTCGAGCACCAGACGTTCGATGCAGTCTTGAGAGCAGCTAGGAGGCATGAGTATACCTCCCAGAGGATCGTGGATAGGACCGGAGGTAGGAAGCGGTCCCACAGTCAGATGTACCAATCATCAGCTCCAGCCCCGGCAGCTAGGGGATTGACCATTGGAACTCCAAGGCGGGCGGCCTCCGTAACATCGGTTCAGCATTCGACCCCGACGTACCCACAGCAGCAAAAGCAGATGCAGACTTCCGCAATGGGATGTTCACATTGCGGGAAGCCAGGCCATGTAGTGGCGGATTGTCGTAGGGCGCAAGGATTGTGCCTAGCTTGTGGAGCGGCAGATCATAAGATAGGAGCCTGCCCGAATAGGGGTAGTTCATCCTCTTCCAACCTAACCAGTCCATCGGTTAGGGGACCAGCACCTGTATAGCAGCAGCAGTACCCGAGGCCATTGTTGCCTTAGGCCCAGGCATTCCAGCAGCAGTGTGCCCAGGCTCCAGTGCAGAGCAGGCAGAGAGGTTTTCAGCAGAGGGGACCCGCAGCTAGAGGTCAGGCCATGATGATGGCTATGGAAGAAGAAGTTGCACCAGGTGAGGTAGTGGCAGGTACTATTCTCGTCAACTCCTCTCCAGCGTCTGTATTATTTGATTCTGGTACATCGCATTCATTTATGTCTGCACGATTCGCGACACGGATAGGATTGGAGCCCGAGTCATTATCAGTGAGGCTCAATATACTTACTGGTAATAGCCTTGTGGGAGTAGATCGAGTGTTTTCCTCGTGTCGGATCGTAGTTAGCGGTAGGGAGTTCCCCGCTAGATTCATAGAGTTTCCTATGGCAGACTATGATGTAGTCCTAGGCATGGATTGGTTGAGGAACCAGTATGCTAGGATAGACTGCCATATTGGCAGAGTTATCTTTAGTATCCCCGGTGAGCCAGAGTTTTCGTTTTCCAGAGGCACAGTGGAGCCATCTTCCCCAGCATTACGGATGGAAGTAGCAGCAGTGCAGTTACCCCGGATAGTTGAAGAGTTTCCAGATATCTTTCCAGAGGAGCTTCCAGGGATGCCGCCGGAGCGGGAGATTGAGTTCACTATAGACTTGAATCCCGGGACAGTACCAGTATCATAGCGAGTCTACAGGATGGCGCCTTCAGAGTTGGAAATTTTGTACAAGATGATTGAAGAACTGAGGACCAAGGGATTCATCCGTACAAGTGGATCACCTTGGGGAGCCCAGATGCTTCTTGTGAAAAAAAAGGATGGTACGTCTAGGCTATGTGTTGATTATCGTACCTTGAATTCGGTGACAATCAAGAACAGATACCCTCTTCCGAGGATAGATGACTTGTTTGATCAGCTCAGAGGGGCTTCAGTATTCTCGAAGATTGACTTGCGGTCGGGATACCACCAGATCAGAGTCAGAGAGCAGGACATCCCGAAGACAGCATTTAGATCGAGGTATAGACATTGGGAGTTCCTTGTTATGCCCTTTGGAGCGACCAATGCGCCGGCCGTATTCATGGACCTCATGAATCGCATTTTCATGCCTTACTTGGATCAATTTGTGATCGTGTTCCTAGATGACATCCTGGTCTACAGCAAGAGTGAAGCAGAGCATGAGCAGCATCTCAGAGTCGTCCTCCAGACGCTTAGGGAGCATCAGTTGTACGCCAAATTCAGTAAATACGAGTTCTGGCTCGATCACATATCATACTTGGGTCACATCATTACCCGAGGAGGAGTGGAAGTGGATCCCCAGAAGATTGTGGCTATCGAGTCATGGCCGGTATCCAGCTCAGTGGCAGAGGTTCGCAGCTTCCTTGGATTGGCCGACTACAACCTGCGATTCATTTCAGATTTTGCAAGGATTTCAGCGCCGATGACCCAGTTGACTCGCAAGGATATGCCGTTTGTTTGGATAGCAGAGTATCAGGAATCATTTGAGAAGTTGAAGCAAGGTTTGATAACGGCTCCCATTCTCACCCTTCCAGATGGGACCGGAGGATTCACAGTTTATTACGACGCTTCAGGCAGAGGATTGGGGTGTGTCTTGATGCAGCATGGAAAGGTAATATCTTATGCGTCACGTCAACTACGTGATCATGAGAAGAATTACCCGACCCACGACTTGGAATTGGCGGCGGTAGTGTTTGCTTTGAAATTTTGAAGACACTACTTGTACGAAGATAGAGTGGAGATCTTTACTGATCGTAAGAGCCTGAAGTATATTTTCACCCAGAAGGACCTTAATATGCGGCAGAGAAGATGGCTCGAGCTACTGGTGGACTATGATATAGATTTACAGTATCATCCCGGGAAGGCCAACGTTGTAGCAGATGCATTGAGCAGGAGAGCCGGAGTTTATTTCCTGACGGCGCAACCCGAATTATTGGTAGATCGTCAGAAGATGGGAATTGAAGTGGTTCTTCCAACCAGCGTGGCATTGATGACCAGTCTACAGGTTCAGTCCAGCATAGTTGAGAGAATCCGGATGGCGCAGTCAACAGATTCCAAGATCCAGCGACTCAGAGCAGAATGTGAAGCAGGAAGAAGGCCAGAGTTATGTATCCATAAAGACGGTACACTTCGGCACGGCACTCATCTTTGTGTACCCAGTGGAGATATCAGACAGGGAGTCATGGCAGAAGCCCATAGTTTACAATATTCTATTCATCCGGGTGGTACGAAGATGTACCGTGATATTCGTCAGCATTTCTGGTAGAATGGCATGAAGAGGGAGATAGCCCGGTTTGTCTCTCGGTGTTTGGTTTGCCAACAGGTTAAAGCTGAACATCAGAGGCCCGCTGGACTTCTTCAACCCTTACAGATCCTGGAATGGAAATGGAAACATATAACCATAGATTTCGTGACCGGATTGCCCAGATCTTCGGCCGACAGAGATGCTATTTGGGTAATTGTGGACAAGCTTACCAAGGTGGCACACTTTCTTCCATTCAGAGTTGGACAGTCGACTGCACAGTTAGCAGAGATGTATCTCAGGCAGATCGTCAGGCTTTACGGGGTGCCAGTCAGCATCACCTCGGACAGGGATTAAAGATTCACATCACACTTTTGGCGTAGCTTACAGAAGAGTTTGGGGACTCGTCTTCAATTCAGCTCAGCTTATCACCCGCAGACGGATGGTCAATCAGAGCGCACAATCTAGACTCTTGAAGATATGTTGAGAGCCTGTACCCTTGACTTCGGTGGTTCATGGGAGAATCATCTACACCTGGTGGAATTCTTGTACAACAATAGTTATCAGGCCAGTATCCAGATGGCACCCTTCGAGGCTCTTTACAGCAGGAAGTGCAGATCCCCGCTAGCATGGGACGATGTCGGGGAGAGGCAGATGCTCGAACCCGAATTGGTTTCCCATACGGTTGAAGTGGTCAGGAAGGTCAGAGATCACCTCCGAGTTGCCTAGGACCGCCAGCGCCATTGGGCCGATGCTCATCGGCGTCCCTTAGAATTTGCTGTCGGCGACCATGTATTCCTTAGGATCTCGCCTAACCGCGGCGTCATTCGCTTTGGCGTACGGGGAAAGCTTAGTCCTAGGTATATAGGGCCGTTCGATATTCTAGAGCGAGTAGGAGATGTATCCTATCGTCTCGCTCTTCCGCCGTCGCTAAGTGAGGTGCATAATGTATTCCATGTGTCCCAATTACGACGGTATATTCCGGACCCGAGCCACATCCTAGACCATTCGGAATTGGTTGTTGGTACCAACCTTTCGTATGAGGAGAGGCCCGTGTCTATATTGGACCGGAGGGAGAAGATACTCAAGAACAAGACTATTAAATTAGTCCGTGTTGCTTGGGGTCATCACTCTCTAGGTGAGTCAACGTGGGAGCGTGAGGACGATATCCGATCGCGATATCCCTACCTGTTTGACTCGTGAGGTATAATGTCTTTCTTATGCCTTACGTTTTCCCTTCCTTGCTTGCATTATATGATTGTATGATTGAGCTGCTTAGTGTAGCTTGCCTGTGCTTAGTGTAACTTATCGTGACAATCTCTAGCTCCTTGATTAAATTCCGAGGACGAAATTCTTTTAAGGTGGGTAGAGTTGTCACCCTCATTTCCCGTATTTCCCGTATTTCGTATTTATACTCGTATCTGGATTTTGGCATGTATTTTTATTTTTCTCAACTTGTGGAATTTCGGTATTTCTCGTATTTTGGGTTTTGACATAGCCCGGTTCTAATTGGTTTGGGTTGGTTTGGTTTGGTTTAATGTGTATTGGAATACCTTAGCCTATGCTCCACCCTCAACACACCACATCCTACCCTCATTAAAAATCCACCAACTTTCTCTCTTTCCTCATAAACCTCCATTAATTTTCTTCTTCTTCTCCTTCCTCTACACAACTCCAATCCATAGGCAAGTGCACCTTGCCACCACATGAGAACCCTATTTTATTTGTCCATTTGCTAGTTTAGGACATGGTGATCAACATTAGAACTTGGTATTTTGTGATTTGGAGTCTCCATTGTTCTAGATCTAAGTTTTCTTTATTTTCGGTTTTGCATGGTTTTGATCTATTTAAGTTGGATTTTTATGGGTTTTGATGTTTCCATGTGATAAAGAATTCAATTTCACCCAAGTTGGAACCTTGGAAATCCGGATTTGAAGTCCGGATGGCTAAGTTATGAACTTTTGAAGCTTTGGGTTCAACCATGGAGTTCTTGC
This sequence comes from Iris pallida, assembly GCA_029216955.1. Lineage (NCBI taxonomy): Eukaryota > Viridiplantae > Streptophyta > Magnoliopsida > Asparagales > Iridaceae > Iris > Iris pallida. The sequence goes on along the minus strand of JANAVB010000195.1, from coordinate 3,894,985 downwards.
TGGTTTGGAGAAGACAGTGAGTAGTGTGCAGAGCTTTTTAGCTTATGCCACTGAGCTGTGCGCGCTCTTTAGCGCCGCATACGCAGACTTGGGTACGCTTTCTGTTGGAAGCGTGTCTTTTGCGTACGCAGACTTAGGTACGCTTCCTGTTGGAAGCGTGTCTCTTGCGTACGCAGACTTGGGTACGCTTCCTGTTGGAAGCGTGTCTCTTGCGTATGCAGACTTGAGCGTGCCCTGGTACACAGACTTGAGCATGCCCTGGTACGCAGACTTGAGCGTGCCCTGGTACACAGACTTGAGCGTGCCCTGACTTGAGCGTACGCATGTCCTGAGCGTACGCTTCCCCCTGCGTGCGTGCTTTTGTGCGTACGCTGTTTCCCTGCATGCGTGCTTTTGTGCGTACGCTGCTCTCCTGCGTGCGTGCTTTTGTGCGTACGCTGCTCCCCTGCGTGCGTGCTTTTGCGTGTATGCTCCCCTGCATGCGTGCTTTTGCGTGTATGCTCTCCTGCATGCGTACTTTTGTGCGTACTCTGCTCTCCTGCGTGCGTGCTTTTACGTGTATGCTCCCCTACGTGCGTGCTTTTGCGTGTATGCTCCCCCTGCGTGCGTGCTCTTGTACGTATGCCCAACCCCCTGGCCCCTTGCTTAAACCCATTGGCTCTTAGAGTATTGGTTTTATTTTCTCGACTTGGTTTCTCTTTTATGGATTGGGTTTCCTGAGATCTTGTTCAACACAGTACGACTATCTCGACCCGACACGGCCTAACACGATTTGCAAGTAATTGTTTATGACTAGTACTGTTTTCGAGATTTTCTGTGAATTATGATCCTGGTATTCTCTGATCTCCTTGCTAGTGACCCAGTGGGGTGCACACCTAACTTGTAACTTGTAATTAATCCTTGTGACTTGATAACTTGATAGTGTCCCGTGGCGGCACACTCCTGACTTGTAGCATGACTTGATAACTTAATGCTGTTCCGACGGCTAACTTAGCTTGACCTGCCTTGACACCGTGGGTGGTTCTTCTTGCTTGCTTGTTAAATCCACTTGTCTTGTCTTGTATCATGTCTAGGACGTGACTCCCTGGTTTCCTATGGTCAGGGATTTGCACTGAACATGGATTAGGCTAATGACTAGATCTAACTATAGTTCATGGAGAATTTCCAGTCACAGGCAATCTCGTTATCTGGGCGCTCTTAATTGGACTTGTAGCTTGCCGACGAGTAGAGCACATTTCCAGCACACTGTCATGTGTTGCACCCTCTAAGTCACCTAAGGGTATATCGTCTTCGGGACGATGTACCCAACCATACTCCCAACCCGCGGAAGGATAACTGGATGGTCTGCAGGGCTTGGGACTGGGAAATTCTTATTTGCATCTTGTTAGTAATTAAGGCATGTGATAACCCTAGTTAGTTAAGTAGTAAGCCGTAGTAATTGCTTGGCCGCTTGTGAATGGATGGAGTCCAGCCTTGTCTAAGTCTTGTCTAGTACCAGTACCTGACTACTCTTGAACTTGACTGTTTTACTTATTATTAAACAATAAATGAGTAGAGACAGAGTGCTATTCTGGCGAAGGGTTACAACCCCTGTCCTTGTCTGGTTTAAGGGTTGTAACCTGGCTCCCGGAATGGTCCCACGTCACTAGTCGTTTATTGTCCTGTTGCACTCTTTATTTACTTGTACCTTCTTCCTTTTCTTTTCTTATGTTCTGATATGCTGGCTTTTGTTTTTATTTTGTGGCCTCCTTTGTGGCACTTGCTCTTCTGGGGGTTTGACCCAGCTGGTTTTGTGTGGCCAAATTTCGGAGCAGCTCCCGAGGATCTTTCGAACCTCCAGCCCGATGGTGGCGACTAGAAGAAACCCGGGCTACGAGTGGGTTTTCTATTTTGTTTCGCTCACTCTATTGTAAAGTTATTATTTTGAGGCGCTTAGCCGACGAGCACCTGTTAGCTCGATGCACTTTACTTACTGTCTGCCTACGGGCTGTAAACATGATTAACAAATCCTAGGGTTGATCATGTATGACTTAACTCTTGCTAGTCCCCGCATTTTGTACGACTAGCTTCATGATCAGCTGAATATGTAATATTTGGGACGCCTTATTATTGTATATTTAATGATCATACATCTTGCGACCTTACTTACTTGCTTGTGATTGAGACACTAGGCTTGTTCATGACCATAAGAGACTGTTGGCTTGTAGTAAACCCTCATATATCTAGACAGCCATGACCGTATATCGAGGTGATTTCCATTTCAATATACGTAGCTGGCTATGTCTGCCCCCGCTCTCCAGTATTCTGGTTCTGGGGCGTGACATAATGACACTATTTTGGATTTGTAAAATATTTAGCAAGCTGCAATAAACAGGAGTTTGCTTACTTGCTTAAATCGCATACCAAGGTAAGAAAATATTTAAACTATACTTTATTATATTGTGTGAGTATTCGGTGTTGAGAGTTGCTCCACCGAAGGGGTCGACGAACCCGAAATATTAACTGCGTGGTTCCGGTGTTGAGATTTGCTCCACCGAAGGGGTCGGCGAACCCGAAATTTTAATTTTTAAACATATATATTGTCTCTTGTAAATTTTTGGAGTCTCTAAATACAAAGGAGACTGCCAAAATTTTCAAAAATTTCGAGAGATAGCTAATTTCTTAGAATTATAGAGAAATCGGTATATTTTTATAAACTTAGAAGTTCTCGAAAAAATTCTCGAAGAATTTATTTAAAGCATTGGGAGGGAGAAAAAAAACCTGAATATCCCTAAAAGTCCCACAACATAACATAACCAAAAAGCTGATCAGTATTTTTATTTACTCATTCGTAGGGCCATACGAATTGAGTTTGTGAGGCTTAGCTCACTTATACCCAAGGGAGGCAAATTTCAATTTTGTCCAAGGGAGGCAAAATTTATGGTAAGCTCAATGGAAGCTCAAAAATTTTTACATCTACATCGATAGTAACATCGGGTAGATGAATTTTTGTAAGCCCAAGGGAGGCGCATGGCCGGAATCTAAGCACCGTGCCACCAAACTCACAGCATGATTCCAGGTATACAGGATTGTTGATGGGAAGCTATTTTGATGAATATCCAGGGGATTGTTCTCCAAATTGCATTTCATTTTAGGGTTAGACCTTCAAATTTGCATCTCATTCTAGGAGGAATTTACCCCTATTTAAATAAAGCCAAAAGGATGTTTATACTACTTAAATGAATGAAACTATAACAATGTAAAATTGCATATTCCCATTTTCTTAACAGAAAATCTTTATGTTTCATTCCTTATTATATTTTCCTTAACCGTTTTTGGCGGAGGACTTGCTTGTCGTTATAAACGACCTAGTATTTGTTCTCTAGGGGAAGATGACGTACCTGTAGAAATGATACCTCTAGGGGACGAGAACAATATCGAGGAGAAGACTTATTGGAGAACCTCAACTAGTATTTTGTACCTGCATGACATAGTAGTAATAGCTTCGAATAAATTCGAGGACAGTAATTTGAACAAGTTCGAGGATTTCATAGACTTTAATCTAGAGATTTTGGATCCAAGTTAGGACAAGGTGTAGGAATTTAAATTTTTGGGATGATTAAGTGGATAAGGGAGAGTAAGATCAGAAAGAAGGAATAAGAGTTTTGACAAGAGCATGATTCATGAGAAATGCCTTGGAAAATTAGGCCCTGCTTCTAGGAGGGAGTTTTAGTCACCAGACCTAATTTGAGGTGAGTTTTTGACCTCGGCTTTAGCATGTCTTTTGTGATATTTTGTTACACCCCTTACTTGTATGTTTTGATACCTTTCAAATTGCATGATTTAGATGAGCTTCTAAGACCATGATTGTTGGGGATGAGACTCTAGAAGGAGTACGACCATCTTAATTTCGAGGACAAAATTTTTTTAAGGAGGGTAGATTTGTAACCAGCACTTTTTTAAAATGAGGACAATTTTGAACTTTTGTAAAGTTGATTATTTAATAATAGGTTTAAATCATGTTATTGATTTATTGGTAAATTTTGATTATTTTAATATCATTAAATTAGTGTTTTGTGATTTTATTCTTTGGCTAGCGTAACCTTAGAGCTGCTTAGCCTAGAGACTAACCATGACCTTGGAGGCCTAACCTATGTGATTAGATTAGCTAATTGCCATTTTTTAGGCTAAGGATATTTTGGTCATTTTGTGACTTTTGAATTATTTAGGATTTTAATTAATTGGTGAATTTTAGATTATTTTAATAATATTTAAATTGATGCATTATGATTTTGGTCATTTTTTATATTTTAATATTTTGGGAATTTTTATATTTTAATATTGATTTTACGGGATTTGTTTAGTCGGGTTTGAGTTTCCTTTCGTTCTGACTTTTGTTAGTGATCCGGGTAGCTTAGACTCTAAACGGGACCCCAAGATTAGTTAGTCACGGCCCACAAATCCCACTAATTAAGTTAGTAAGTTTAGACTAATCCCACGTGTTAGATTAGTTATGTTAGAGGCTTAAATTTAACCCTTTTGATCCCAAACTTGAACCTAACTTAAAATTAACCAAAATGACTAGTTGAGGCCTTATTGGGCTTTCCTCCAAGGACCAAATATGGTTTAATGGCAGCCACTATAGGTAGGTTAGCCTTCCTTCCTTTTATTTCATTCCATCAAGCCTCCATTTTCTTTTACAAGTGTTCTTCCCCAAATTGAGAGCTTCCCTCTTTGATTTGATCTCCAAATCTTTACATCCCTCCACCAAAACTTCCATCCAACCTTCTCATACTACCAAGGGAGGGTGCTAGCAAAGATTTAAGCAAAGTGCAAGGAGGAGTGTCCTTTTTGGAAGATCTTCGTGTTAGAGCCGTTGTCCTTGGAAGTATCATTGGGATTCCACTCCCAATAGGTAAAACTAACCCTCTAAATTGATTTTCTATGCATATTAATTTGTTTTGAATCCATAGGATCCACCGTCATGCATGTACCCACTTTAAATTCAAGTTTGAGGCCATTTGGAGCTCTCTAGAGCAAGTTAGAATTGTGTCTTGTGTCCTACTTATTAGATCTCAAATTAGGACACCTCATATGTTTGGTTTAATGTCTAATAGGTTTAATTGTATTTTAATTTCAGTTTTAGACATGTTAGAGGTGGATTGATGTTAGTTAGGATGGTTAGAATGAGTTTCATTTGGATACCCATGGTTAGATCTAAGTGGTTTAGTCTACATGTCATATTTTTAGCCTCAACTTGTCATTTTTGTATCTCTTTATATAATGGACTATTTTGTATATATATAATAGGTATGTTAGATATATTTCATATATTTAGATGTGCGTGGATATGTTGTTAGTGGTGTACTTGTGTTACAAGAGAGGGGAATGTGGTTTGATGTGTGTCTTGAGTGGTGTGGAGAGTGAGATGTGTTTCTTTTGTCCAAACAACCCAAATTCGTCATAATATTCATCCATGTTTTTAGTAGCCATAGCAACTTAGAAATGTCATAACTTTTAGCTTAGAACTCTGATTAATCTCCCTTTATTTTAAAAGAGCCGTATCGAAGTTAGCTTTTCAAATATATATATTAAAAGGTCAAATGCATTCTAGAATTTTCTGAAGAACTGTTTGAGTGTCAGCTGTACGAAAGACGAACGCGTTTCGGTGTTTTCGTGATTTCGGGAGCTTCCGGACACGAAAATATGATCCGTTTGAAGTTTTGGAAAGCTAATACGAAGGGATACAACATACTTTAATCCTATAATTTAGTGAAGGCCCAATTTGTACAATATTGATTTTAAGTAGAAGAGTGACTATACAATATACGCATTTTGTGTAACCTATGAGCCTATGTAGTATGGATATTAAGTGAATGTAGGTATCATAGGTTGTCAAGTATATGTATGATATAGTACATATATATATATTATTGTTAGGTAATATATGTTAGTATGTTTGTTAGATGTTGGTTAGTAGAGGGTTAGATATATTAGAGTTTGTTATATATTAGTGTAAGTTATATTTGTTAGTATGAGTGTTAGTTAGATAGTAGAGGTTAGTATTTTGTTAGATATTTGGTATGATGTTAGATAGTTTGATGTTAGATTTCTAGTATGTTAGATATTGATATGTTAGTAGGTTATGTTAGTTTTAGATATTTGTATGTTAGCAAGTTAGTCTCTATAGGTTATATGTTAGATATTAGTTAAGATGTTATGTTAGTACATTAGATAGTTTGTTAATTAGATATTTGAGGGATATATT
>JANAVB010000195.1:3713161-3846965 GCA_029216955.1 Iris pallida | reverse complement strand
AATATCAGATAGAGACACCATGTTTACTTAACATTTCTGGAAGAGTTTACAGGAAAATCTCGGTACCCGATTGAAGTTCTGCTTCGCCTACCATCCTCAAACAGATGGTCAGTTGAAAGGACGATCCAAATCCTGGAAGACATGCGAGGCATGTGTATTAGATTTTGGAGGATCATGGGATGACATCCTACATATGGTAGAATTTTCTTATAATAATAGTTATCATGATCAGCATCAAAATGGCACCTTTTGAAGCTTGTACGAAAGAAAGTGTAGATCACAGTATGTTAGCGGATGTGGAAGAAGGACACTGCTAGGTCCAGAACTTGTAACACAGATAGTAGACAAGGTCAAGGCAATAAGAAGTCACCTGCAAGCCGCTCAAGATAGACAAAGGATGCGGGCTGACAAACATCGAAGAATGTTGGAGTTCCAACCCGGTTGATCATGTATTCCTAAAATCTTACCAACCAAAGGAAACAATCAGATTCGGGACTCGAGGGAAAACTGAGTCTGAGATATATTGGGCTATTTGATGTGCTAAAAAGAATTGAAAGAGTATTCTACAAACTAGCTCTTCTACCAGCCCTTGAAGGAGTACATGACGTATTCATGTGTCACAGCTCTGAAAATATGTATTAGATCCGAGTTATATATTGGATCATTTAGAGATCACTGTCGATCAAACCCTACGGATAGAAAAAAACCTATTGGTATTTGGATCGAAGAGACAAGATTCTTCGAAATCAGGTCATTCTGTTAGTCCGAGTAGCGTGGATTAAGGACTCTCTTGGAGATTCAACTTGGGCAAAGAAGAGGATATGCGGAGACAATACCCGTATCTATTCTCTGAGCTAGGTCAGTAATCGCATTTATATGATGCAATTCAAATTTCGAGGACAAAATTTTCTAAGGAGGGCAGAGTGTAATAACTACTAAATAATAAATTATTATCATTATTATTTCATGCATTTATACTAACTTCATATATTTGTAAAGTATGCATTAATAAAAATATTGCATATGGATGATCATGTATCTGATTTCAAATTTGTTTCCATTAAATTGTTACTTTGGGCACCCATATAAATTTTAGGTTTTGGGAAGGGGGTTAGTTGTAAACTTCACCCCATAGGAAGCAAAACCAATGGTCCCATAGTTCTTCTTTCCTTATGACATCAGGAGAGGGAGAGCTGGCTTATTTACTCTCTTCCCAATTTCCCACAAGCCACTTAGCTATGCAGGGAAGAAGTCTTTTTTTTCTTATTTTCTTTCTCTATTTCTTTCCCTCCCCTTTATTCCTCTCCACTCTTCACTCTTCTCCTTTCCACAACTTACTGCTCGCTACTACGTGCTACTACTGCTACTGCTACTGCGTGTACTGCTACTACTGCTACTGTGCGTTGCTACTGCCGTAGTTGCCGCCGTCGACCGCCGAGCCCACCTCCGTCGGCCACCTCATCGCCGACCACCACCATCTCTAGCATCTTCTCCTCTTGCTCCTATCCTACCACTCTTAAAACCAAAGGTAAAAACCTTTTTCCTTCTCAAAATTCCTCCAATTTCAAAATCTAGGTTAGGGATTTACTAACAAAACCTATTTGAATCATGGTTGGGTTTAAATTGGGAAATTCGTGGGAGAAATTCTAGGTCCAATTCAAGGAACCAAGGCAAGTCCTCTTTTCTCTTCTATTTTCCCCTTAAAATTCTCCAATTTGATCTTCTATGCACATTTTTTTTGTATATATATATATATACACCTTGACACATTTTATCGACACAACTCATGTACCTATATTCAAATGGACACTTACAAGTTTGACATAACTTAGGGACTCAAACCTTTTACACTTAAAATGTGCATATATGAACTTTATACTTCTCTGTATAATACTGAGATAGTTATCTTTCAATTATGTCAAATCTGTCCACAATGTGATATATCCCTATTTAATATAATTGGACTTCATTATATAGTCAAAAATGAAATTTTAAGTTTCTATAGGATGAGGTAACCATACACTTGCAAATTTTTGATTTTTAAACTCTTATGCATACCCAAAGAGCTAAAATATAAAAAAATTAGCAATTAAGGATTTAGTTGAAAATTAGATTATTTGGTATAATACTAATTCTGTCCACTTTGTAAAATATGTCAACATGACCTATATTGATACGATGGATCAGTTAAATTGGGTATTTACAAGTTCTTATATATAAAAGTAACTTTACATATATCATATTCCATTTCTAACTATTTTTGCATACAAAGCCAATATTATTAGGAGTTTAATATTATTTTGCAAGTCATGATCCTTGGAAGCAAATTTGATACCGTGTATGCTACTAATGACACTATTTTGGATTTGTAAATATTTAACAAGCTGCAAAAAACAGGAGTTTGCTTACTTGCTTAAATCGCATACCAAGGTAAGAAAATATTTAAACTACACTTTATTATATTGTGAGTATCCGGTGTTGAGAGTTGCTCCACTGAATGGGTCGGCGAACCCGAAATATTAACTGCGTGGTTCCGGTGTTGAGAGTTGCTCCACCGAAGGGGTCGACGAACCCAGGATTTTAATTTTATATATGTATTGTCTCTTGTAAATTTTCGGAGTCTCTAAATACAAAGGAAACTCTGCCAAAATTTTCGGAAATTTCAAGAGAGCCAATTTTCTTAGAATTATAGAGAAATCGGTATATTTTCATAAACCTAGAAGTTCTCAGGAAAATCCTCGAAGAATTAATTTAAAGCATTGGGAGGGAAAGAACAACCTAAATATCCCTTAAAGTCCCGCAACATAACATAACCAAAAAGCTGATCAGTATTTTAATTACTTATTCGTAGGGCCATAGAATCGAGTATGTGAGGCTTAGCTCACTTATGCCCAAGGGAGGCAAATTTCAATTTTGTCCAAGGGAGGCAAAATTTATGGTAAGCTCAAGGGAAGCTCGAAAATTTTCACATCTACATCGACAGTAACATCGGGTAGATGAATTTTTATAAGCCCAAGGGAGGTGCAGGGCCGGAATCTAAGCATCGTGCGACCAAACTCATAGCCTGATCCCAGGTATAAGGGATTGTTGACGGGAAGCTATTTAGATGAATATTCAGGAGGTTGTTTCCAAATTGTATTGCATTTTAGGGTTAGACCTTCAAATTTGCATCTCATTCTAGGAGGAATTTACCCTTATTTAAATAAAGCCAAAAGGATGTTTATACTACTTAAATGAATGAAACTATAACAATAAAATTGCATATTTCTATTTTCTTAATAGAAAGTCTTTATGTTTTATTCCTTATTATATTTTCCTTAACCTTTTTGGCCAAGGACTTCTTGTCGTTCTAAACGACCTAGTATTTGTTCACTAGGGGAAGATGACGTACCTGCAGAAATGATACCTTTGGGGACGAGGACAATATCGAGGAGTAGACTTATTGGAGAACCTCAACTAGTATTTTATAGTTTTCATAATGTTGTAAAAGAATAGTTTGATGTAATAACTTAAGCAGTTGTACTCTCTGAAATAGTTGGATGTTTAATTAAAGAATGTAATGTATTTAGTGATTCCTTGTATTTTCTATTCTGCTATTTTATGGGCAACAATCGCGAATTCGACGCATAGCCTGGGGATGTGTTATGATGTCACCATTGAATCTGAGATGCGGGACGTGACACGTTGTACACACGATTGTTCATTATTCATATTCATAGTTCATCGTTCATTGTTCATCATTCATTATTCAGTATTCTTTACTTTTACATTGGGGTGGGGTAATACTACAGATATGTGACCAGTTTATATTAGCTACGCATTGATTAATAGCTTAGGTCTCACATCGTGCACGTGGGACTCTAAGCCGTACCCTTATTTATGTGCTCCTGTGCTCTTGTACCCTGTAATACCCCAGCTGGTCACATATTCTGATAGTTATTTAAATGCATGTTATACTGATAGTCTAGTTCATTATTCTAGATTTGGTTATAGTTTTATCGTTATTCATGTACTACAAATTTATGTTCCAGTTCTTGTACCATAGTTCATATTGCAGCATTTCAGTTTACTTTGCTTTGTGCTTCTTGTCGGGATTGTACTTTGCTCTCTTCCTGACAGGATACATTGCAGGTATACTTGATGTTGTTGTATCTTCTTTATGGGCCAAAGCCCGAAGCCAGGATGGAGTCGTGTATTAGGATGGACTTAGATTGCAGTGCTCTAGATTAGTTCATTTTCTAGTTTTATTTAGAGTTTGTATCATGTATATTGTATTGAGTTTTAGGATTGTTATTTTATTCTGGTTATCGGATATGTCTCCGACATTTAGCATTCCTTTAATTATATTTAATAACTTGTGGATTATGGTGATATTGCGAACGTGTATAGCAGCTGTTGTTTATGAACCTTGTATCTTGGAATTTTTCTTAGATTGTACAGTTTACTGCGTTGTGTCTTCCAACGTAGGTTGGGCGTGTCCGACTCGTGTCCGATTATTCGAGAGAGGGTCGTGACATATTTTTTGGTGGCCCATGTAGGTCAGTCCTTATGACACTTAGATTATAAAGTGCTATTGGAGGACCAGCGAAACTAAGGAAAACTCATAGCATAGGATTCGTGAAAAATAGTTATGGGTATAGTTTTACAATGGTTGCTTATTATCTATAGTTAGGCCTATCTAATCAATTTTCGATTTTGCAGGGTGGTTTAGACACGCAACACCGAGTTTATCCATTTTCCTGCACTTGAAACTTCTGAGGTTATTTCCTATATGCATTTTGCTAGTATAACTATTTGATTACTAATAATTGAACTGTCTTTAGATTTTCTCTTAGAACGTGGAATTCTCCTAAAATTTCTTTTGTTATTCAAAACATTGTTTCCAATTCGAGATTTTATTTCCTATGGAGATTTATCTTTGTAGTCACTTTGTCTTACTGTTGGTTTCTTATAAAATTTATAGTTTTCTAAAGAGGGGATACTTACATCATTTCTTATTATGATTATAAATTCTAAAACTTATTTGAATTTTTATAAACTTTTAAAATTTCTAAGGACAAAGTTGAGAGAGTACTCAACGACCTTCTATGATGTGGCAGATGCGCACTACAGTCATTTATCTGGATTATGAAGACCGAAGGTTCACTGCAGCAGCTGCGTACTGGCGAGGCATGAACTCTAAGTCAAAGTAATTTCATGTATTCATAGGTTCTCGGATATTATTGAGGCTATGTCCTAAAAGCATAATATTTTGATTTCTTCAGTTGTTCCGATAACATGGATAAAATTGATAGAAATATTCGATAATTTATTATTATTTGAGTCATTAAGCCTAAGATTCACCGCAGTCAGATGTACACTACACTGGCGGGACATGAACTCTAGGCAAAGTGATTTCGGATATGTATAGTTTCTGGATACTATTGAGATTATATCCGTGTTATATACTATGTTTGATCTCTTATCGCTATTGGCAATTTTATCGGAAAATTATCTTGATATTGATCTTATGTGAAATCTCAGCAATTGATTCCATTTTCTCTTGATGTATCCTAGAAATTTATTAGGACCTTTCTTCAATATTTGTTAGTCCAATCTCTTTCATTGTTTGATTTTAGTGTATTGCATATATTTTGTTAATGGTCCCATATTTTGATAGTTAAAATTTTCAAGTGCCTTGTTTATACTTAGTCATATCACTTCTATAGTTATTATTTTAGAACTTATCAAGCCTAAATAATTTTGATCACATTCTTTAATCATGTTTAAAGAATTTGGATATTTTTTTGTCGCAGTCGCAATAGTCATGTTTAAAGGATTTATTTGATTTAAGTCATAATTTTATTATGGCGATATCATTCTAGTACTATAATTTTGTCTAAATTTTAAACTTTGATCAACTCTAGATCATTTTGATCAACTTAAATTTTGATTCCATGTTTAACCGATTTTAAACATTTTCAAAATTTTCATATTGGGATTTCTCTTCATCGTGCATGATGTCGTTTGAAATTTCGAGGACGAAATTTTTGTAAGGGGGGTAGATTTGTCACTCCCTAAACCAAATTTTTGTAAATTTTAAGAATTTTTCTCAAATTGCTGTTTAGATATTTCAATATTGCTTTCCACTTATTCTCTTTAACAAGTTTTACTAATTTTCCTGTTAATAGAAAATCTTGATAAAGATTAGTTTTGTGGCTAATTTTTGGGCTTCTAAGTGAACATGGGTAACAACTGAGTTGGCCTGCTAGTAAGCTGCTAGTAGGGCTTGACTTATATGATATTGGATTTGTTATAGTTATGATGATCTTAATAATAGTAAATTCTGTTTAATCAAATTATTAAATTTTTGTTTTATTAATTAAGTCTAATTTAATTATTAGTGGTTAAAGTTTTGCTCTGAGGGTTATTATTATTAAGTAGATTATTATATTTTGTTTAGTAGTTTTGTTGCTGATTATTTTAGTTAGTATTTAACTGATTTAGTTAGGAAACGGTTGCAATTTAGTTACAACGTGTTCTATTAGCCCCAGATATATTATTTACTAGCATGCCATTTTAATATTTTACTATAATATTAGGGGAGTTCCCCAGTTATTTTAATAGTATTTTAATTCTGACACTAACACATCAGTCCCATCACTCCACAGTTCCCAACACAGTACACTGTCACATTTCCTGTTCACCACTCTCTTCGGCCGTTCGTTGGCCGTGCGCCACTGCGTGTTCGTCGTGACATTGTCGGAGTATGCCAACGACCTCCAGCACTCAAAGTCTGACCCAGCCTCACCACCGCCACTAAGTCGTCGGAGGCTCGTTACACAACCGGACTTCCTGCAAGAAGAACCGTCACTGGCCATCTCGCCGAGCTCAAATTTGGCCACCGTCGAGGAGCCCCGCCGATCTCTCGCCTCGCCATTTGACGCCAAAGTCACTATTGACGACCGACAGCCATCACCGACGAACAGCACCTTGAAGACTGTATCATCACCTCGAGGACCACACTGCCTCCTCGTGGGCGACGCTGGCCCTAGAGGACCGAACTGCTTCCTCGATCACCATGACGACCATTCGATCCTCGTAGCTGCCTCGATTTCAGAGTTGCCCCTTCAACGACAGAGCCGTCGAGCCACCGTTCGTCGACGCCGCTGTGCCATGAGGCCACCAGATCTGAGGCCAGCCTTGTCGAGCCACCAGAGCCTCCGGATCTACTAGAGGATCGACATCCCCACCGCGCCCCGGTAAGTTTCTGCCCCGATACTACTCGAATCCCCTTCTTATTCTTCATCTTCTTCTGGTTCCTCTTGTTTCTAGATCTAGGGTTTGTTTTGGGGCTGTTGTGGACTGATAGGAGTAGTGAGAATGATGGTAGGGCTAAGGTTTCACCTAGGTTTAGGGTTTTCTTACGGTGGAAGGAGGAAGAGGCTGGAAAGGACGAAGAAAAATTATAACTAGGGTTAGGGTTTAGTCCTTATCGTCCAAAGGAAGGATGTAGTGTGTAGGGTGCGGCCATGGAGGAGTTCGAGCTAGGGTTTTGTGCGTGTGTAGTTGTAGGTACTGTGAAGGAAAGAGAACATTAAGGTTAGGGTTTCTCAGCTGAATGAGAAGTGGAAGATGAAGTTTAAAGTTAGGGATAGGTTCTGTCGGCTGGGAAAGTGGTGTAAATGAGTACAGAGAAAGAGTGATGGATAGTTTTATGTTAAGAGTTAGGGTTAAGTCTATGGGCCTGTCTGGTTGTAAGTGTTGGGTTGTGCATATGGTCTGAGCTGAGCTGATTAATTGTAGAAATATGGAAATATATTACAGCAGATGGATTAATGGATTGGGCTTAAGGAGCTTTGGGCTGGATGTATATGGATCTGTTAGGAATATAAGTAAGGGAATAATAAAAGAAAAGGAAAAGAGAATAGCAGCAGTGTACAAAAATGGGTCAGTGTGTAGAAATGGAATATAAGAGTTTGGGCTGGGTTGTTTAGCTATATATAATTTTTGATCATCTGTAATTCTTGATAATTTTGTAGAATACTGCTAAAAGTTAATAAGCTAAAATGTTTCTCTGGCTACCTACTATATGGTATTTAGTTAAATTAATTAGATATCTAATCCATAGTATATATATATATTGATTTGCTTAGTTCTAACTGATTGTTTAAAATATCACTATGAGTATTATTATCAATATTATTATTTTTTCAAAGAAAAACTAGTAAGCTTGATTATATTACTCTTGTAAATAGATATTATTCTAAATTATCAGATATTCTAAATAGATAGGTTTAGATAATTTAAATATTTATTGTATATATATTGGTTAGAAATTATATATAATTAGATTGCTGCTAGTAGTAGTTAATTAGATAGTTGACGGATATTTAGCTAGTTTAACCATAGCTAGTTAAAATGTTTTATTTAAATCCTAACCAACTTGTAACAAATTCTGGTGGACAGATTTATGCTTTACTATTCCCGTTCTTCCAAGCAAGGCAAGTACACCGACTCAAACTCTTTACTCTGTATTTCTGTCTTGCTTCATGTTCTATATTGACACGTTGTACACACAATTGTTTATTGTTCATTGTTCATTGTTCATTGTCCATTGTTATGTTCATATTTTATCGTTCATTGTTCATCGTTCATTGTTTAGTGTTATTTACTTGTACATTAGGGTGGAAAAATACTACATATATGTGACCAATCCTATTTATCAAGGCATTGATTAATAGCTTAAGTCTCACATCGTGCACGTGGGACTCTAAGTCGTACCCTTATTCATGTGCTCCTGTACTCTTGTACCCTGTACTACCCCAGCCGGTGACATATTCTGATAGTTATTTCAAATGCATGTTACACTGATAGTCTAGTTCATTGTTATGGATCTGGTACTATAGTTTCATCGTTATTTATGTACTACATATTCATGTTCCAGTTCTTGTACCATAGTTTATATTACAGCATTTCAGTTTACTTTGTTTAGTGCTTCTTGTCGGGGTTATACTTTGCTCTCTTCCTGACATGATACGTTGCAGGTATACTTAATGTTGTTGTATCTTCTTTATGGGCCAGAGCCCGAAGCCAGGATGGAGTCAGTGTTTCAGGATGGACTTAGATTGCAGTGCTCTAGATTAGATCATTTTTTAGTTTTATTTAGAGTTTGTATCATGTATATTGTATTGAGTTTTCAGGATTGTATATTTTATTCTGGTTATCGGATATGTCTCCGGCATTTACCATTCCTTTAATTATATTTAATAACTTGTGGATTGTGGTGATATTAGGAACTGTATAGCAGCTGTTGTTTTATGAACCTTGTATCTTGGAGTTTTCCTTATATTGTACAGCTTACTGCGTTGTGTCTTCCAACGTAGGGGGTGTGTCTGACTCGTGTCCGATTATTCGGGAGAGGATCGTGACAGGGGGAGACCCACTTGGCCGGCCATAGTGATGGGCTAGGGTTTGGCTAAGTCACAAAGGCCCAACATCTCTTCCTATGTTGTAAAAACAAGCCCTTAAGCTAAAGGCCCAAACTTGCACCTTAATTCCAATCTCAAATGGTTTCTAAGTCTTTCCTAGCTAGATTAGAGTCTAATTACTAACCCAAATATGTTACCTAGGTCTCCATGGTCATGGTTAGTCTCTAGGCTAAGTAGTTCTAGGTTTACTAGCAAGAGACACAATCACAATACACCAATTTAAATATTATTAAATTTATCAAAAAATTCATCAATTAATCTTTAACATGATTTAAATCTATTATTTAATGTCTAGCATGATCAATTTTCCAAAAGTTCAAAATTACCCTCATTTTAGAAAATTGGTGGTTACAAGTCTACCCTCCTTAGAAAAATTTCGTCCTCGAAATTTAGGTTGGTCGTACTCCTCTTAGGATCACATCCCCAACAATCATGGTCTCAAAAAACTTATCTAAATCATACAATTTGAAAGAATAACCTACGGGGTCATGGCATGCAATATCAGTCTGGTGTCTCACCTAGTTATACTAGTCATAACAGCACTAAACAATACAAGGTATCAAAACATACAAATAGTAGGGTGCATCAAAAATCTCAAAAGACATGCTAAGGTCTAGGTCAAGAACTACCTCCAACTAGATCTGGTGACTAGAAGTCACTCCTGGAGGCGGGGCCTTAATCCCCAAGGCACTTCTTATGAATCATGCTCTTGTTAATACTCTTCTTCCTTTTTTTTTTTGATTTTATTCTTCTCTATCAACTTAATCATCCCGAAATTTAAATTCCTACACCTTGTCCTAACTTGGATCCGAAATCTCTAAATCAAAGTTTATGAAATCCTCGAACTTGTTCAAATTACTGTCCTCAAAATTATTGAAGCTAATACTACTATGTCATACAGGAACTTATTCTTCATTATAAAATCAACCTTCGTATTCCTTCACATATACCGTCAAATATTACCCTTCATAATTTTTTTTAAAACCTCCACAAAATCTATAATTAATTTTTTTCTATAACTCAAAATCTTGTGTTCACTCTGTTCCTAGTCTTCCTCATACCAACATCTTATTCAATTTGTATCATCATCGCATTACAGTTAAATTCTCTTCACTATTTCTAAATTCCTAAATTTAGCATCACAACCTTAAGTGAAATATCTCGAGAATCAATACCCTAGAATTATTCAAGTTCATAAAAACAAACCGACCTCGAATATCCTTGTTATTTCTCAAGTACACCTATGAAATATTATTGTCCTAATCATCAATATATACATCCTACTATCCTTCTGGTCAGCCGGATGGGTCACTACCTCCTGAGCCATAGGAGGTGGAAACACGCTCTCAGTCATATCCGAAACTGCAGCTACGTTCAGGGGACAGGCTCTGGCCATGGGTGCCATACTGGAAGTAGAAGGAAAAACAGGAAATCATCAAAGGATGTAAGGCAGACTAACATCCTATATGAAAACTGGTAACTATAATAAACAATCAGAGAATTAACTACAACGTGTTATTATTTTACCATCAAAACTAAACTATCATCTCTACAGACACTATTACAAGTCAACAAATTATTACACTAAGAGATTCTATTATATTATTTTAGTAGTTGGTTTAATTGTTGTATTTAGTCTTAGTTATAAATTTTTGTTTTATCATATCGTGCTTAGACTATGATTGAGATTCTATTATATCTATACTTGTCCTCCGTTCGGAGTTCAGATTTTGACAAGTACATTACATAATTGCGTGAGTTGTTGGTTAGATAGTGACCTAGAACAGCGTTTCTACCGTCGATACTGTGGCATAGGCTGGGCGCTGTTACGTACTCATACCCTTACAGTGGGTACGGGTCGTAACACGTTTTTAGTGGTGGCCCATGCAGGTCGAGAGTCGCATTAGTGCGATGTCGTGGTAGTGCAACGATTAGTTGTACTGCTGCGTGCCTGCGATAGGAACTAAGGAATTGGCTTTAGCAGAGAGTTTGCTCAATCATAGTTAGGACTACTTGAGAAGATTCCTGGGATGACCCTTGAGAATCTTATTATAAACTATATCAAAATTCGATTCCGACATTTTATGTCTACCTCCTTGTTCATCGTTGAATTGATTCTTGGTATTCATTATTAACTTAATTTTCTACCAAGATAATATTATGGGCTAGGTTGCCTCAGTCATGGAATCTAGAGTCTTCTACAACCATATTATCTGGTTTGGCGATGAGATAGAGTCTGATTTTGGATGTATTTCTCGGGTGTGGGAATTTAAAGTTTTTGCAGCCAAGCTAGCGACAATGCGAAAATTTTAAATACCATGATTCTAGAGGTATGTACATTAGTTGCGGACTCTATGGATTATCGCAGCCATAATTACTGGTGTGACGAGGATTCTTGTAACATGGTTCTGGATAGACGGGTATGATTATCAGATTGCAGAATAGATACCATATAGATGGTGCCCTAGTATAATTGAGTGGAATATCAGTGTGGATATTACTTGAGTGTCATGGATTAGATAGAGGGAGCTAGGCCACCTGTAGCGCAGCACCGTGCCCCGCACCATCAGAGGGATGTACCCCAGAGGGGCAGGGCTTTTGCGCTGACGGTTGAGGAGACCGACGCTGCAGGTGATGGGTTAGCAGGTTTGTCCTCCTTATTTTTCTTTCCCACCTTCATGTGTGATTTCCATTAGTACATGCCAGGATATGCTTGTGATATGCTAGATAGTGTAGTTACCCTATTCGAGACTATGAAATCACGACCAGTAGGACTGTGTTGCATGTTATCTATCGACTTTGATTTGATTGGGGGTTTGACCTAGTAGGGGTACGATCATCTTAATTTCGAGGATGAAATTTTTCTAAAGGGGATAGACATGTAACACCCAGTTTTCTAAATGAGGGTAATTTGAAATTTTGTATTTATAATATTTATTTATTGCATTTAAATCACATTATGATTTTTTTGTGATTTAAAAATCAATTTAAAAACCATTTTGATCAATGACTTGTGATTTTGATGTTTACTAGTGTAACTCTAGAGACTGCATGACCTAGAGCCTAACCATGTCATTATGATGATTTATTTTGTTTTGAGCATGAGGGTATTTTGGTCATTTGGCCGCTTTGAATTATTTTATGATTTATTGCATTGGTGATTGTTAATTTTGACTTTTTGCTAGTTGTGACTTAAGAGACTAACCTAGAAGATAACCCTAGCTATGGTGACTTAGTTAGCATGGTGAGACCCTAGTCTAACTTATGTCAACCTCATTTTAGTCATTTAGGAACTAGTTTGGAATAGGAGAAATAATGATAGGTGCAATGACTTATGATTTAAGGACTTAATTCCTTGACTTATGAAACTTTGCCCATGGCCCATGACTTTAACCCTAACCCTAATTAGCCATAAGTGACCAGCCAATAGGGATCCCCACCCTATTTAAACACTCATTCACTTGTTCTTGTCTCTTTGTGCTCAACCAACTTTTAGGAAAGAAAGGTAAATCCCCATCTTCCCAAATTCCTATTAATTCCATTTTAATTCCTTTTTCATCCAAATATTTTGCAATAGATTCTAATCACCCACTATTTGATATTTATGGAGAGTAATTTCAGTTTGAGTACAATTTGGGGGATTTGGCTAGCAACGGGAATCAACCGATTTGGGATTTTTCTTGATCATTTGCACCTATAGGTAAAACCCTTCAAATTGCATTTTAATTCTGATTTATTTGCATATTAGGCTATATTTCTTTGCATATTAGGCTAGATCTAGGTGTCCCCTAGCTGTCCCTCAAATTTGGTAGAAAACTGTGTCCGTTTGGTGTCCGTATCGGACACGTATCAGTCTATGTATTCATGTGTTTGCTGAAATGCCTCAAAGGGAAATAAAATGCTATTTTGAAAAGTGATTGAATGGAAATGTTGTTTTATACATGGTTATTTTATTCGTGTCCTACTGAGTTGTTTTTTAGTCACTTTTTGTGTCCAAAATGGGACACACATGCACGCACGAGGCCACCGTGCACTGTCCTGCTGCTCGGGGTCGACACAGGACACGACACGGCACGAGACACCACAAAATTTTGTGGAGACATGCGGGCAATCACTGACACGACACACACAAAATTTAGGTAGATTTTATCGAACGGATTGGAAGAAATCCGACTCGCACTGTTTTTGCACACACGCGCACACGCGCACAGACGTGTCCTGATACGCATCTCGTACGCACGACATGCCTCACGTGGACACGGGACAGATACTTGGACACGTTCCCCTAGCCTAGGCGAACACGTGCGCACATCCACGTGTCTCCACATGGCCTGTGTCGTATGCTAGACACGTGTGCACGTATGCACGAGGACTGGGAATTTTTATTTTCAGACACTGTTTCGATTTGGGTTTGGATACCTCGTGTCCTAATTCTTAGACTCGTTGGTGTCCCATTGGATACGTGGGACATGTCCCTATAACTATACACGTGTTTGGCTATTTTTAATTCCATTTTGTGTGGGTTTTCATTGGGTTTTGGGTTCGAAATAGGGATTTTCAGTATCAGTTTCAATGAAACTGACAGTGATTGGTAAATAAGATTTTTGAGATTTGTTGAGAATGGGATTGATTTCCATACTGTTTTCCTGAGGTTTGGAAGTGTTAATGTGATGTTGTATCATCCCCAGGTAATGTTGTATTGATTGGGTTTTTCTATTTTAAATTGTGTTCGATTTCATATGTTAACTGAACACTAGGTAAACACACAGCCACACACACTCATATTTGCATGCAACTTCCTTTAGAATTGGGTTTAAGTTAATTTTGTTCTGCCAACATGCTCTAATTTTTCAAATCTCCATTCCATAGTTATGTGCCTTGAGTCCCAGTTATATGGATGTCCTGCCTATATGTACAGTATTAGAGTATTAGGTATATGGTTATCCTGCATACTCTATAACCCAGTCCTCATTATCTATGTTTCAATCCCCATCCTTGGTCCAGTCCCAATTATATAGGATCATATATAGTCCTTTGTGTTTAAGTACACTTCATTTTTAGTCAAGCCTCTTTGCACTGTTCAATTTCCTTACCATATTACTTAAGTTCAGTCCAAATAGAAGCATCATGTTCATTCCCCCCTACATGGATTTGTATATGAGGAGAGTATCAGTTGTGGGGATCAGGTTAGGCCTATAGCAGGTTTGAGTTTTAGTTGGACTTGGCCTTAGGCCATGTTCAGGAACAATTAGATATGGATTGGGTCGATTGGTAAGGAGAAAGAAGTGGAAAAGAGATATTGAATATATGTGGGTATGTATCTATAGGGTATGGTAATTGTGTACCTATGAGAGACAAGTATAGGTATAGGGGATATTATATATCTATCCTACTACCTAGGTAATGTGCTGCACCCATCTCTGTGTACTTTTGTATCAGTCCATACAAATATATACTAGATATATAAATATGTATATATTATATTATATGAGATGTATGCATATGGTGTGAGATTAGTTGAGTTTCATATATGAAATTATATGATATGTAGGGTAGTAGTTTGATTTGTACCAAAATATAAGTTATAAGGATACTTGAGATATGTTATATGAATATATTCATATTATAGGATTTTAGGACCTTGGTATTAATGAAGGGGTTGGGTCCTAGATGAGTTAACTTAGGTTAAGGTGTGTTTGGCATTACATTAGCCTAGCAAAATAGTCCACATAGGCCATAACTCTAGATAGTTGACCAAATGTTGACCAAACCCTAGAATTGACCAAGGTTTGACCCAATAGTTCAGGATTGACTAGAGTTGACCAAAAGTTAACATTGAGTCTAAATGTGACCAATTGACCTAGTTTGACTAGATGTTGACTTGGGTTGACCCAGAGTTGACCAAGTTTGACTTGGACCTAGTTTGACCTAGACAGTTGACTAGGTTTGACTTAAAGTTGACTTTGACCTAGATTTGACTTAGAATCATGTAGATTGCATCGTAAACTTCATTTGTCTTATTTTAAACATATTATAACCTGTACTGCTCTATTTAGGATATTGTGACTCTGGTACAGACATCTAATATTATCATACTCTTTTCAGAGTATCAGGCGAGTACATTCTCTGATAGTTCTCTCATTTACTTATCAATTACTGTACTTCAGTTCTAGTTAGTTGTATGTGATTCTCTGTTACAATACGTATGGATATTTCTGGATTCATGTATGCGACACACATACCATCTTGTCTGGCCTCTATTACTGGAATCATTCTGGAATCATTGCTGGTATCATCATGTTTCGCTGGACTCATCTCGATTCTCGTGTCATATTCTGGATTCACTTGTACTTGCTAGGAGGGAAAATACTTGAGTAAGACATGTAGACATACACCAACTTTGGAATCTCCCAACTGGAATCTACTGGAAGCATAGCCGTCTCTCGCCTGATCAGTGAGCGATGTGCCTGATACCTATAGCCGTTTACATGTCGATCTCAGTATTTTAAAACACACTGTTAGAGTATAGTCTGGACTCACCCTAGAATCTTTGATCACTCACTGGAATCATCTTATACTGGACTCATCTTGTACTGGAATCATTTGGTATCAGATTCATGTTGTCTGGACTTACTTGGGTTTTACACTTGTTTACATTTACTGTCTGGACTTATATCATGTTACTCTAGTTCAGCTAGTTTCTATTTACAGTCTTCATTGCCATGATTCTTATCTTGTTTTAGTTACCTTACTTTTCTTGTACTTTAACTGTCTCTCTATACCATCACCTGAATATAAACTGCCATGTTCATCAATACAATTATCTATAACTGCTTTATAGTTTTCTGTCATTTACTTGGATTTTCTAGATGAGATGTACTCGTTCCTGTCCTGACTGGACCTGTTAAAAATATTACAGATGCATGCCCCGAGGATACTTGCCCTACTTACTATGGACCAGGAGATGGCTTAGCTACCTTTGGCCCTGACACTCAGGAGTGATCAGGAGATTAGCTAGTTGACTTGGTTTAGTTTTTTATGTTTTAGAACTTGAATTGTAAATAAGTTGAGATATGTTGTTTTGAGAATGTTGGAGATTATATTATTTTAGTAGTTGGTTTAATTATTGTATTTAGTTTTAGTTATAAACTTCTGTGTTATCATATCCTGCTTAGACTGTGATTGAGATTCTATTATATCTATACTTGTCCTCCGTTCGGAGTTGAGATTTTGACAAGTACATTATATAATTGCGTGAGTTGTTGGTTAGATAGTGACCTAGAACAGCGTTCTACCGCCGACACTGCGGCGTAGGCTGGGCGCTGTTACGTACTCGTACCCTCATAGTGGGTGAGGGTCGTGACAGATAGAGATGACATGTTTAAAAGCCTTTTCAAGATACAATATGATAATCATATGCGTCGGTCCAAAATCATGATACTCAGAATCCTCGCCATGCTAGTAAGCATGGCTGTGGTAAACAGTAGAGTACATAACTGGGGTGTGCACCTCTATAATCATGTCGTCAGAAATCCTCGCCACGCAGACTAGTATAGCTGCGAGAAATCCTAAATCTCATGATCAAGATATATACATCCGAAGTCAGGTCCCTACGTTCTTGCCACACCGGCTAATATAGCTGCGATAAACTCTAGGCTCCATAACCAAGTATACATTTTACCATCTCTGTTATTCCCGTCATCATATGTTATTAGAAAATATCGTAACTTAGGCCGTAAAATTCATCTCGATAGGAAAATCAAAATTAACAACGATCTATCAAAAATTAAATTCAATAACAAGGAGTAAGGATGAACAAAACAAAGGAAGGAATTTCAAATTGAAGTTTAAATAAGATTCTCAAGGGTCGTCCCAGGAATCTCTCAAGGAATTCTAACTGTGTATCATCTCATTCTAATACCTTCCTTCCTATACTCTATCGCAGGCTCGTAGTAGTACAACTAAGTCGTTGCGCTTCTATGATATCGTACTAATGTGACTCTCGACCTGCATGTGACACCACTAAAAACGTGTCACGACCCGCACCCGATTTAGGGGCACGAGAACGTGGGTACGTCCAGCCTACGCCGCAGTGTCGGCGGTAGAATGCTGTTCTAGGTCACAATAGCAACTAAACACAATATAATATACTCTCCAAATGGAGGACAATCTTAGAAGATACAACTCAATCACATAAACTAGAGGTAGATAAATGGCACGATAAGATAGATATGAAATCACAAAGTGCAATACAAAAAGAAGAAATAAGTCTAAGTGTATAACAACACAAATCCTAACATCTGAATAATACATCTCATGAAATGACAACAAAAAGTAATGTAAGATAAGCCTAGCAATCTATCCTAGGCAATAGGGTAGCATCCTCAGCGCAAGCTGGATCCTGCTGAGGGTCCAGGTCACAAGTGTCGTCTAAGCCAGCTCCGTAATAGGTAGTGCAGAACTTCTCCTCATCCTCTGTATTATTTTCAACAGGTCCAGTCAGGACAGGAGCGAATACATAACTCTCACACAGTTCATATCATGGCAGGAAATGTAAAACAAGCAATAGAATAAGATACATGAACTGCTGTAAAAAATATACATGAAGAGTAAGAGAGATATCTGAAAACTGGAAATATATATATGGAAAGTAAAAATAGTAAGCGACTAAGTGATTTAGAGCACACGATGGTTATATAACCGGCTTGATTTGCACATGAATAAGTTACAGAGTTGCACATGGATACCTACTTTAAAATTGATCACATAACCACTTCTACTCCCCGTACCCTAATTAATACACAAGGATCTAGTCAAGTTACGTTATTGCATATGAAAGTTTAATACATGAAGCACATATGAACATGAGAGTACATGAGAGCATATGAGTGTACATGAATAATGAGAGCACAAGGAGTACATAATGTTCGTGAAAAGCATATGACATGAAGTATTCGATGCATCCAAGGGGGATAACATCTCATAAAAAGATCCATATAGTATCAATCCGTGATAACAACGTGACAACATCAAGTAAAGTAGTCTTGAGCAAGAATATAAGTCCTAGCAAGTATAAAAGGATCAGAGAATATATTCGCTTGATATCCTGAATGACTGATGAGAATAGAAGTCCGGACCGGAGTAACTGAGTCCTATTTAGAGTAACAAAGGTTACAAAGTATTCAATCTATGATAAATAAAGTTTACAATGCAATCTATATAATTCTAGGCTATTCTAGGTCAAAGTCAACTCTTGGTCAACTCTGGTCAACCTTTAGTCAAACTAGGTCAACATTTAAGGCTAACTTGGTCAACTGTCTAGTGTTTGGTCAAACTCTAGTCAAGTAACTCAATTAGGTCTATTGGGTCCACATCTAGGTCAATGATCCATCTTGGGTTAGTCAATTCTAATCTATACCATAGGCTCACATGTCCTATGGTACCAATTGAATCTATAACATATATATACATATCACATGTATAGATTATATATATATTCAACCTCATGCCCATATACATATATATACACATACCTCAAACTCCAAATCCTATAGTATGGTTATCTACAACATGATAAGCCACCTTGTTATCCCTACAGAAGACATTGATATCCATAGCCAATCCTATAATATATTACATACATCTATAGACTGTGGCTAATTGGATGACAATGGACTGAAACTGAAAGGACACTTGGACTAATAATGAACCTAAGGTAAATCATCACTCGATTGAACCAATCAATAAGGTAGCCTAAACTCCTAACTATAACTAGAGGTTGAACCATAAATGAGAAAAATGGACTGATACTATGACTCTGGATGGGGACAACCAAACCAAAACTGGACAATATAATACTCCTACTGCTATTGTCCTGCTACAGGGCAATACTATTGCTGCACAATTAAGGGTTGCTCCTCTGCCTACTGCTAAGCCCCACATCTCTATACCTATATAACTAATCATATCTTAAAAGTATACACCCTAGATACCAACTAACTAACTATAGTTACAAAACCCAAGCCATTTTCCCTTTCCACCAATATATAAGTATCACAGGTTATAAGGAACTTGGGACAAACACATACAAGTTTGGACTCACTAATTATATCACAAGATACAACCACAACACTCTAATCCATTGACTGAATTCACACTCTCACACAATCTCTGAAATATGAACTACAACACAACCTATATGACAAATATCATATGCACATAATACCCCTAAATCATAAATGTATATACAAAACCCAACATATATAATATATAGCTATACATACACATATATATACACTCTCTATACTAATATAAATACACTACACTACCTCTATACTATATATATCAATGCTACATATATATCGCACTACAAATATATATATCTATAACCCTATACTAGCCTCTATCTCAGAAAATTTGAGAACACACTATATATACACTTATATATTTGCACACACAACAAATCCCCAAACCCATATACTATATACAATTCTCAGAAAATCTGAACCGTATATATATATATATATATATATATATATATATATATATATATATATATATATATATAACCTAATATCAAACCCAACTGAAATCTAACACCCTAAACTGAAAACCTACAACACTCATATGCCTTCTGATCTCAGAAAACTGGAACAACCAAAAAATAGCCTTCATCCCAAACCTGGACACATAAACATAAATAGGTATATCTATATACATAGGGATCTAACACTAATATGCAAAACCCCCAAACTGGACTGAACTACAACCCACAGTCCCCAAACTAACTTAGAATCTATATATAGGTGCTGAAACCAACTCAGAAATCTTAAACTCACTAGGTATTAAACATCACATGTGCACAACTACTGTACACAACATACCCTATTCGAAAACCCAAACCACAAACCTATTTAAAGTATAAACTGGAAAAAAAGGGAAGAGGTGTGTGTGTGTGAAATGTGTCAACAAGTGAGAGTGTTCAACAGTGTCCAAACAGTGTCCAATTCATGTCAAACCGGTGTCAAACACAGTATCAAGAAATTGTGCATCGGGGAGGGTTGGGGTCTCGTGCACATGTGTTGAGCCCCCTAGGATACAACACGTCCAACCAAAAGTCTCGTGCTTGTTTCAGGGCCGGGGTAGCCCAAGTATTAGGGTACGTGTCTAGGTGCTTGATTTGTGTCCAAGTTATGTCCGTATGTGTGTACAAGTGCATATCAGTGGAGAATTCATGCATGTGCTGTGAGTGTGTGCGACCACTACGAGCTCGATTTCTTCTCGAGCTCCCCACCAGATCATCCCAAATTTTGGGAGGATGCTGTCAGTCAATTCCTTTACCCCCATGCCAAATATTTTGTATCCATGTGGCGTGTCCTAGGAGTTCTAGGGCCCGGGTAGCAGGACAATGCACACGACCTATGCAGGCCTCCCCGTGTCCTAAAACTGACACGAAAAGTGTCCAAATCGTGCTCAGTCACTTGGATCTGAGATCCATACATTAACATCTACCAAAACATGAAATTAGTTTTGAAAAACATGAACAAACATTCCTATGAGGCATTTTATTAAACACATTGACTAGTTCTCCGATACTCCTCCGATACGCATACCAAATGGACACGAATCGAACCCAAACTCTGCTAATAGCTGGGGGGCACTAAATACATGCATCTATGGAGAGAAATTTGGAATTAAACTAGATAATATTACCTATTGAGAGTTAGAATCTCAATGAAATAGCCCCTTGAATCGCTTCAACACCAAATTCCTATGGTTCAATGCCTCCAATCTTTGCTAGCTAGCCACTAGAGACTTCTTCTTCACAAGAAAAATGCAATAAAACTAATTTGGTCCAATTTGGAGGTAATTTGAATAAAGGAGACAAATTTGGGGAAGAACATAAACTAAGGTTAGGGTTTGCTACAAAGGAGGCAAGATGGGGCTAAATGATGTGTTAAATAGGTGGGGGAGACCCTCTTGGTCGACCAAAGTTATGGGATAAGGTTTGGCTAAGTCACAAAGGCCCAACACCTCTTCCTATGTTGTAAAAACAAGCCCTTAAGCTAAAGGCCCAAACTAGCACCTTAATTCCAATCTTCAAATGGTTTCTAAGTCATTCCTAGCTAGATTAGAGTCTAATTACTAACCCAAACATGTTAGCTCGGTCTCCATGGTCATAGATAGTCTCTAGGCTAAGAAGTTCTAAGGTTTCACTAGCAAGAGACACAATCATAATACACCAATTTAAATACTATTAAATTAATCAAAAAAGTCATCAATTAATCTTTAACATGATTTAAATATATTATTTAATGTCTAATATGATCAATTTTATAAAAATTCAAAATTATCCTCATTTTAGAAAAGTGGTGATTACAATATTAGAGATTCTTCTAGTAATACAAATGAGATTACTTCTTTAAAGTTAAGCTTACATGATACTCTTGAAAATCTTGAGAAAGCCAATCAAGAAAATGTAAAACTTAACGATCTCTATGAACTAGAGAAAAAAGTACAATATTTCTGCTCAGAGAATGGATGCACTCACGGCCAAATACAATGAAGCCTGTGAAGTCTCTAAAAAGTTAGAGGTTAAGCTGGGCAAACAGGTTGTCAAACCTATAGCTCAGGTGAACACAAGTCACAAGGTCAAGCACAAATAAAATACGACCAACACTGCTAGAACTGCCAGAAGCCATGCTTATATGTATCCTTTTCACACAATAAGAAAATACACATATCTTCAAAAATACATAAACATGATCTTCAAACTACACCTAGTACTGACACATTTGCTACATGTCACTATTGTGGTATAAGAGGACATTTATCACACTAGTATAAGATTAGAAAGCTAGTAGATCTAAATGTGTATGTGTGAGTTCCGAAGACTAACATATTAGGACCGTCAAGAAAGTGGGTACCAAAGGTTACATCTTCAACTATGTTATAGGTGGACCTTCCTCCTCCCACTAGAAGCAAGTGGATTCTTGATAGTAGTTGCTCCAGGTACATGACAGGTGATAACACATTGTTTATAACTCTATCGGAAGAAAGAAGGTTGTCTTCTTTGGAAACAACCTGAAAGGACATATTATTGGAATTGGCGACATAGGTACTTCTCCCTTACCCATTATTAAAGATGTATGCTTAGTAACCGAATAAAACATAACCTACTAAGTATTAGTCAACTGACTGATCATGGTTATAGAATTAATTTTGTTAAGAATAAATGTTTTGTTTATGATAAAACTTCTGGAATAATTTCCTTTGAGGGAATAAGATAGGATAACATATATGTACTATATCTGTCAGAGAAAACTAACAATACAAGAAAGTGTCTATTCACAACTCAGGACAAAAGCTGGGTATGGCATATGCATCTTGGACATACAAACATGGACACTATTGCAAGATTGTCCACCAAGAAACTGGTAAGAGGCTTACCTGATATTACTTTCAAGAAAGATATAGTTTGTCCCAAATATGAAAAGAATAAGACATCTAGATCATCTTTCAAATCAATAAACACTGTATGTACCTCTAGAGCTCTGTAATTATTATATATGGACTTGTTTGGACCAAGTAGAGTCGCCAGTCTTGGCGGTAAGCTATATGCTTACGTGATAGTTAATGACTATTCATGGTATACTTGGGTTTACTTTCTTGCAAATAAAAATGAGGCCTTTTCTGAATTTGTATCTTTTTGTAAAAGGGTACAAAATGAGAAAGAATTCATGATTACTTGGACACGAAGTAATCATGGAGGAGAATTCGATAACCATGAATTTAAATCCATTTATGATTCAAATGGGTTATCACATGAATTATTGTCACGCCCCAGAACCAGAATACTGGAGAGCGGGGGCGTACATAGCCAGCTACGTATATCGAAATTGAATTCATCTCGCTATACGGTCACGGCTGTCTAGATATATGAGGGTTCACTACAAGCCAACAGTCTCTTAAGGTCATGAACAAGCCTATTGTCTCAATCCCAAGCAAGTAATAAGAGTTACAAGATGTTAGAACACCAAATATACAATAAAAGGTGTCCCAAATATTACATATTCAGTTGATCATGAAGCTAGTCATACAAAATGCGAGGACTAGCAAGAGTTTAGTCATACATGATCAACCCTAGGATTTGTTAATCATATTTACAGCCCGTAGGCAGACAGTAAGTAAATATGCATCGAGCTAACAGGTGCTCGTCGGCTAAACGCCTCAAAAGAATAATTTTACAATAGAGTGAGCGA
Organism: Iris pallida; assembly: GCA_029216955.1. Lineage (NCBI taxonomy): Eukaryota > Viridiplantae > Streptophyta > Magnoliopsida > Asparagales > Iridaceae > Iris > Iris pallida. Next base: position 3,823,234 of record JANAVB010000195.1, on the reverse strand, counting down.
AACAAAATAGAAAACCCACTCGTAGCCCGGGTTCCTTCTAGTCGCCACCATCGGGCTGGAGGTTCGGTAGATCCTCGGGTGCTGCTCCGAAATCTGGCCACACAAAACCAGCTGGGTGAAACCCCAGAAAGAGCAAGTGCCACAAAGAAGGCCACGAAATAAGAACAAAAGCCAGCATATCAGAACATAAGAAAATGGAAGAAAGTACTAGTAAATAAGAGTACAACAAGACAATAAACGAATAGGGACATGGAACCATTCCAGAAGCCAGGTTACAACCCGTAAACCAAACAAGGACCGGGGTCGTAACCCTTCGCCTGAATAGCACCTTGTCTCTACCCATTTATTGTTAAAGATAAGTAAAACAATCATGTTCAGGAGTACCAGGTACTGGGACTAGACGAGACTTAGACAATGCTGGACACCATCCATTCACAAGCGGCCAAGCAAATACTACGTCTTACTACTTAACTAACTAGGGTTATCACAAGCCTAGTTACTAACAAGATGCAGACGAGAAATTTCCAGTCCCAAGCCCTGCAGACTACCCAGTTATCCTTCCGCGGGTTGAGAGTATGTTTGGGTACTTCGCCCAGGAGACGATATACCCTTAGGTGACTTAGAGGTGCAACACATGACAGTGTGCTGGAAATGTGCTCTACTCGTCGGTAAGCTACAAGTCCATTAAAACGCCCAGATAACGAGATTGCTTGTGACTGGAAATTCTCCATGTTCTAGTTTGATCTAATCATTAGCCTAATCCAAATTAGTATGAGTCCCTGGCCGTGGTGCCCAGGGAGTCACGTCCTAGACATGATGCAAGACAAGACAAGTAGATTTGTACAAGCAACAAGAAAGAACACCCACGGTGTCAGGGGCAAGTCATGTTAAGTTAGCTGTCGCAACAGCATCGAGTTATCAGGTTATCAAGTCAAGTCAAGTCAGGAGTGCGCCTCGGCGGGCCACTATCAAGTTATCAAGTAAATCAAGTTACAAGTTGCGGGTTACAAGTTAAGAGCCACAAGTTACAAGCATCCAACAAGTTACTGCCAAGATCAGAGAATGCTAGCCATAAATTAAAAGTACAAAAAATTGTGTCAAGGCGTGTCGGGTCAAGTCAAGTCATGCTGTGGGCATCAAGATCTCAGAGAGCAAAATCAGCAAGAGAAAACCGAGGACCAAGGGGAACACCAAGGGTCAGGAAGGGAAGCCATGGCACAGGGTGTGCCAGGCAAGGGCTCGGGCAAGCGGTCGCAGCGCGCCAAGGGGCGCGGGGAGCCAAGCGCGCAGGGGTGCGGGGGCCAAGCGCGCATGGGTCAAGTGCGCAGGAGGCGCGGGGTCAAGCGTGCAGGGGCGCGCGGGGTCGAGCGCGCAGGGGTCAAGCGCATAGGGGCGTGCGGGGTCGAGCGCACAGTGGTCAAGTGCGCAGGGGCGCGCAGGGTCAAGCGCGCAGGGGCGCGCGGGGTCAAGCGCGCAGGGGGCCAAGCGCGCAGGGGAGGGCTGCGCGGTCAGCTGGGCGCGCTCAAGCGCAGGCCAGCAAGCGCCCAGCACAGTGCGCGAGGGCGAGGGCTGCGCGGTCAGCGACCAGCGCTAAAGAGCGCGGCGCAGGGAAGGGCAGCACGGCGCTAAACAGCGCGGCTGGAGGGGGGTCTTCTTCTCCATTTGTTGAGAAGGAGCTCCAATGGGTTCCAAAACTTCAAAATACCACAACTTGGCCATCACAACTCCAAATCCAGATTTGTAAAGTTCTATCTTGGGTGAAATTTGATTCTCCCCAACATAGGAACATCAAAACCCACAAAAATCCAAGTTAAATAGATCAAAACCATATAAATCCGAAAATAGGGGAAAGTTAGATCTATGGAAATCCATGGACCAAAATCAAAAATGACAAGTTCTAATGTTGTTTCTAGAGGGCTAATCTATCTAATGGACAAATCAAAATGGGTTCTTGTTTTATGGCAAGGTGCACTTGCCTATGGGTGGGGTGTTGTGTGGAAGGAGGAAGAAGATGATGGAAAATTAATGGAAGAGTAATGAGGAGAAAGAATGTTGGTGGGGATATTAATGAGGGTGGGTTGTGGTGGAATGAGGGTGGAGTATAGCTAAGGTGTTCCTTTGGGCTTAAAATCAAACCAAACCAAACCAACTAAAACCGAGCCGAGCCGAAACCCAAAATACGGAAAAACCCAAAATTCCGCAAGTCGAGAAAAATAAAAATACATGCCAAAATCCAACTACGAGTATGAATACAAAATACGGGAAACGGGGGTGACAACTCTACCCACCATAAAAGAATTCCGTCCTCGAAATTTAATCAAGGAGCTAGAGACTGCCACGGCAAGCTACACTAAACACCAACAACTACACTAAGCAGTTCAATCATACAATCATACATGCAATCAAGGATTGAAAAGCATAAGGCATAAGAAAGACATTATACCTTATGAGTCAAACAGGTAGGGATATCGCGATCGGATATCATCCTCACGCTCCCACGTTGACTCACATAGAGAGTGATGACCCCAAGCAACACGGACTAAACTAATAGTCTTGTTCTTGAGTATCTTTTCCCTCCGGTCCAAAATAGACACGGGTTTCTCCTCATACGAAAGGTTGGTACCAACAACCAATTCCGAATGGTCTAGGATATGGCTCGGATCCGGGATGTACCATCGTAATTGGGACACATGGAATACATCATGCACCTCACTTAGCGACGGCAGAAGAGCGAGACGATAGGATACATCTCCTACTCGCTCCAGGATATCGAACGGCCCTATATACCTAGGACTAAGCTTTCTTCGCACGCCAAAGCGAATGGCATCGCGGTTAGGTGAGATCCTAAGGAATACGTGGTCGCCGATAGCAAACTCTAAGGGACGCCGATGGACATCGGCCCAATGCCGCTTGCGATCTTGGGCAACTCGAAGATGATCCCTGACTTTTTTGACTACTTCAACTATCTTGGCAATCATTTCTGGACCGAGCATCTGCCTTTCTTCGACATCGTCCCATGCTAACAGGGATCTGCACTTCCTTCCATACAGTGCCTCGAACGGTGCCATCTGGATGCTGGCTTGGAAACTGTTGTTGTACGAGAACTCCACCAGGTACAGGTGATCTTCCCACGAACCACCGAAGTCAAGTATGCAAGACCTCAACATATCTTCAAGAGTCTGGATTGTGCGCTCTGACTGGCCATCTGTCTGTGGGTGGTAAGCTGAGCTAAACTGGAGACGAGTTCCCAAACTCTCTTGCAGGCTACACCAAAAGTGTGACGTAAATCTTGAATGTCGGTCCGAGGTGATACTGACGGGCACACCATGAAGCTTGACAATCTGCCTGAGGTACATTTTTGCCAACTGTGCCGTAGTCTGTCCAACTCTGAATGGGAGAAAATGAGCCACCTTCGTGAGCCGGTCAACTATAACCCAAATAGCATCCCGACCAGCTGGAGATCTAGGCAATCCAGTCACAAAATCCATGGTCACATGCTCCCATTTCTATTCTGAAATCGGCAAAGGCTGAAGAAGTCCAGCGGGCCGCTGATGTTCAGCTTTAACCTGCTGGCAAACCAAACACCGAGAGACAAACCGGGCTATCTCCCTCTTCATTCCATTCCACCAGAAATACTGACGAATATTACGGTACATCTTCGTACCACCGGGATGAATAGAATACTGCGAATTGTGAGCTTCTGCCATGACCTCCTGTATGATATCTCCACTGGGTACACAAAGACGAGTACCGTGCCAAAGTATACCATCTTCATGAATATACAACTCTGGCCTTCTTTCTGCCTCACACTCTGCTATGAGTCGCTGAATCTTGGAATCTGTAGACTGCGCCATCCGGATCCTCTCAACTATGCTAGACTAAACATGTAGACTGGCCATCAACGCCACGTTGGTAGGAAGAACCACTTTAATTCCCATCTTCTGAAGATCTTCCAATAACTCTGGTTGCGCCGTTAGGAAGTAAACTCTGGCTCTCCTGCTCAACGCATCTGCTACAACGTTGGCCTTCCCTGGGTGATACTGCAAATCCACATCGTAGTCCACCAATAGCTCAAGCCATCTTCTCTGCCGCATATTAAGGTCCTTCTGGGTAAAAACATACTTCAGGCTCTTGTGATCAGTAAATATCTCCACTCTCTCTCCGTACAAGTAGTACCGCCAAAGCTTAAGTGTAAACACTACTGCTGCCAGTTCCAAGTCGTGGGTCGAGTAATTCTTCTCATGATCATGAAGTCGACGTGATGCATAAGATATTACCTTTCCATGCTGTATCAAGACACACCCCAATCCTCTGCCTGAAGCGTCACAATAAATTATGAATCCTCCGGTCCCATCTGAAAGTGTGAGAATGGGAGCCGTTATCAAACATCGCTTTAACTTCTCAAATGATTCCTGGTACTTTGCTGTCCAAGCAAACTGTACATCCTTGCGGGTCAACTGGGCCATCGGCGCCGAAATCCTTGTAAAATCTGAAACAAACCGCCGGTAGTAGCCGGCTAATCCAAAGAAGCTGCGAACCTCTGTCGCTGAACTAGGTACTGGCCATGACTCGATAGCCACAATCTTCTGGAGATCCACTTCCACTCCTCCTCGGGTAATAATGTGACCCAAGTATGAAATGCGGTCGAGCCAAAACTCACATTTGCTGAACTTGGCGTACAACTGATGCTCTCTAAGCGCCTGGAGGACGATTCTGCGATGCTGCTCTTGCTCCGCTGCGCTCTTGCTGTAGACCAGGATATCATCTAGGAATACGATCACAAACTGATCCAAGTAAGGCATAAAAATACGATTCATGAGGTCCATGAATACGACTGGCGCATTGGTTGCTCCGAATGGCATAACAAGAAACTCCCAATGTCCATACCTCGATCTAAACGCTGACTTCGGGATGTCCTTCTCTCTGACTCTGATCTGGTGGTATCCTGACCGCAAGTCTATCTTCGAAAATATTGAAGCCCCTTTGAGTTGATCAAACAAGTCATCTATCCTCGGAAGAGGGTATCTGTTCTTGATTGTCACCGAGTTCAAGGTACGATAATCTACACATAGCCTGGATGTACCATCCTTCTTTTTTACAAGAAGCATCAGGGCTCCCCAAGGCGATCCACTTGCACGAATGAATCCCTTGGTCCTGAGTTCTTCAATCATCTTGTACAAAATCTCCAACTCTGAAGGCGCCATTCTGTAGACTCGCTCTGATACTGGTGCTGTCCCGGGAATCAAGTCTATAGTGAACTCGATCTCCCGCTCTGGCGGCATTCCTGGAAGCTCTTCTGGGAAGACATCTGGAAACTCTTCAACTATCCGGGGTAACTGCACTTCTGCTACTGCCATCCGCAATACTGGAGAAGATGGTTCCACTGCGCCTCTAGAAAATAAAATGTTACGCCCCGCTCCCAAAATAAGGCGAGCCGAGTACGTAACAACATCCCCAGGCTACGCGACATATGAATACTCCAGTACCCATATTCGCGATTGTCGCCCGTAGGGTTCTAGGATAGGTTGATCACAGGTCACATGATGCATAGAACAATAAATGACAGGTTGACTAAAGGATATTCTAAACTATAAAAAGAAATTTTATTATTCTACCCGATTACAACCATTAACCCAATACATATATTACATTACCAGCTACACAGTTTTACTAGTTGATACCAAGTCAACCTCCTCTTTGTCTCATTCATAAAACTTCTCTTCAGTGTGCATCTGCATTCTCTCCTGTCCTTCATCAAAACCTAGTGAACAAAACTAGGTCGTCAATACGACGAGCAAGCCCTCAGTCAAAGGAGTAAAGTAGGTAAGGTAAGACGATAAAATTATCGAAATTGAACTGAAGGAAAGGATAATTTCAAAGGTATATTGATACAAATTTCTTATCGTATTAACATCTTTTCATAAAGAATGCAGGTGCCAGGTATAAATGTGTAAGCAATCAAACAAATCTTGTATGAAAAAAAAATACAATATTTAGAGAAACACTTTTGGATCACACAACTTCTATTTTCTCAACAATAATCCCATTTACCCGGGATCAGGTTTATACTTAATGGACGGTGCTTAGATTTATTCGTCCCATTAGTATCAGGATCACATATTGATGTGATATAATCAGGATAACACATGAATGATTTTCCGAGTTATCGGAATCAAGTGTTATAACAATTGTCGTATGACTTGAAATTTTTCAAGAATATCGGAGCAGGCTACATTGGATGTTACAGGACCGAATTCGGGGATTCGAAATCCAATAGAAAAATAGGAAACAGGAAACAACAGGAAGTGAGCTAAGCCTCACCCCGACAGACCCGTATGGCCATACGAGTGCCGGTAACAGGAACTGATCAGTTTTGTAAAATATAATATTGCAAAGATTTCGAAGGTGTGATCCAAAGTTTTCTCTCCCATCCCAAATGCAATTCTTACCAAAATGTAACTTAGTTAAAGTACATTTCAATTTTGTATCTCATTTTTCGTGTGATAGAGGACACACATTAAACGAGAATAAAGTTAAGCAGAAGATTCCGTCTTAGCAGAAATAAAATGTCAAACTAGAATTTGTGCGCCTAAGGCAACACTTTCAAGGATTTCAGGATTATGTTTGTATTAGAAACTTTGATAAAATCAGGAACTAGGGTTTAATCATTTCGACCATTTCGACATTTCTAAAATGGCTAACTCTGAAATTTCTCAAAAATTTTGGCAGAGTCTCCTTTGTATTTACTGACCCGGAAATATTCCAGAACATATAAATACAAAGAAATAGTAAATGGGCATGCCGACCCCTTCGGTGGAGCAACCCTCAATACTGGCAACATGCAAATATAAACCGGGTACGCCGACCCCTTCGGTAGAGCAACCCTCAACACCGGGATACACGCATATATGTATATCATCATATATATATAAATTAAAAGTTTCTTACCCAAGATTTGGCAAGGTTTGCTAGCTACTTGTGATTTGCTAATAACACAAGTCAAGTATAATCATTAGTCATTAGGGAAACATATTCTCAAGAAATGGAATATTTGTTAAAACACTATTTGAAGGAGACGAAACCCGATATGTAGAGAGTAAAAATGCCCAAAAATCTTATACATAAGCTTATAGCTAGCATAAAACTGTCTAGAGACTTAAGAATTATTACCAACACATGTTGGTACGTGTAAATTTCATTTGAAATGCTGAATTTAATAGAACGTGAACCAAATTATCGAGTAAGGACCTTTCAAGACTCATATAAATATACTAATCAAAATAAGGAATAAGGGCCTATATATATACATTTGATCAATTACCAAATTGTTGTGATTCGTGAACAAGTATTTAATCATAACAAGGTTACCAAGAGTTTTAAAGTCTATGGTAATTCCTAAACTCGATATTAATGTCTTATATATATATATATATATATATATATATATATCCGGTGTCCAAAATACACTAGTTTTTAACAAAGTAGGGATGAAAATGTCTCAATTATTAGTAAAAAGAAATTTGGACAGAATTGAATATGTTAAGAAAAACACTTGTAATTACTAGGTACTTAAATAACTTGTTTAAAATTGGACTAGGTACTTCAAGTATATGTATAAAGGATGTCAATGCTTTGTATTATAATAATAAAACTAGGAGTTGACAAGCTAAAGCTATGTAACATACAATTGAATTAAAGGATAAAATTTTTGTGCAACTAAAAAAAATGTTTAGTGACATACAATTCAGAATATAAATTCCATACAATTAGTATGGACATATATATATTTCTATATGCATCAACCACTAAGTTCACTCCTACGTATCCTATGTTTCATGTATCTTCACATACACTCACACGTATACATATATAATATAGACAAAGTGTCCATTTATTATTTGTGTCCTACAATTTATGTCCAAATATTAATTGATGTTGTTGTGTCCATATTGTATCTCAATATTGTGTCCAAAATGTATATCCATTCAAAGTGTGACGTGTCCAATATATTGTGTCCAAATTATATTCATCCATGGTGTTGTGTCCATTGTTATATATATATATATATATATATATATATATATATATATATATATATATATATATATATATATATATATATATACTTTCCTAATTCATGCTACAATCTTTCAAAATAATTTATTGTCATGAATTCTATAAATTTTAGAATATATATAATCCATATTTATTCAAGAAAATTTGGAAAAATTAATTTGGAAAAATCTCTCAAGGGAAAAGAGGAAGAAGGAAAGAGGACTTGCCTTACTATATGGTTTCCGAACCGAAATTGATTTCTTCGATTCCTTAGAATATCCCCAAAATCCAACCTAATTTTCAGAAATTAACTCATGTATATGAGTATCCAAAAATTTTGACCTAGCAAAATTAACCATAGATTTATTTGGGAAAGAATGTGATACCTAGAAGTATAGGAGGAAGAGATGGAGGTGAGGGTGGTGGCCGACTGGAGGAAGGACGGCGACGTGCTCGGCTGGCGGCGGGTGGCGTGGCCGGCGATGGCGGGCGGCGTGGCCGGTGGCGGCGGGCGACGGAGGCAGCAGCGGTTGCCGCAGCAGCAGTAACAGGTAGCAGCAACAGCAGTAGCAGATAAGGAGCAGTAGCAGCAATAGTAGAAAGAGGAGTGGAGGAGTAGACAATGAAGAAGGAGAAGAGAAAAAAAGAAAAATGAAGAAGAAGTGGATGGGGGTATGTGGCAAATGAAGAGGTTTCCCCTCTTTATGCAAAGAGCCAAATGGCTCAAGCATGTGCCACAACAACAAAATGATGACACATAATCTAAGTGATGTGGCAACAAAATGTGAAAATGCAAAATTAATTAGGGATGCCTATGTAAGAATATTATTATTATTATTATTATTACATCAATTATTGTTTTAGAAAAAAAAATTTAGAGTATAACATTTAGTTAGATGAAAATAGAATAAAATAATAATATATTAATTATTGAAAAGCAGCTATGACACTCTACCCACCTTACAAAAATTTCGTCCTCGAAATTTAAATTTATAGGTAGGATTTTAAAAATAATTATAGAGAAAAACAATATATTCTACCCACCTTACAAAAATGAAGTATAATATATTTTCTGAATAAATACTTCAAAATTATATTTATTAAAAACTTTTATGAAAATAGAATACTAAGATACTTGAATTCATTAATGATCTTAAAATTCCAAAAAAATCAATAAAATTGTTAGATACCATAACATTATGTGTACTACAGAATCAAGATCATATTCCTTATTTCTCGTTTTCTGGCGTGATATAGTAATCTTGTGCCTCGCCATTTGCGCATATGGCTGCAATCAAGATACCGTTTCACTACCAGGATTTATGGCTGCAGCTTTTGCTACCACGCCAATAATATCCATAGAATGAGTAGGAATCATGATTGTTAAGTAGCTTTATAGATCATGATATTCTTAGTAATCCAAAATATATTCAAAAAGCAATACTTAATTTCAAGTTCTTCAAATATCATCAACGTTATTTTATCTTGGTATCAAACTAATAGATAATATTATAACATAAAATAAACTCACAAATCTACATTATCAAAAGCACTATATGTCGTTGTAAAATGACGTTTCCAAATTCTACATCAAGGTAAAATGAAATCAAAATTCGAATATCAAGTGCAAAAATTCATTATGAAAAATTATGTCTTGATCCCCGAAAATTCATTAAATTCCTGAATCATGTTTCGAGAATACGTGCCTCGCCAATTTAGATGGCCAGTCCGAATGGCTGCAACAACTTCTCATTTCATAATTCAATTGGAGGATTTTCGGATTCTTGACACGATAAACAAATATTCATTCACAGGAAATTCAATTTCAGAAAGTCCAATAAAATATTGTTTCAAAAAGAAAGTCCAAAAATCAATCAATGAGTAATGCATACATGAGTATTTAGGTGGAGGATAATTACTGGGATCGGGGATATTGCTGAAAATAAAATTAGATGGAGAAATAAGAATATAATTCAAGATTCTAAATCAATGAAATATAGATGAAACAAGGAGACTGAAAAATTTCAGGGAAGTTAGGAATTTGTGAAAATAGAGAATAAAATTTGACAAGAAATAGGACGAGTCAAGATCAAGATACTGGAAAATCATATTACACTTATTAAGTTGTATATAATATATATATATATACATGTACCTTAAACAAGATACTTCTAGTACTCATTTACTAAATAGTTCTCCCAAGTCATATATACATATATATATATATTAATCCTACAAACATACTACACTCATTCCATTTAAAATATTGGATCATGTTGGGCCTATTGGCTAGGTAGTTCTTACTCCCGTACTATCCCAATCTATATAGTATCTAGATAAATCTAACCCCAGATTTACTAAGTGTACCAAGTATAAGATCCTTAAGAAATTTTTAGCTCCTATACCAAGGTACTATAATAAGAAAACTTGTTTAATTACCTATGAATTAGATGACCTAAACATCGAGTATTATCCTTATACTACCCATGACTTCCCAATATTATCTACATCCTTCATGACAATCTTAGGTTAGAATTCTTAACTATATAAAATCACAATAGGATATCCATTAGGTAAGGATCTATTGGATAAACGGAATGAAACACAATCGAAGGATGAAACTTGTAGAGTATTCCCTAACCTACGAGTTTTTTTTTATAGACTTTTCCTAAGAACGTATCTTAGGTTCTATAGCTCAACCAATATAGGTCTACTCAAAGCTTGGCCTCAATCCTATACAAGGTTTTCAAAAATTTTCATGACCTGCATCTTATCATAGATTCTCTATTTTTCGTGACCTGCATCCTATCCTAGATTTTTCATTCTTCGCCGACCTGCATGGGCCACCACTAAAAAGACGTGTCACGCCCCGCTCCCAAAATAAGGCGAGCCGAGTACGTAACAACATCCCCAGGCTACGTGACATATGAATACTCCAGTACCCATATTCGCGATTGTCGCCCGTAGGGTTCTAGGATAGGTTGATCACAGGTCACATGATGCATAGAATAATAAATGACAGGTTGACTAAAGGATATTCTAAACTATAAAAAGAAATTTTATTATTCTACCCGATTACAACCATTAACCCAATACATATATTACATTACCAGCTACAAAGTTTTACTAGTTGATACCAAGTCAACCTCCTCTTTGTCTCATTTATAAAACTTCTCTTCAGTGTGCATCTGCATTCTCTCCTGTCCTTCATCAAAACCTAGTGAACAAAACTAGGTCGTCAATACGATGAGCAAGCTCTCAGTCAAAGGAGTAAAGTAGGTAAGGTAAGACGATAAAATTATCGAAATTGAATTGAAGGAAAGGATAATTTCAAAGGTATATTGATACAAATTTCTTATCGTATTAACATCTTTTCCTAAAGAATGCAGGTGTCAGGTATAAATGTGTAAGCAATCAAACAAATCTTGTATGAAAAAAAATACAATATTTAGAGAAACACTTCTGGATCACACAACTTCTATTTTCTCAACAATAATCCCATTTACCCGGGATCAGGTTTATACTTAATGGGCGGTGCTTAGATTTATTCATCCCATTAGTATCAGGATCACATATTGATGTGATATAATCAGGATAACACATGAATGGTTTTCCGAGTTATCGGAATCAAGTGTTATAATAATTGTCGTATGACTTAAAATTTTTCAAGAATATCGGAGCAGGCTACATTGGATGTTACAGGACCGAATTTGGGGATTCAGAATCCAATAGAAAAACAGGAAACAGGAAACAATAGGAAGTGAACTAAGCCTCACCCCGACAGACCCGTATGGCCATACGAGTGCCGGTAACAGGAACTGATCAGTTTTGTAAAATATTATATTGTAAAGATTTCGAAGGTGTGATCCAAAGTTTCCTCTCCCATCCCAAATATAATTCTTACCAAAATGTAACTTAGTTAAAGTACATTTCAATTTTGTATCTCGTTTTTCGTGTGATAGAGGACACACATTAAACGAGAATAAAGTTAAGCAGAAGATTCCGTCTTAGCGGAAATAATATATCAAACTAGAATTTGTGCGTCTAAGGCAACACTTTCAAGGATTTTAGGGTTATGTTTGTATTAGAAACTTTGACGACTCTACTGGGGACGACTTTCTCCTCCGACGAGGAAGTGACAACTCAATGTGACGTGGCGTCTATCGGAAAGACGCAGAAGACTCTGGTTGTGAAGGTCAACCAGACGGCCTACGAAGCCATAATCAACTCCAAGACCACCCCCCGTACTGCAACAACTTCTGCCACGAGCAAAGTGCACCCAGTATGGGTCGCCAAGACTGCTGCACAGTCTGGCAGTTCTGCCACCAAGGCTGCTGCACAATCTATGGCGCAGTCTACTTCAAAGACTATTGTACAGTCTGCCAGCAAGACTGCTGCACAGTCTGTCCATTCTGCCACCAAGCTTGGTGCACAATCTGCTGTTTCAACTGCTGCACAATCTGTCTCAACTACTCGTGCGCAGTCTGCTACTTCTTATGCTGCCTTGTCAAAGTATAAGACTCCTATGCCCCTGGCGCAGTTAGCAGCAATTCTTCCTGCGCAAACCAACATTCTAGCAACTAGAGTGCATCCTAAACACTCTGAGGCAAGAACTCCTGATGCGTAAACCACAATATCTGTGGCCAGAACCAGTGCACCCTCTGCCAGAGTTACTCATGCGTAAGTGGCCAGTGCGCCATCAACCCATGCGCAAACTATGCCTGCGCAATCCAAAAGAGATAGCCCTTTGGCTAATCTCTCTTCCTCTCACAACAAAGGCAAAGGCTCAGTTCCTCCTCTCAAGCACTCTACTGCTCCAGCACAATCAACTGGGGGTAGTCTTTTGGCTATTCCTCCTCCTCAGAACAAAGGAAAAGGCCCTTTGGTCTTTTCTCAAACTTTTTTGTCTCATGACTTAGAAGACAACAGAGGGAAATGCTCTTTAGCTAACCCTTCTTCCCAAAACAAAGGAAAAGGCCCTTTGGTCTTTTCTCAATCTTCTTCGGTTTTTACCGTAGAAGATCAACCTGAACGTGCCTTGGCACCAGTCAGTACAAGAACTCCTTCAAACAAGGGTTCTTCTTCCCTTCATATCAAGAGAACTTGTACTGATCAAAGAGGTATTCTGCCTACCTCGGTAGCAGAATTTCAAGATCTTCCGACTCTCAAGATATCCCGGTCGAAATAGGGAAAATTGTTGGTGTCTCAAACAGAAACCCCTGGGGGTGAATTTGCTGATCTAAGAACTTATCTCAACAGACCAACTTCGGCGAAATGCAAACAGCCAATGCCGAAGACCAAACATCATCAGAAGCAAACTTCTAGGGTCAAGAACCCCGACACCTATGCCAATAAAGTGAGCACTTCCCTGTATACTCAAGGGATAAAACATTTAAAAAACCGAAACCATGTTCCGAATATTGTCAAAGAACAGAAGCCTCAATCTTTTGATCTCCGGGAACATCTCAGGCAAAAGCAGGATAATGTCTCGACACCTCCAGTTCAATCATCTGATCATCATTGCAATTATAAAGTCATAATCCAGTGTTGTTGTCAAACAACAAAACGATCTGTCTTTGATCGTCTGAACTTTACAAACCCTGGACCTAAGTCAGAGGATGATGACGAAGTGTTGTACGCTTCCGTCAACATGACCTCTCGAGACACTGGGGGTAGGAAGTGCTCTAAGCACGGCAAGCCTCGCCGTCCTAGTCAACGGTATTTAGATTTACTCCGGGAATCTTCTGAAGGAGTATATCGACATACCCGATCCCGAAGCCGAGATACAATCGGTCAAAGGAATCTTCAAGATCCTTTAGGTCATTTTCTTCCTTCTCAGTCAGGAGATGACTCTTTCTCTAACTATGATGCATACAATGAAAGCTTGGAACAGACATTATCTTCCACCGTACCAAGAGAAGTGACAGCTTATGTTGTCAATGAAGATCCATATGCTTCAACTTCTATAAATCAGGAACATCGAATTGCTGTACTAGAAGACAAGCTGAAGACCATGGCTGAAATGGTCGCCAGTATGCATTCTATTATTGTGGCACAATATACTACACCACCGACTGTACCTGCTGTAAGTCCGGAGATCATAGCATCATCGGTGCCTGTTAATTCAGGGCTGGGGGTAGCATCTCCTCAAGTACCCCTTGTACCAGTTCAACCTACACCCAGTCAGTCAGGGGCTGGGGGTAGTGCTTACAATGCTGTTCCTCCTCCTACCGCTCTGACTCAACCTGTTCCTTCTACATCAGTAGAAGATGCCACTGAAGCTGTCAAGTTGTTACGCACTCAGTTCGAGACTTTCAAGGAGAAAGACAACTTACAAATGTTAGGGATCAAGCAACCATACCCAGTTGAATGGAAGGAAGTCCCATTTCCTCCTAAGTATAAGATCCCAACAATCTCTCTGTTTGATGGCAGTACCTGTCCAAGCCAGTTCATCAATCACTTTGAGGTAATGACTGTCCAACTTCAGCCAAATGACGCTTTTCTTACCAGAGTATTCGTCGGCTGTTTAGCTGGCGTAGCATACGATTGGTATAGAAGCTTGCCCGATGGTTGTATCACCTCCTTCTCAGGGCTCAAACAAATCTTCCTGGAATGGTTCTATGAGGGATTCAATGACATGACTATGTCGGCTCTCAACAAAATTAAACAGAAACACAATAAAACCGCTGAGAGTTTCATCGAACGGTTCCGCCGAGAAGCCTTGAAGATGCCTCCCGGAACTCCAGCTGCTGTCACTATTGATACTTACAAGGCAAATCTTTTACCTATTATCAGTATGTGGACAGGGTCAACTCAGTTCCAAGATTGGCCATCCTTCATTGTCAATGCTAAAGCTGCTGAAGTTAGTACTGACAAGTTTAAGCAACTGGGGGTGCAAATGTCTGACCCCGATCGGGATGAACACCAGACATCAGGTGGTGGCAACCGCCAGATCAACCGCAAAGCAAAAGAAACTTTGAACATCAATTTGAACAAGAATAAAGAATCTCTGGCGGTCAACGTAGCTCCTCCTACGTCCGCTTCTACTCCTTCAGCACCTCCATCGAGGGAACCTCGTCCTAAAGTAGAATACTCTTTTGACGAGAATGACACTGCAAGCATCTTTGATTGCTTAATCAAAAGCAACAAGATCCATCTCCCAGACCCGAAGAAGCCTGATGAAGTCGGTAAGACTGATCATCCCAAATATTGTGTCTATCACAGGTTCATTGGGCATCCTACTCGAGCATGCTATGTGCTCAAAGGCAGATACAAGAGCTGGTCAATGCTGGTGTTGTCACTCTGCAGCAAGATGAGAAGACTGTGACTGCAAACATGGTCTCAGTTTAATTCGGTGACTTCCCTCCGCAGATGGTGCAGCATGGCATCATTCCTATCCCCAAAGCTACTCTTGAGATTGAGAATCTCCCTCCTCCACCAAATGAAGGTCTCGTTCCCTTGTCTCTTGATAATGGTGAGATTATGTGGATTCATCCGGATCTTGCTTCAGAGTTCGAGCTTCCCTCTTCATCCAAGAAGAAAGACCGCTCTAAGGGTAAGACAAAGACTTGTAACATGGTGTCTTTTGACCCCATAGTTGACGAAGAAATCTTGTTGGGCACCAGATCAGGGAAAGCCTATCTGAAGGATTACCCTAAAACTTAAGGGAATCTTGCTTCTTCTTCCGAGCCTGCTCCAGTGCAACCTGCTTCTATTGAAGATATTCCTACTACACCCTCACCGGTTGTGGTACCCATTCCTCCCAAGCCGACATCTGACAAAGGCAAACAACAAGTCCGCTTTGACAGGCCCTTAAAGAAGTCATCTCCCACAGGACTTGAGAAGCCTTACAACTTCGATATTTTGGCTCAGTTAGCCAATACACCGGCCCGGCTGTCAATCTTTGAGCTCTTGCGTCTCTCCAAAGAGACTCGAGAAACTCTGAGTGAGGCTCTTATGCAAGCTGAAACTTGTCTAGCCCTTCTGAAGAAGCCTACAACAGAGCCAGTTTCTTGTCTTCATTGTCATAGTGTTCTGGAATTGATTCCAAACATAACTTTCACACAAGATGACATGCTGATAGAGGACAACAGGCACGACCGTCCTTTGTACTACACAGGATATGTCGACTCGATGAAAGTCGATCGAATTCTTATAGATCTAGGGTCTGCTCTCAGCATTATGTCGAAGATAATGTTGAATGCGTTAAAGATTCCAGTGCATAGTCTCTCCAGTACAATCACCACCATTCTTGGATTCAACCAAGGGAGAAGCGAACCTTTGGGCAAGATTCGCCTAAAACTCCAAATAGGCAATCTTCGTACAAAAGTGACCTTCTACATCATTGACAATCATGGTTGTTCTTACAATACTTTATTGGGGAGACCATTCTTACATGAGCACAATATTGTTCCTTCAACTCTCCATCAATGTTTTAAATATATTGATAATAATGGAGAGGTACAAAAAGAGGTCGCTGATCTCTATCCTTTTAAAGGCGTTGAAGCATACTGCAACGATGCTCATATGTATAAGGATGAATTCATGAAGGTGGTGTTATCTCTGGATACTGAAGAAGAGCAAGAAGCAGTGCCTAAAAACACTCTTATCATACCTGTTAAAGGGCGAGTCTCTCATCCTCAGTCCTCTAAGCCACTGGCTATTCACTTGCCAGCCCAGAAACAACCGATGGATGATGATAAAAGGGAACTCACCTCTTCTGAGCCACTTATTATCGATTTACGTCGTAACAAGGACAAAAAGCAGCTCGCTTCTTCTGAGCCACTTATTACTGATCTAACTCATAACAAGGACAAAAGGGAGCTCACCCCCTCTGAGCCACTTGTTATTGACCTCCGTCGTAACAAGGCCAATCCTCCTCCACGTTCTTCTTCTCCCCCTCTTGTAATTAATCTGACCAAGCCTGCTAAGGCTAAAGGTCCTGTTGTAAATACGAATGTACAGATCAATGAAAAAGTATCTACTTTCCAGTATACTGATGTCATTTATCATACTAAATGCTATTTGGATATGTTAGATAGCTTTCGATCATTTACAATAGGACTTGTACAATCTCTTCAAACAGAAGTCTCATTTGAAGATCCAAAAGATTCATATCGTATTGTTCCCGCTCGAAAGAAAGACGAGAGTCCAATACTTTTTAGTAAAGGACCGGAACAACAATTCAGTTATACGGATGATAGCAAAAGTAACGATACAGGACATATCCAATTCCGATGTTACAGTCAACAATCAAAAGACATCATCCGAAAGATGGGTTATGACTTCAAGAGTGGCCTCAATTACGGCAAGGGTAGACGAACTCCTATCCGTACGACTGTTCCAGAAGGAAAATCAGAGATGTACTACAGCAAGACCAAAAACGGTCTTGGATATGCTTCTCCTCCAGTACTATCCCCAGCAGTCTCCGACTCTGATAGTGAAGAACGTTCTAATTCTTTTGACTCCAGATCAGGGGATTCTGATACCAGTGTTGGTGAAGTCCATCGGCTGGTTGTATCTTCTAACATGGTCTCTGCTAAACTTCTAGAAGGCTATGACGAGGACATTGAAGAAAGTCCCGAAACAGATCCTTGGGCTCAACGAATGGATAATCAATGGAAACTCTGATTCGAACTGCGAGAACCTCCTACTGAAGATTAATTGGTTCAAATTGATGTAGGAGAGAATGGCTCACCTCGTCCAATATTCATCAGCAAGAATCTTCCAGAAGCAGATAAACAATAGTTGATTCTTCTTATCAAAGAATATATTGATGTCTTTGCCTGGAGTTATGAAGACATGCCAGGTCTAGATCCTAAAGTTGCTACTCACAAATTGAACATTTTGCCCAATGTAAAATCAGTCAAGCAGCAACAGCGACGCTTCAAACCAGAAATGATGGATGCAATCGATGATGAAGTCAAAAAGCTTATCGCTTGTGGCTTTATTCGAGAAGAACAACATCCAGATTGGGTGGCTAACATTGTCCCAGTTCTGAAGAAAACTGGTAAAGTTCGAGTCTACATCGACTTTCGGGATCTCAATAAAGCATGTCCAAAAGATGAATTTCCTTTTCCTATCACGGACGTCATGATTGACAACACATGTGGGTTCGAGCGAATATCCTTCATGGATGGATTCTCCGGATACAATCAAATTCGGATGAATCCTGAAGATGAAAAACACACTTCTTTCCGCACACCTCGCAGAGTTTACTGCTATACTGTGATGCCATTTGGTCTCAAGAATGCTGGTACAACTTACCAACGAGCCATGAGTACCATCTTTCGAGATCATCTTCGTAAGACAGTCGAATGCTATGTTGACGATATCGCCGTCAAAAGTCGTCTAAACGAAGATCACATCCAAGACTTGAGAACTATCTTCAATCTGATGCGCCAACATCAACTCAAAATGAATCCCACCAAGTCATTCTTGGGTATCTCTAGTGGCAAGTTTCTCGGCTTCGTCATTACCTCTAAGGGTATACACGTGGATCCCGAGAAGATCAAAGCCATTCAAGAGATGCGTCCTCCACGCAACCTAAAAGAGCTACGAGGATTCCAAGGTCGTCTTGCGTACATCAAAAGATTCATTTCGAATTTGTCCGGACGCTGCAGACCATTCACTCAGCTGATGAAGAAGGGTGTCTCTTTCGTTTGGGCCGAAGAATGTCAATGGGCATTCGATGACATAAAGCGGTATCTCATAAATCCACCAGTCTTGGTGCCACCAATCTTGGGCATACCATTCTTAATGTATGTCCGTGCTATGGATCATTTATTGGGTGCTTTACTTGCCCAAAAGAACAAAGAAGGCCATGAACAGGCCATCTATTATCTCAGTCGTACTATGATTGGTGCTGAACACCGTTATAGTCCAGTCGAAAAAGAATGCCTAGCTCTCATGTTTACTGTTCAAAAGACAAGATATTACATCATTGGCCAAACTATTCATGTTATATCTCGAGTTAATCCTCTTCGGGTACTGATGAAGAAGCCCAGTACACTCAATTCTCGGTTGGCTACATGGGCCATCCTGCTAGCCCAATATGACATGGTATATGTTCCACAAAAGTCTGTCAAAGGTCAAGCCCAGGCGGATTTCCTAGCGGCTCATCCTGTGCCAGAAACATCCAAACTCTCTGATGAAATTCTAGATGAGACATTAGAATCAAATATGATCTCTGAAGAATTTCCTACTTGGCGTCTATTCTTTGACGGTGCATCCAGAATCGAACCAAATGGTGCCATTATAGAGGAGTTGGAGTTGTTCTAATTTCTCCAGACGGATCGACTATCCAAAGAGCTTACTCTCTAGATGAACCATGCTCCAACAATGTAGCGGATTACAACGCTTTACCGATCGGTCTTCAGTTAGCTAGACAACTGGATATTGAATATCTCGAAGTCTACGACGACTCCAAGTTGGTTGTCAACCAGGTTAGAGGAACCTATGAAGTTCGCCATCAAGATCTGGTGCCTTATCATGAAGCGGCAATCAACATGGCTATATCATTCAAAGCTTTCTTCATCGACTATGTTCGCCGAGCTTACAATATTGAAGCAGATGCCTTGGCCAATCTTTGAGCTGTCTTAGCTATCCCTATCAAAAGACAGCAGGTGGTGGTTGTCTCTAATCGTGAGTTGTTTTGTGTCGAAAACAATCGTAATATTGAGTTCAGTAATCCTGAAGTCAATGTTATCGATGAAGACTGGAGAACTCCTTTTATCGACTTCGTAGTTCATGACATACTTCCTGAAGATCCTAAGGAGGCTACGAGTATTTGTCGACGGTCTCTACGATTCTATTACAATCAAACTACCAAAACTCTCTATCGGCGGACTTATGACGGTCTTCTCTTGCGCTGTCTCGCTGGTGATGAAGCGAAGCAAGTGTTGCATGAAGCTCACGATGGTGTTTGTGGAGCACATCAATCTGGTCCTAAGTTACAGGATCGCATCCGACGAATGGGTTACTACTGGCCCTCTATGGTATCAGATGCCATCGAATATGCAAGGAAATGTCGTACTTGTCAAATCCATGCCGATTTCATTCACCAGCCTTCAGAATTCCTGCATCCGACTGCTGCTTCTTGGCCTTTTGAAACTTGGGGCATGGACTTTATAGGTCCCATTAATCCTCCTTCTTCTAGAGGACATCGGTTCATATTAGCAATAACCGATTACTTCTCTAAGTGGGCTGAAGCTATACCTTTGGCTGAAGTCAAAACCAGCAGTGTCATCAACTTTGTCAAACACCATGTCATCTGCAGATTTGGTGTACCTCGAAGGATCATTCATGACAATGGACCACAATTCATCAGTCAGAAGTTTACAAGATTTTACGATGATCACCGAATTGACAATGTTGCTTCTACAGCTTATAATCCTACCGTTAATGGCTTGGTTGAAGCCTTCAACAAAACTGTCATCAAGCTCCTCAAGAAGTTTGTATCTACTAATAAATAGAACTGGAGTGAAAAGCTTGGTGAATGTCTTTGGGCCTACCGTACTACGGTCCGCAACCCTACAGGTTTTACACCCTTCTCTCTGGTATATAGCTGTGAAGCAGTTATTCCTCTAGAACTTCAAATCCCATCCTTAAGGATTGCCATTACCAATGAGCTCACTACAGAGAACAATGATCTTCTTCGACTTCAAGAATTAGAAGCGCTCGATGAAAAGCGGTTATTGGCTCAACAGTATATTGAGTTATATCAAGCCCGCATCTCGAAGACTTTCAATCGCAAAGTTAAAATCAGAGCTTTTCAACAAGGAGAACTCGTTCTAACGGTCAGATGTCCTATGACTATGACTCACATGAGCAAAGGCAAATTTGATGCAAAATAGAAAGGACCTTATGTTGTTAGCAAAGTCTTCTCAAATGGAGCCTATCAACTCTCAGAGCTGGATGGTCGAGTTGCAATGATGCTCATCAATGGCAAATTCCTCAAGAAATATTATGTATAAATATAACAGAGATTTTATGTAAATATGATCAGATAATTCATAAATAAAGTTTGATTTTTATTTCATCATAAATGATGTTACATAATATCAAGGAAGGTCACTATCATCCTTCTCAACATTGGGGTGCGGACCACTGCCGTCCTTATCAAAGACATAATTAGCAAAAGAGCCGATAATATCCTTGCTGGAACCTACCAGGAACTTGCAAGCAGCCATCCTCATGGCTTATTCCTCTTCAGTCTTTCCTGGTTCAAGTTGGAAGTCCATGATATCCCTTGGTGGCTTGGGTGCAGACGAACCTTCGCCTGCTTCTGTCTGCTTTGGCTGGACTGGTTTGGCAGGACGTTCTTCGATGCCTGATTCAAACTTCGAGGTAATTTCAGCCTTCTTGGATGCATTTTCAGACGACATCTTTATGTTGAAAAGTAGAAATGATCATTCCTTTCAGATTTATGTTCTATTTATAGACATAAATTCTCCAACCAATGAAGCGCCACATTTATCCGACGGTTCATTCGTTCATTGTCATCTGACGGTTCGCCCGTTCATTTAACGTTTCGCCCATTTACCATTTATCTGACGGTTCACCCGTTCATTATCATCCGACGGTTCATCCGTTCATTCAATTCATCTGACGGTTCGTCCGTTCATTATCACCATCTGACGGTTTACCCGTTCATTCAATTCATCTGACGGTTCACCCGTTTATTATCATCATTCGACGGTTTATCCGTTCATCCATTCATTACGACGATTTATTTCGTTCACACCATTTTGACGATTCATTATCGTTCATCATCCACATCAGCAACTTGTCATCCTTGATTAAGTTGTCTATTAAAATAATAATATTCGACAAATTATATTTTGCCACGTCCACATTACCTCTAAGCAAATATAATGAATATAATTATTTTCTATACAATCATCAAAAAATATATCATGTCCTACACCTCTGAATATATTTTCTATCGCTATCTGAATAAGATATGCAAGAAATAATAGAGCCACAACAAAATGTCTTTTATTGATCAAAATTTAAGACATTACAATCATAAAGAAAGACAAGAAGATACAAGATATCTTTCTACTAAGATGGAGGTGTCATCAGATTGGCGATTTGTTGCTTCAGAAGTTGCAGACGCTCTTCGCGAGATGCCATCACTCTCCTCCTGGCCTCTTCCATCCTAGATTCTTCATTGAAAGTGGGTATGGTTACCATTCGATGAGTGATTTCAGCATTATGAGCTACCACATATTCGTCTCTTTTTTGAGTTATAATATTGAATTGTTGGATTGCAGTCTGATGCTCGGTAACCTCATCTTCTAGTTCTTCTTCGAGGCAGGCAATCTCCGCTCTCAGTTCAGCAATTCTTCTCTCTTTTCTTTCAGCAGTAGATGCTATCGATTCCACTTTGGAATTATATTCAGCAAATTTAGTAGAAAAGGCATCCAAGAGATTCTGGAGGTTTACTCTTTCAACTGCAGCTGCCTGAGCCATCTGTTTAAATTTTGTCTGAACTAAAGGTTGTACTTTCCCCTTATTGAGCTCTTTATAGTTCTTTATTGAAGTCTCCAGTTCATTTAATATATGGTCAAGGAAAGTGGCCTGAGGCTCGTCACCTTGCTCCCAGATAGCATTTACTAAGAAAGAAATCGGACCTCTAACCGTGTAAAAATCAGCGTCTTCTTTTTCCATCACTCTAGTGATCAGAGGCCCCAAGGACTCTAAGAAGCATTTGGTGAATGATTGGATGACAAACTGATTAGTCGCCAGAGCACCAGGAGTCGCAGCTACTCCTGTTGATGACGAGGCAACAGGATATCCAATTTCTTGTATTTGGACGGAAGGCTCTTTGAATAAAGGAACTAAAGTGGAGCTGGTCGCTCCTCCCGATTGTTCCTCTGAAAAATTAAATATTGTCACTTTGCCTGTCATTGGCTATTGTCAAAGGGAATCAAAAGTGAGAACAGTCTTACCATGATTTGATCCAGCAACAGGCCTATCGTCTGTAGAGACAGATTCTAGCTGAGCAGAAGTAGCCTCAGACACTACTGCCTGACTACTTCCTGCTTCAGAGCCACAGGATAAATGACGACTGCTACTAGCAATCGTCGTCGCAAGCACTAAGTCCATGCACACTGGAGGTGCTGGACAAGATTCGATTTCTGTATGGAACATAAATAAAGATGTCAGCTATCAATCTATTTAAAAGAAGATTACTAATTTCATTCTATACCTTGAGGATTAGCAGCGGGAGTTTCCTCCGGGGCCGCTTCTTCATCTGCTATCTTCCCTGGAGATGCCTGTACCTCAATATCATTTTCAGGATTCAAGGTGTCATCAGCAGCTTCAGGAAGTATTTGCACCTCAACATCCTCTTCAGGATTTAAGATGTCATCAGCAGTTTTAGGAGACATATGCTCTTCAGCATCCCCTTCAGGGTCTTGTGTTTCATCAGCCTCTGAAGATGATGAGCTCTCCTCATTTTCATCTCCCTCCGGTGCCTCCCCACTAGCAGTCGCAGCAGTTTGATCAACATAATCCTGTGAGCCGAAGTTACAGTCATATAAAGCATCGATCATTTCACGATCCTTCTTCTCGCAGATTGCTCCTGGTGTAAGAGGAAGTTGAGTAGTCTCCGCAGCAGGTGAAGGAGATCGTACGGCGTCATGCTCTTCTTCTACAATATTGTCTCTGGGCTCGTCGGCCTCATTTATCTGGTCCAGCTCTACCCTCTGCTCGATCTGCTCTCGCTGTTCTGGACTGGGAGTTCTATGCCCAGACTCGGAAACAGGAGTGGGAGACGACATGGTGATCCCGGCTGCAGCATTCACCACTATAGAAGACAAGATTTTCCTAGAGAGAGACACTATTCTTTTTTTCTTCGATGAGCCAGCTTCTTTGTTCTATGAAGAGGCCTCTCAGGGCTCTCTATAGTTATTACCTCAGTCTATTTCTGAACGAAGGTTGGTGTAGCTGCTTCATCTTGGGTTGTTTCGACAAGCTGCCGAGATTGCGATCTCGTGGTAACTTTCTCTGAAGAATGTTCCAAGATTAATTTCTTCTTAGCAACCGGGGCGGAAGGCTCTTCTCTTCTTCTCTTCTTTTCCTTAGCCGGAGATTTAGCAACCTTCAGAGAAACCCTTAAAGGTTGGTTAACTTCCTCAGGGAAATTGACGTCCCTAGAAGCTTCCAATGGATCATCCACTGGTTCATGTTCCTCATCATTATTGGGAGCTAATATGGCAGTTGCTCCCTTCTTCAGACGATTTGCCGTTGCAAAACTACCAACGAGGCTATAGTTTTCGGCAAAAGTGTTCGCAGCAGTGTAAAACTGTGAATATGTATACAGCATTCTTGGACCATCATTATGCTTGTTTGGCATCGAGAACACTACCTTTGTGTCTCGAGCATTGTAGTAAGCCCACGCTCTGGCACCGTCGATCAAGTATCCACTTCCTTGTAAGCAAGTTATTGTATTGCCCATATGGAACTGATTATAACCAAATTGACGAGCGAAGCGACTCGGCAAATATGGCTCAAGAAAGTACTTTTTTTTAAATCTGTACACTAAGTGCGATGGTCTGATTGCCTTCAACCATTCAAAAGATACTCGACCTATTGGCTGCCTTCCAAGGTCTATCAGATTTGGTGCCATAAATTCATAACCAGTCGAAGGAGAAGAGCAAAGAAAATTCCATCCTCTACTGAGATTCAGAGTGCGTCTACAGTCTCTCAGACTAGTGTATATCCACCGGCTCTGTGAGAATCTGCGAAGAAAACTGCCGTCTACTGCTCCCATGGCAGGATTCATCAAAGATGGATGGTGCAGGAGTAACCATCCGAATAAGTAAGTATAAGGTAACTCCAATCTGGGGAAATTACCTTTATCATACTTACCCTTAAGCATAGAATCTACATACAGACGAAGACCCACATTTATTCTGCAAGTCATTGCTGATAGTAGGTCCATCTGGTAGCCAAAAACTAACCGGACAGCAGCAAGAAGGACACCGCGGTGGAAGCGGTCTACAGCACTTGCCCCAGGCATGATGAAACGGCGGAGCTAGTACGTCAAAAATCCTGCTAGCTGGGCTTCTTTAGACATGGGCCTGTAGCCCATTCTTACAAAGCTCTCAACAAAATCCCCCGCCTTAAGATGAGGATATTGATGTTTATCATTGACTTTGACATCCATTCTCTTATTTTCCTCCATCAGTTTTACCACTTCACTATTGCTGAGGCGTTGGAAGAAATCTGGATTGCACGAATCGTGATCTTTTGTCTTTTTCTCAATAATATGGTTGAGAAAAAGATAAGTCAACCATTTTAAAGAGTAGCATGTCCCAGACGAGCCACTTTTGTAGTAGAGAGAGCATATGTTGTAATGGCATAGCAACTCATCAAAGACTTCCACCATCTTCGAATTCTCTCGACGAAGTCTATCTAATTCATCGTTAGTAGGAACGTACTCCTCGTAAGGAGAGTATGTCATTGGTAAATACGAGATATACTTCATCTCGTGGAGGGCCAATCCTATTTCTCCGCAGGGCGTCATGAACATCCCTGACCTATAGTTGTACCTCTCTGCCAGTACCAAAAATAGATGAGGGTTTAGGTAGAAGCCATATACGATAGCATGTACCGCATTATACAGATCGATCTCTCTGAGCTTCTCTGCAAACTGGACCAGTATCTAGTTGGCTACACTGCTCCATCTTTTGATATCTGGATTTACCAGACCTGTTAACCGGATATCTTGATCCGGATAACTGCCTTCAGCCATTGCAAACTCATCTGCAAAGATTGGAGTCCTCACAGGCAACAACAAAGAAGAATTCTCCGGAGGTATGCACCCTGGTTTCAGTCCTCTAAGTAAAGTACTGTGCCGCTCTGAAGAACTATAGAACATGTCCCTGTTATTCCGGTCCTTCTTGACGCAGATTTTTCCTGTCCGAGCTTGTTGAAGAGGAGTGATGTCCCATTCCATCCTCCGGGGATGGCTAGCATGAGCATATCGTGCCAAGGGAAGGCACCTGGCAATATATGGTAACTAGACCAGTCTATCCTTCCTCTGAAAAGTTCTCTGCTCAACACGTAGTCTTGGTTGAGAACTTTTGTCAATTGCTTCACCAAACAGGAACATGGGTTTTTTGTGGGTGACGGCATCAACTGTCTGCAAAGGCTGTCCATTTATCAGACTTAACAAAGTCTCATTGTCTTGTGCTATCAAAACAGCTTGCCGAGAGGATGGGAGTACATATTGTGAAAAAAGTACGTAGGACAAGTCCTCTTTGTATTCTGGCTCAGCTAAAGTTCCTGTGAAGATTTCATAATTCGGATCATCTCTGGTATCATCTACATCAAATAGAAAAATCACAAATTAGTACAAGTCAAGCCAGAGATTCTGTCATCAGATTGCGCAACCATCAAATTGTGCAACAATCAAATTGCGCAACCATCAAATTGTGCAACCATCAGATTGCGCAACCATCAGTTTGCGCAACATCAGATTGCGCTGGCAATCTTGCGCGAATCAGCAGACTACGCTAACTCTCACCAGCGCAAATCAACCGATTGTGCAAGAGGATATTCTTCATAAAAATGAAGAATAACTGGTTCGTGCAACCAAAACCCTAAAAAGGGTGGCGCAGTATGATCACATCTCTAAAAAGAGATGGATTTTAAGGATCATTGAAGTCGAACAACCCTAAAAAGAGTTTTCGATCGGGTTAATTACCTTGCACAGCAGGGTGCGCAACTTCATGACGGAAAGGATGTGGCACAACCCTAGCCGAAGACTCGGCGGGGGACTTGCCCTTGGCGGCAGAGGAGAATCGCTTAGGGACCATGGAGTTCGACGGAGAAGGAAGTCGGAGTAGGCTCGATGATCTCTTTCTCTCAAACACAACGAAAGCAAAGTAAAGAATAAATTGAAGGATCGAGAGAACTATTTATAGTTTTTCAAGGAGCAACGGCCGCCTCAGATTGCGTCGAAAAAGTTGGACTGATTCATCCGATTGCGCAGACAGCTCAACACATGCGCAACTTGATTTAAAATTTCAAAATTCAAAGTATTTCGAAAGTTGAATAAGTTTAACTTTCGAAAACTTTGAAGGGGGTCTTTAGGTCCTAAAAATCAAGTTGCACCCATCAACAAAGTCATAAAGATCAAGAAAAATATCCTTCAAATGAACTGCGCAGATATCAGATTGCGCATCATTCAGATTGCGCATACTGGACTGCGCTTCCTCCCAACTGTGCATGCTGACGTGGTAAAAGTCATCATTACCTGACACAATCAAATCTTCTGACAACTGACAACATATTTTACGAGGAGACTGTTCGTTTATTGTGCCGCACAGCGCTCGAGGACGTGTAGATAGCTGTACATGCAGCACAATCTGCCAGCCTGTCTGCTGCACAATCCAGCCCAACGAAATCCGAAGTCAGCGCAACTCATGTTGCGCACTCTATCATGATAACTGACAAAAGTACACGTGGCACTCATGCCATCAATTGCTCATTACGTGGCAACCGTCTATGCACGATCTTGCGCATTTCAATCAAAAGATGCCATGTGTCCAAGACAGTTGGCCCACGATCCAACAACTGCCTGCGCAGTCCACAGATGTGCAATCCAATTCATGTATAATCCAATATGCGCAGTTCAGAATAACTAAAAGTTAGTTATTTCCAGAACTCTACAAATAGAGTTTCAAGTCTTCATTCAAGGGGATCAGACATTAAAGTTCAGAATTATTAGAGAGTTCAGGAGTTCTTGCCCAAGTGCTGCTGCATTCTTTCGAGGCTTTTGCCTTCAATTCTCCGAGGCTTTTGCCTTCAAGTCAACTTTCGAGGCTACCGTCTTCAAAGTTCACATCGTCCAAGGGATAAAGCAATCGTCTTCTAGATTGGATTCCTACAGTTGTACCTTTTCCAGAATTCTTGTAATCTTTACAAAGTTTGTATCAATAAAGTTTCATACTTTTGTTTTTGCAAACAACTGGTTCCTCAACCAATCCATGCCTAAGATTACATCATAGTCTGCCATAGAGAATTCTATAAATCTAGCGGAGAACTCTCTACCGTTAACTACGATCCGATACGAGGAAAACACTCGATCTACTCCCACAAGACCATTACCAGTAAGTATATTAAGCCTCACTGATAATGACTCGGGCTCCAATCCTATCCGTGTCACGAATCGTGCAGACATGAATGAATGCGATGCACTAGAATCAAATAATATCGATGCTGGAAATGAGTTGACGAGAACAGTACCTGCCACTACCTCACTTGGTGCAACTTCTTCTTTCATAGTCATCATCATGGCCTGACCTTGTCCTCTAGCTGCGGGTCCCCTCTGCTGGAAACCTCTCTGCCTACTCTGCACTTGAGCCTGGGTATACTGCTGCTGGTTCTGCTGATGAAACGCCTGGGCCTGAGGTAACAATGGCCTCGGGTACTGCTGCTGCTGCATAGGTGGTGGTCCCCTAACTGATGGACTGGTTAGGTTGGAAGAGGGTGAACTACCCCTATTCGGGCAGGCTCCTATCTTGTGATCTGCCGCTCCATAAGCCAGGCACAATCCCTGTGCCCTGCGACAATCTGCCACCACGTGCCCTGGCTTCCCGCAATAAGAACATCCCATCGCGGAAGTCTGCTTCTGCTTCTGCTGCTGCGGGTACGTCGAGGTTGAATACTGAACCGACGTCACTGAGGCCGCCCGCCTCGGAGCTCCAATGGTCAAACCTCTTGCTGCCGGGGCTGGAGCTGATGATTGGTGCATCTGACTGTGGGACCGCTTCCTACCTCCGGTCCTATCCACGATCCTCTGGGAGGTGTACTTATGCCTCCTAGCTGCTCTCAATACTGCATCGAACGTCTGGTGCTCGAACTGCTTGACTGCCAACAAGATCTCCAAATGCAGTCCCTGCTGGAACCGCTAGGCCCTATCAAACTCGGTCGCCACCAAGGTGGGGGCAAACCTACTGAGTCTAGAAAACTCAGATGCATAACTGTCGACCGTTCTGCCTCCTTGCTTCAAGTTGGTAAATCTCGTCTGCAGGTCATACCGAGCCACCGTATCAAAATACTTTGTCTGGAATCTTTTTCTAAACACTGCCCAAGCAATGGGTGCCACTAATCCCATGGCTTGCGCTGCCCACCAACTGTGAGCCAAGTCCAGCAACTGTAGGCGTACCATGGCTACCTTCTCATTTTCAGGTGTCCTGGCTGCTTCCAGAATCACCTCGGTATCCTGAAGCCAAGCGTCCGCGGCAATCGCATCTTCGCTGCCGTCGAAGAATGGAGGGTTCAAGCACTTGAAGCTGTTGGCCGCGTTGTTCCCTGGATGACCGCCTCTGGTCAAAGCATCTGCTAATGCCTGGTGCAAGGCGTCTCCTCGACGATCCTGGGAAGCTATCAAGGTCCTGATGAGACCTACCAAGGTGCCATCATCCGGTTCTGCAGGCTGGACTGGCGGAACTGGTGACTCTCCTCCAGTAGGCACAACTCTGGAGGCTACTCCAGAATACTGGACTTGATCTCCGGGTTGCTGCTGGTCCACGTGAAGTGCTCCACCTTGCTGATCGGCGAATTCAGGTACAGTACCGCTGAAGAAGACGACACAGGAAAATAATAAGGAAGGACCAGGACAGATCAACGATACAAGCACATGATCAGGGCAAGAATCCAGAGATTCAGAGGATATGAACGGAGATCAAGGACAAGTACTGATTGAGACATCTATTTGGTAAACCCACAAATATCTTGATTTACAAGACCTGTATAGGCCACCACTTAAACCATGTCACGCCCCAGAACCAGAATACTGGAGAGCGGGGGGCGTACATAGCCAGCTACGTATATCAAAATAGAATTCATCTCGCTATACGGTCACGGTTGTCTAGATATATGAGGGTTCACTACAAGCCAACAGTCTCTTAAGGTCATGAACAAGCCTATTGTCTCAATCCCAAGCAAGTAATAAGAGTTATAAGATGTTAGATCACCAAATATACAATAAAAGGCATCCCAAATATTACATATTCAGTTGATCATGAATCTAGTCATACAAAATGCGAGGACTAGCAAGAGTTTAGTTATACATGATCAACCCTAGGATTTGTTAATCATGTTTACAGCCCGTAGACAGACAGTAAGTAAATATGCATCGAGCTAACAGGTGCTCGTCGGCTAAACGCCTCAAAAGAATAATTTTACAATAGAATGAGCGAAACAAAATAGAAAACCCACTCGTAGCCCGGGTTCCTTCTAGTCGCCACCATTGGGCTGGAGGTTCGGTAGATCCTCGGGTGCTGCTCCGAAATCTGGCCACATAAAACGAGCTGGGTCAAACACCAGAAAGAACAAGTGCCACAAAGGAGGCCACAAAATAAGAACAAAAGCCAGCATATCAAAACATAAGAAAATGGAAGAAAGTACTAGTAAATATGAGTACAACAAGATAATAAAAGACTAGGGACAAGGAACCATTTCAGAAGCCAGGTTACAACCCGTAAACCAAACAAGGACTGGGGTCGTAACCCTTCGCCTGAATAGCACCTTGTCTTTACCCATTTATTGTTAAAGATAAGTAAAACAATCATGTTCAGGAGTACCAGGTACTGGGACTAGACGAGACTTAGACAATGCTGGACACCATCCATTCACAAGCGGCCAAGCAAATACTACGGCTTACTACTTAACTAACTAGGGTTATCACAAGCCTAGTTACTAACAAGATGCAGACGAGAAATTCCCAGTCCCAAGCCATGCAGACTACCCAGTTATCCTTCCGTGGGTTGAGAGTATGTTTGGGTACATCGCCCAGGAGACGATATACCCTTAGGTGACTTAGAGGTGCAACATATGACAGTGTGCTGGAAATGTGCTCTACTCGTCGGCAAGCTACAAGTCCATTAAAGCGCCCAGATAACGAGATTGCTTGTGACTGGAAATTCTCCATGTTCTAGTTTGATCTAATTATTAGCCTAATCCAAATTAGTATGAGTCCCTGGCCGTGGTGCCCAGGGAGTCACGTCCTAGACATGATGCAAGACAAGACAAGTAGATTTGCACAAGCAACAAGAAAGAACACCCACGGTGTCAGGGGCAAGTCAAGTTAAGTTAGCTATCGCAACAGCATCGAGTTATCAGGTTATCAAGTCAAGTCAGGAGTGCGCCTCGGCGGGCCACTATCAAGTTATCAAGTAAATCAAGTTACAAGTTACGGGTTACAAGTTAAAAGCCAGAAGTTACAAGCATCCAACAAGTTACTGCCAAGATCAGAGAATGCTAGCCATAAATTAAAAACACAGAAAATCGTGTCAAGGCTTGTCGGGTTAAGTCAAGTCGTGCTGTGGGCATCAAGATCTCAGAGAGCAAAATCAGCAAGAGAAAACTAAGGACTAAGGGGAACACAAAGGGTAAGGAAGGGAAGCCGTGGCACAGGGTGTGCCAGGCAAGGGCTCGGGCAAGCGGTCGCAGCGCGCCAAGGGGCGCGGGGAGCCAAGCGCGCAGGGGTGCGGGGGCCAAGCGCGCAGGGGTCAAGTGCACAGGGGGCACGGGGTCAAGCGCGCAGGGGTCAAGCGCACAGGGGCAAGCGGGGTCGAGCGCACAGGGGTCAAGCGTGCAGGGGCGCGCGGGGTCGAGCGTGCAGGGGTCAAGTGCGCAGGGGCGCGCGGGGTCAAGCACGCAGGGGTCAAGCGCCCAGAGGCGCGCGGGGTCAAGCGCGCAGGGGCGCGCGGGGTCAAGCGCGCAGGGGAGGGCTGCGCGGTTAGCTGGGCGCGCTCAGGCGCAGGCCAGCAAGCGCCCAGCATAGCGCACACGGGCGAGGGCTGCGCGGTCAGCGACCAGCGCTAAAGAGCGCGACGCATGGGAGGGCAGCATGGCGCTAAACAGCACGGCTGGAGGGGGGTCTTCTTCTCCATTTGTTGAGAAGGAGCTCCAATGGGTTCCAAAACTTCAAAATACCATAACTTGGCCATCACAACTCCAAATCTGGATTTGTAAAGTTCTATCTTGGGTGAAATTTGATTCTCCCCAACATAGAAACATCAAAACCCGCAAAAATCCAATTTAAATAGATCAAAACCATGTAAATATGAAAATAGGGGAAACTTAGATCTATGGAAATCCATGGACCAAAATAAAAAATGGCAAGTTCTAATGTTGTTTCTAGAGGGCTAATCTATCTAATGGACAAATCAAAATGGGTTCTTGTTTTATGGCAAGGTGCACTTGCCTATGGATGGGGTGTTGTGTGGAAGGAGGAAGAAGATGATGGAAAATTAATGGAAGAGTAATGAGGATGGAGAATGTTGGTGGGGATATTAATGAGGGTGGGTTGTGGTAGAATGAGGGTGGAGTATAGCTAAGGTGTTCCTTTGGGCTTAAAATCAAACCAAACCAAACCAACTAAAACCGAACCGAGCCGAAACCCAAAATATGGGTAAACCCAAAATTCTGCAAGTCGAGAAAAATAAAAATACATGCCAAAATCCAACTACGAGTATGAATACGAAATACGGGAAACGGGGGTGACAATTCTCTTGCCCTAGAACTGTTCAACAGAATGGCATTGTGGAGAGAAAGAATAGGGTGATATGGCCAGAGTTATGCTTAACCAACATAATCTTCCAAAATATTTTTGGGCAGAAGATGTCTATACAGCATGCCATGTTTTGAATAGAGTTCTTATTAGACCTATTTCTAAAAAGGCTCTTTATGAATTATGGTTTAATAGAACTTCTAACATCAGCTATTTCAAGGTCTTTGGTTGCAGATGTTTCATTTTAAACAAAAAAGATAACTTGGAAAATTTTGATGAAAAAGCTGATAAGGGCATATTCTTGGAGTATGCGACAAAGAGCAAAGGATACAGGATATTCAACAAGAGATCACTTGTTGTTGAAGAGTCAATAAATGTCTCATTCGATGAGCTGAATAGTCAATACAATGACGATAGTGATAATGAAAAAGAGAAAACTTCCTCCAATAGAACATCAGAAGATACACCATCCTCGTCCTACCTGGAAAGTCTGTCAAAATGATTGCGGTTTGTGCCAGATCATCTGAAAGAATTGGTAATAGGTGATGTATCAAGAGGTGTATGTACTTGCTTAAGCACAAGAGTGATAGTTGCTAATGTTGTATTTATTTCCAAAATAGAACCTAAAAATGTTTTAGAAGCTTCTAATGATAAATGTTGGATTTTTGCAATGCAAGAGGAACTAAACTAATTTGAACGAAATCAAGTTTGGGAACTTGTTCCCAGATCTATCGATCATCCGATCATTGGTACCAAGTGGGTGTTTCGAAATAAATTAGATAAGAATGGTTCAGTCACACGCAAAATGCACGTCTAGTAGCTCAAGGCTACAATCAAGAAGAAGGCATTGACTATGATGAGACGTATGCTCTAGTTGCTAGACTAGAGTCCATTCGTATACTTTGTGTTTTTGCAAGTTTCCATGGTTTCAAACTTTTTTAAATGGATGTCAAAAGTGCTTTTCTAAATGGTTTTATAAAAGAAGAAGTTTTAGTAAAACAACCTCCTGGCTTCGAAGATTTCAAAAATCCTGATCACGTATTCAAGCTTCGCAAGGCTCTCTATGGTCTCAAACAAGCACCTCGTGCATGGTATGAGTGCCTTAGTTCCTTCTTGCTTGAACATGGATTTTCAAAAGGGAAGTTTGTTTCTACTCTCTTTATAAAATCTTTGGATAAAAATATTTTATTAGTGCAGAAATATGTAGATGACATAATTTTTGGATCGACTAATGAGTTGCTATGTAACGAGTTTGCTAAGTATATGCAGAGTGAATTCAAAATGAACATGATGGAAGAACTAACATTCTTCCTCGAGCTACAAATCAAGCAAAGTTCACAATGGATATTCATCAATCAAGCTAAGTATACAAAAGACTAGCTAAAGAAATTTAACATGGATAATGTCAAATCTATTGGCACACCTATGGCAACGTCTACAAAACTTGATATAGATAAAAGTGATGTACCAACTGACGTACGTAAGTATAGAGGTATGATTGATAGTTTACTATACTTAACTGCT
Source organism: Iris pallida (assembly GCA_029216955.1). Lineage (NCBI taxonomy): Eukaryota > Viridiplantae > Streptophyta > Magnoliopsida > Asparagales > Iridaceae > Iris > Iris pallida. Next base: position 3,789,120 of record JANAVB010000195.1, on the reverse strand, counting down.
AGTCGACCTGCCATTATATTTTCTATATAATTATGTTCAAGATATCAGGTTTGTCCTAAAGAATCACATATGAGCGCCGTTAAGCGTATCCTGCGATACCTTAAAGAAACTTTAACGACCGGTCCTTGGTATCCTAAAATCGATCCGTTTGACTTGATAGGTTACTCGGACGCAGATTTTGCCGGATGTAAAGTCGATCATAAAAGTACCAGTAGCACATGTCATTCTAGGAAAGTCATTAGTCTCCTGGTTCTCTAAGAAACAAAATTCTATTGCATTATCAACAACCGAGGCTGAATATATAGCCACAAGACGTTGTTGTGCTCAAATTTTGTGGATGAAGCAAACTTTAGAAAACTATCAGTTATCGTTTAACTACATCCTCATTTACAACGATAATACTAGTTCTATTAATCTCACGAAGAATCCTATATGTCATTCTCGCACTAAACACATGGAAATTAGACATTACTTCCTTAGAGATCATCTTTATAGGGAGATTTTAATTTAGAATTTGTTGACATGGAACATCAACTAGCTGACATCTTCACTAAGCCCTTGGCTGAAGATCGTTTTAATTTTATACGAAGAGAATTAGGAATTTTGGATGTTGAAGTAATATAACTAAATGTTATTCGATTAGGACTCATAAATCGTATAAATTATTTTGGTTATAAGCCGAAAGGGCCCTTCTGCCACATAGGTGTAAATACCCTAAAGTGACACGATGTACTAGTCTTCGTACTACCACTAGCTAGGATCCGACCCCTACAGCTAACCCGAAATATTCAATACAATTTATGTATTTTAATTAATATTGATTATTTTTCATCAACACAACTATTTTGAAGTTTGTATTTATGTTAAAACTCTATCACACACTTTCCAAAGTCTGTCCTGATTACCCAGGGACCGAACTCGATCAGGGTTCTTGCCGAACTCGGACCGAACTCGCTCTGGATGAATCTGAATAGAAGCTGGGTAGTCGGGTTTCCTCTTTGTTTAAACCCTCATATCATCATCTTCTTCATGAAGCCTCCCTAAAATTGAAAACCCAAACCCTAACTTCCTAGTTCTCCTTCCTTCAAGCTTCTTAAGCTCTCAAAACTTGGATTCAGAGCTCTCTCTAAGTTTTCTTCAACTGTCTACCATCAATTTCGATATATTTTTACTCTTTCCATCCTTTTTAATATCTTATGGCTTTTAAAATTCCTCATTCTTCCAAAAAAAGAGGAAAGTTGATGAAGGTTCGTCCTCTACTCCTCACGAGGCGGCCTCCTTTTTACTGTTCAGTCCCTCCAAACTGGATGATGACTTCTTTGATGATTTCATTTTGTGTCACAAGATGCATCCGATGAATGGTTTAATGACTTTCGTCAAAGAAAGATTTGTCCGGGTTATCCTATCAACTTTACATTACTTTTTGATTACCTCAATATTTTTGAACACTTTGAGTTACTAGATTTAGTTCAATCTAGTTTTCCAATTTACTCTAATACAATCTGCATGTTCTATTGCAATTTATCGGTCACTAACGACACGGTAAAATTAAAAGTTGGCAGAATTAACATTGAGTTTGATGCCGGTGATTTGGCAATTATGCTAAACATTCCCAATGTTGGAGAAGCATTAGTTGATATCACCTCAGTACAATTACCTGTTGGGACAACTTTTAATTTATTTTGTGATTCATTATGTGCACCAAACCCTCGACCTCAAGGCACTCTTCGTCCTAGATACTTGAACAACTACTTCTATGACCTTCATAGAATGGTATTCTTTACCATTATTCTAAAGAATACCGCCACTGATGAAATTTCATATTTGGAGCTTTCTGCTATCTATCATCTCTATTTCCATGTCCCATTCAGTCTGTCTAAGACTATCATCGCCTCTACGGAACGGTGTCGCAAGAAACCGCGACGACTTCTCTATGCGATGTTTCTACCTTACATATTTTAGCCTTTGAGGTTATGCTTGAGGATTGTCCACAAGATGGTGCTCTTTCTTATCTTCATGCGCATCGTCGTACTACTTCTACAGTTCATGCTCCTCCTCTACCTCCAGTTGACCCATCAGCTGCTGACCACATCCTACCCATTCTCTTAGTGGTGTTACTCTTGAGTCACTTCAGGCTCTCATGATGGATCAGTTTTGGTCCATAGACTTCCGTACCACGCTTCAGCTTCAGGCCATATCTAACTCTGTGTGGGATATTTTATACAGCCTTGCTCAGAACCCTAGTGGTCCTATTCCCATGGTTCATGATCCCACTAGGCTTGGGTACCACATTAATGATCCACAGGCTCAGCAATACTTTGACCCTGCTGCTTCCCGTTCTGATCCCAACCATTCTGCTGAGACTGGTCGCTATAGGGTGGCAGGTGCTGATGATGATGATGATGATGATGATGATGATGATGACTGAGGATATGTTTCCTCGTGACTGACCATCACTAGTTATGTTTTTTTTATGTCTATGTATTAGTGAAATGCTTCTTTTCAGCATTATCAGTTTCAGTTTATTTTGACAAGTTGTATGAACTCTCTACTACTTCAGTTTATATCAGTATTTTCTATTTTAGCACTTTGTATTATTTAATATTGTTAATATTCTGCTCTAATGTCGATTGTGCTGAGTAATATTTATTAGATCGTTATGTCATTTTGCTTATATGACAAAACGGGGGTGTAATATGATACTTAATTAAAAACTTTATCATATTATTGATTATTGATTATTTTATATGACTAACAAGTTTGAAGCTATGAATTATTTTTAGAGTTCTTATTTTTTTTCTAGACTTTTTCAGATATTCATCCTATATGTTTTGTTACAGGGGAGTAAAAAGACTTGACCGTACATTACGGGAGAGCAAATATATTGTACCAATATTCAAGGCCAAAGCTACTACCGTCCCTTCTGTACTGCATCAAGTCTACTTTCGAACCGAGCTGAACAACTTTTTAAGTATCAATCGTAGTTTTGTCAAATTATCAAAATAGAGGAGATTGTTGGCCCATTCAGCCATGGTCAAACATATTTCGATAATTGACTTAAAACTCGAGCTAGGTATAAAAAGAAACAAAAGATCGTAGATTTTGTCTCAACTGTAATTTTACACTTTATTCTGTATTTTTCTTTTAATGAGTCTAAAAATTTGTGTGTCGGGATCACTGGCATTTAGAAGTTCATCCTGAACCAAAAATAAACCAATCTTTTATCCCAAGCCAAAACAACATCCAAAAGTCTACCCAAACCAAAATGACCCTGAAACCCTAGCAACCGAACTTAGGCCGAGGTCTGCCCGAACTCGGACTGAACTCGGTCGCTTAGGATCACTCCTGGTAAGCTGCATTTTCCTATTTTTTTGGATCTGCAACGTTCAAAATTATGAACGTTAGCCTACCGAGTTCTGCCCGAACTCTGTCCTAGAAAATCCTATAATAGAGAAGAATTTCCCATTTCTACTCACTATTTAATCTTCATCTTTTCTATCTATTCCTAAGCTTTCTATCTACTTTAAAGAGCTTAAATCTTCAAATCTCCAAGACAACTTCCATTCTTCTAGTGCTGATGGTTTTTGATTAGGAGTATTCGAGTTGTACAAGCTTGGCATATAAAAGCTTACTTCAGAAAGGTGTTTGAAGTTTGATCATAGGCTTCGAATAAAAACACGACGGTGTTGAAGATGGCGTGTTCTTTAGAGTAAAGCACGCGGTGTAATCTCTATTCAAAATAGTGGATTATAGCGAGCAAGAATTCTCGCGAACTGGACTAGTTCTCTCAGAGGGAAACCAGTATAAACCTTGGTGTTTGCGTATTGCCCTCACTTACTTATTGCTTTACTTTATTGTATTTAAGTTTATTTATATATTTGTATCACCTGCTTAGTTTTTAAATTGGTAAATATTTTTTGTTGCACTCTATTCACCCCCTCTAGAGGTGCCATCGGTCCTACACTTTCTACTCATATTCTTTTCTTATTCGGAAATTGGTTTTTTTGGGGGTGGGATTATTGTTGCTATTGTTGCTTTCTCCTACAAAACCTAACTTTTCTTATAACTTAGTCCAACATCGTCTGTAGGGTAAATTGAGTTGTGCATATATTGGTTTGCTCCATGTTACTTCATTGAAGTCTTGTGTGGGTAGTCCTATGGGCCACACGCATGTGTCGTCGCTGCCGTCCGGCCATTTCGGTTAGATTCGGCGCACGTGATGGGTACGGGTACGTACCCACATCTGCGGGCGCCGAATGTCGATTCAATTTCTTTTTCGGGTTATGGCTGAGACCCTTAAAATTGTTTTGCTACTCATGACCATTTCATTCATTTAAATTTTCTAACGTTTGGCACATTAAATTTGCAAACATTTATTTCTTTAATCCTACGTTTATTTTGTATTGTAACGTCTGGTTTAACAGCTATTGAATTCTGTCAGTTGGCAAAAGGTTTGAGCTCTTTATATAATGTGGCATTTTCATCTTTCCGGAACACCTAAAAAACTCAAAAAATTCTCTCTGAAACTCATTCTATTCGTCAATTCGTTGTCTTGGACTGAGCTAATTCAGGGTCATTCTTTTCGAGTTGTGTGCAACGAAGAGATACCGGTAGAGCAGGGTTTTACTATAGGAGCATTCAGAACAATGCTCTCTATATAATGTGGCATTCATAACTTATTTCTTTAGAACCGAATTAACTCTTAGGGTAGTGCTTCATGTACGACTTTTTCGGAGGCCGTTAACCTTTATTTTGTTTATTTTTATTTGTAGATTATTCAAGGCCTTCATTGTTGTGGATTCGAGCCACAAAAGAAGAAATTATTTCCCATGAGGGAATTAATTGGAGCTAACAATCTTGGTGCAGGGGTGGGCCAGGCACGAATACTGGCTTTCGGGCTGAGTGTTGGGTCCTACGGGCTGAGTTAAGCCTACAAACTGGGTATGGTACTACCAGTCTAGTATGTGTCCTTTGGGGCTGAGATTATGTTGGAGGACATCTCTGAATCAGAGGAGTATTGGAGCAACACCATAGTATTATAGGTGATATGGGCCAAACCCTTTTATGATTACCTTAAGGCATACGTGCTTCGAGAATGGCGGCAAAAGGGTTCGGATCAGGTATGGGGCCTACAGACCAAGTTGAGCCTATAGACTGTGTATGGACCTACGAGCCGAGTATGTACCCTTCGGGGCTGAGTTATATGATGGATATTATGTTGGATGACATCTCTGAATTAGTGGAGTATTGGAGCTGTAGGAACGTTGAGCACCTCTAGAGGGGGTGAATAGAGTGTGTGTGTGCAGCTGAATAATAATCACCATTTAAAAATATTTATGGTAGTGACTAAACATGAAGCATGTAGTATATAAATAAATGCATAAAGTAAATGAGTTGAGAAGAGCAAATACAAACACCAAGGTTTATACTGGTTTCCCTCTGAGAGGATTAGTCCAGACTCGAGTACTCAACCCGATATTGAATCCACTAATTGAAATAGAGATTACACCACGTGTTTTTCTTCGAAGAACACGTCAACTTCAATATCGTCGTGTTTTTATCCGAAGTCCACGAACAAACTTTAATAATGTCGTATTTTAATTCGAAGATCACGAACAAACTTCAACACCTTTCTGAAGAAAGCTTTTATACTTCAAGCTTGTACAACTCGAATACTCCTAATCGGAAACCACTGACACTTAGAAGAATAGGAGTTATCTTGGGAATATGAAGATTTAAAGCTCTTGGTAAATAGGAAGACTTTAGAATAGATAGAGAAGATGAAGAAGGATTGAGTGTGTAGAAATTACAAAATCTTCTCTATTTATAGGAATTTTTGAGACAGAGTTTAGGCAGAACTCGGAAGGGTTAACATTTATAATTTTGAACCTTGCAGATCCAAAGGAGTAGGAATTTGCTGCTGACCAGGAAAATTTCAAGTGGACCGAGTTCGGACTGTGTTCTGGCAGAACTCTGGCCGGGTTCGGTTCCTTTGGTTCTGGTTCAACCTAAGTTGGTTTTTGGTTCAATTGGGTTTGGTTCGGTTTAAAGAATGAATCAAGATAGGTTGAGATAGACTTCTAATTGCTAGTGATCCCGACTCACAAATAATCTAGACTCAATAAATAGAAAAATACAGAATAAATATGAAAACCAATAGCCCATATGATGACACCTTTTTTTTGACATTGAAGAAGCATTTTTCCTTGACGGCAATCGTCCAAAGATAAACAAAGAAATCTTCTTATAGAACGTCGTCTTTGGCCCATCATTGGTTGTAATGCCCGTGATTCGTATTACGTATTTTGGAATACGTGTACGTATTTTGACTCGTATTGCCTGTCTCCTTGCTTGGTTTATTTAGAATTTATTTGCTTGGTTATGGTTCGACTTAATTTGGTTCGGCTTGGTTCGGTTTTAATAGTGAACCAACACACCCACCTACCACCATCATCATCATTTATTAACCCATCCACTCATTCTCTCCCTTTCTTTACTTCTTCTCCACCATTACTTCTTTACCAACCTGAGAGAGAGAGAGGTCTAGGCAAGTGCATCTTGCTTCATGGAGGAAGTCCATTTTTTATTGTTCCATTGTCTTCCTCATGTGATTCTAACCCACTTTAGTACTTAGCATTTTTTATTTACATGGTTAATTTCTTGTAGATCTAGTTTTGTGGTATTTTCGGTTTTCATGAATTCTGATCTATCAAACTTGCATATTTTTGCTAGGTGATGGTTCCATGTTGTAGAGAATTCCATTTTACCCAAATTTGACCTACGTGAGTCTGGATTTGGGTTCCTATTGTTGTTTAGTGGAGCATGGAGGCCATGGTATTTCTATGGACATGTTCTCTGTGGGAGTCATTAATTGCACTCTTAGCCGCATGGTATTTGCTATTTGCATGTCCATTAAACAATTGTAGCCGTATATGCACTGTGCTTACATTTAATTTTATATACTGGTCGTATAAGGCATTAATTGCTTGGCCTTTTGTGCATGAAAAGGGCATGCAATGCCATTAGCCTTGCTGGCCTTAATAAGTTGGCCGCATGCCCTTTATATTGAAATGCATTAATTAATTACCTTTGGCCAATCAAGTTGGCCGCATGGGAACAGTACTTAGCCGCATATGGCCAACTCATTTGTTGGCCAATTAATTATTGCATTAGCATTAGCATACAACTTGCACTTAGCCGCATAGAATATTTGTAGCCGCATGCAAGCAATATTGCTTGGAATATTAGCATTTGCTTGCATGGAGTAAAGCCTTGCATGCATTTAACGTAGGCTTGCATGCATTAGGAATAATTTTTTAGCCTTGCATGTATTTAACATAGGTTTGCATGCATTAGCCTATGTTTAATGCATTAGCCTATAATTAATGCATTAGCTTGTTTAATGCTTTAGCATATATTTAATGCATATGGCTCATCAACCTGCTCACATGGCCGCATGCATCCAATGCTATTAGCTTTGCTTTAAGTTGCTGTGCTAATAATAGCCGCATGCTAACAATTGATGGCTGCATGTATTTAATATATTTATGGCCTTGTTTAATATATTATGCATGGACCATTAGCAGCTTTGTAATAATATGCATGGACCCTTTGTAATATTATGCATGGACCAACAACATCTTTGTAGCCGCATGCCATGCATTAAGCGGCCACGTGGGCCATTAAGCTTTGGTGAGCCGAATAGGCCTTTAATTAATGGCTTGGTCATTTTGTTTGCTTGGAATAATTGCATGCAACATTTGTTTGGAATATTTTTCTTGGCCATTAAGTCTTTGCTTGACAATGCAATTGCTTGCATGCAACAGTTGTTAGCCGCATATGGCTCACTGCATTTATTGGCCGCATGGCCTTAATATTTGATTGAGCCGTATGGCCACTATTTAATTGCTGGCCGCATGAAAACTTTTTTGAGCCGCATGAGTCCACGTCCTTGTCCCTGCTAATATTTAATTACCACATGAATGCTTGTGCCATATTAAGTATTCCCTGACACGATGGTGACCCGTTGTGGTACACTTTTGACAAATAACATGACATGATAGTGGCCCGCCGTGGTGCACTCCTGACAAATAAAATTGACATGCTAAACTTGACATGATAATTCTTGATAGTGGCCCACCGTGGCGTACTCTTGACAAGTAAAACTGACATAATATTTCTTGAAATGCTGTTGTGACGGCTAACCTGACATGGCAAGATTGAATAACCTGGACACCGTGGACGATTGTGCTTCTACAAATGAACCCGTCTTGTCTTGTATCATGTCTAGGACAAGGATCCCTGAGTACCACGGTCAGGGGTACCTACTGTAAATCGACTAAGGCTAATGACTAGAATAATCCAATAGTCATGAAGAGATCTCCCAGCTACAGGCAATCTCGTTACCTGGGCGCAGCTGTGAATTTGTAGCCTGCCGACGAGTAGGGCACATTTCCAGCACACTGTCATGTGTTGCACCCTTATTATACTAATTTTCGACCTGGGTAACCTGGATGGTCTGCAGGGCTTGTGGCTGCGGAAGAATCTCGCTGCATCTTGCTAGTAACTAGGCCTGTGATAACCCTAGTTAGTTAAAGTATCAAGCCGTACTTATTGTTTGGCCGTGAAATGTTGGATGGAGTTTACTCAGTCTAGTCTTGTCTTGATCATGTACAAGATTGTTACATGTCCTGATTTCTTATTTTATCTTGTCGATAAATGGTGAGAGAAACCAAGTTCTGTTCAGACGAAGGGTTACAACCCCGGTCCTTCTTTGGTTTACGGGTTGTAACCTGGTTATCTGAATAGTCCCATGGTTATCTCATCGTATATCACCTGTCATGCTTTTCCTTAATTATTATCTTTTATTATGTAATTATATTCTTTTGATAATTGCTGGTTTTAGTTCCTAAGTGAAGCCTCCTTTGTGGCACTTGCTCTTTCTGGGGTCTGACCCAGCTGGTTTTGTATGGCCAGATTTTGGAGCAGCACTAGAGGATCTACCAGTCTTCCAACCAGATGGTGACCACCAGGCGTAACCCTGGCAACGAGTGTTTTTGTCCTCCCACTTTATTGTAAAATTATTCTTTTGAGACGTTTAGCCGACGAGCACTTGTTATCTCGTATTGCACCTTTATTTACCGTTTAGCCGACGAGCACTTGTAACATGATTGGCAACCTGGGGTTGATCATGTATGACTAAAACTCTTGCTAGTCTTCACCTTTTGTAATGACTAGCTTCATGATCAGCTGGATATGTAAAGTTTGGGACGCCTTACTATTGTATGTTTGGTGATCATACATCTTGTAACTATACATATTTGCTTGTGATTGAGACACTAGGCTTGCTATTGACCATAAGAGACTGTTGGCTTGTAGTTAAACCCTCATATATCTAGACAGCCGTAACCGTATGGTGAGATGGATTCTATTTTATTGTACGTAGCTGGCTATGTCTGCCCCCGCTCTCCAGTATTCTGGTTCTGGGGCGTGACATGGTTTAAGTGGTGGCCCATGCAGGTCTTGTAAATCAAGATATGTGAGGGTTTACCGAATAGATGTCTCAATCAGTACTCTTCCTTGATCTCTGCTTGTATCCTCTTGATCCATGAAAATCTTGATCTGATCACATACTTGTATCGTTGATCTGTCCTGGTCCTTCCTTATTATTCCCTATGTCGTCTTCTTCAGCGGCATCATTCCTGGACCTACCGATCAGCAAGGCAGAGCACCTCCCGTAGACCAGCAGCAACTCGGAGATCAGGTCCAGCATTCAGGAGTAGCCTCCAGAGTTGTGCCTACTGGAGGAGAGCCACCAGTTCAGCCAGTTCAGCCTACGGAGCCTGATGATGGTACTTTGGTAGGTCTCATCAGATCATTGTTAGCTTCTCAAGATTGTCGAGGAGATGCCTTGTACCAGGCAGTGGCAGATGCTTTGGGCAGAGGTGGACATCATGGTAATAGTACAACGAACAGTTTCAAGCGCCTGAACCCTCCATTCTTCGATGGCAGCGAAGATGCTATCGCTGCCGATGTGTGGCTTCAGGACACAAAAGTGATATTGGAGGCAGCAAAGACCCCAGAAGACGAGAAGGTGGCCGAGGTGCGCCTGCAGTTATTGGATCTAGCCCGCAGCTGGAGGGCGGTGCAGGCCGTTGGACTTGTAGTGCCTATTGTCTGGACAGTATTCCGTGAGAGATTCCAGACCAAGTACTTTGATGTTGTAGCTCGGTACGATCTAAAGACCAAGTTCACCAATCTGAAGAAGATGGGCAGGACAGTCGACGGATATGCGGCCGAGTCTTCCAGGCTTAGTCGGTTTGCTTCCACCTTGGTGGCGATCGAGTTCGATAGAGCCCAGCGGTTTCAGCAGGGACTCCACTTAGAGATTCTGCTGGCAGTGGAGCAGTTTGAGCATCAGCATGCGGTATTGAGGGGAGCCAGGAGGCACGAGTATACCTCCCACTGGATCGTGGACAGGACCGGAGGTCGGAAGCGATCTCACGGCCAGATGACCCAATCGACAGCACCAGCCCCGGCAGTCAGGGCTTTGACAATTGGAACTCCGAGGCAGGCGTTCTCAGTGATGTCGGTCACATCCCTTCAGCAACAGAAGCAGAAGCAATCTTCCGCAATGGGCTACACTAATTATAGGAAGGCAGGACACGTTGTTTCGGAGTATCGTAGAGCATAGGGATTGTGTTTGGCTTGTGGAGCACCGGACCACAAGATAGGGTCCTGTCCGAATAGGGCCAGTTCATCATCGGCCCAGGCTAGTCCCTCGGTAAGGGGACCAGCACCAGTGCAGCAGCAGCAGCAGTATCAGCCTCCGAGGCCATTGCCGCCTCAAGCACAAGTATTCCAACAGCAGAGACCCCAGCAGTATGCCCTGGTCCAAGCTCAGATTCAGAACAGGCAGAGAGGTTCCTAACAGGATATCTTCCCTCTTCCTCATGCTCTTAATTCCTTGCTCACGTGATTGATTGTTTGATTTATTGCTCAGTATAGCTTGTCCTTGCATCTCTAGCCTCTTGATTAAATTCTGAGGACAGAATTCTTTTAAGGTGGGTAGAGTTGCAATGCCCGTGATTCATATTACGTATTTTGGAATACGTGTACGTATTTGACTCGTATTGCCTGTCTTCTTGTTTGGTTTATTTGGAATTTTATTTGCTTGGTTATGGTTCGGCTTGATTTGGTTCGGCTTGGTTCAGTTTTAATAGTGAACCAACCCACCCACCTACCACCATCATCATCATTTATTAACCCATCACCTCATTCTCTCTCTTTATTTACTTTTTCTTCTCCACCATTACTTCTTCACCAACCTGAGAGAGAGAGAGAGAGAGAGAGAGGTCCAGGCAAGTGCATCTTGCTTCATGGAGGACGTCCATTTTTTATTGTTCCATTGTCTTCCTCATGTGTTTCTAACCCACTTTAGTACTTAGCATTTTCATTTCCATGGTTAATTTCTTGTAGATCTAGTTTTGTGGTATTTTCGGTTTTTATGAATTCTGATCTATCAAACTTGCATATTTTTGCTAGTTGATGGTTCCATGTTGTAGAGAATTCCATTTTACCCAAATTTGACCTACGAGAGTCTGGATTTGGGTTCCTACTGTTGTTTGTTGGAGCATGGAGGCCATGGTATTTCCATGGACATGTTCTTTGTGGGAGCCATTAATTGCACTCTTGGCCGCATGGCATTTGCTGTTTGCATGGATATTAAACAATTGTAGCCGCATATGCACTGTGCTTACATTTAATTTTATATGCTGGCTGCATAAGGCATTAATTGCTTGGCCTTTTGTGCATGAAAAAGGCATGCAATGCCATTAGCCTTACTGGCCTTAATAAGTTGCCCGCATGGCCTTTATATTGAAATGCATTAATTAATTACCTTTGGCCAATCAAGTTGACCGCATTGGAACAGTACTTAGCCGCATATAGCTTACTCATTTGTTGGCCAATTAATTATTGCATTAGCATTAGCATATAACATGCACTTAGTCGAATGGAATATTTGTAGCCGCATGCAAGCAATATTGCTTGGAATATTAGCATTTGCTTGCATGGAGTAAAGCCTTGCATGAATTTAACGTAGGCTTGCATGCATTAGGAATAATTTATTATCCTTGCATGTATTTAACATAGGTTTGCATGCATTAGCCTATGTTTAATGCATTAGCCTATAATAATGCATTAGCTTGTTTAATGCTTTAGCATATATTTAATGCATATGACTCATCAACCTGCTCACGTGGCCGTATGCATGCAATGCTATTAGCTTTGCTTTAAGTTGCTGTGCTAATAATAGACGCATGCTAACAATTCATGGCCGCATGTATTTAATATATTTATGGCCTTGTTTAATATATTATGCATGGACCATTAGCAGCTTTGTAATAATATGCATGGACCCTTTGTAAAATTATGTATGGACCAATAGCTGCTTTGTAGCCGCATGCCATGCATTAAGCTTTGGTGAGCCGCATATGGCCCTTAGGCATTTGCATGGCCACGTGGGCCATTAAGCTTTGGTGAGCCGCATAGGCCTTTAATTAATGGCTTGGTCATTTTGTTTGCTTGGAACAATTGCATGCAACATTTGTTTGGAACATTTTTCTTGGCCATTAAGTATTTGCTTGACAATACAATTGCTTGCATACAACAGTTGTTAGCCGCATATGGCTCACTGCATTTATTGGCCGCATGGCCTTAATATTTGATTGGGCCGCATTGCCACTATTTAATTGCTGGCCGCATGAAAACTTTTCTGAGCCGCATGAGTCCACGTCCTTGCCCCTGCTAATATTTAATTACCACATGAATGCTTTTGTCATATTAAGTGTTCCCTGACACGATGGTGACCCGTTGTGGTGTACTTTTGACAAATAACATGACATGATAGTGGCCCGCCGTGGCGCACTCCTGACAAATAAACTTGACATGCTAAACTTGACATGATAATTCTTGATAGTGGCCTGCCGTGGCGCACTCTTGACTAGTAAACCTGACATAATATTTTTCAAAATGTTGTTGTGACGGCTAACCTGACATGACAAGATTGAATAACCTGGACACCGTGGACGATTGTGCTTGTACAAATGAACCCGTCTTGTCTTGCATCATGTCTAGGACAGGGATCCCTGAGTACCACGGTCAGGGGTACCTACTGTAAATCGACTAAGGCTAATGACTAGAATAATCCAATAGTCATGAAGAGATCTTCCAGCTACAGGCAATTCCGTTACCTGGGCGCACTTGTGGATTTGTAGCCTGCCGACGAGTAGGGCACATTTCCAGCACACTGTCATGTGTTGCACCCTTATTGTACTAATATTCGACCTGGGTAACCTGGATGGTCTGCAGGGCTTGTGGCTGCGGAAGAATCTCGCTGCATCTTGCTAGTAACTAGGCCTGTGATAACCCTAGTTAGTTAAAGTATCAAGCCGTACTTATTGCTTGGCCGTGAAATATTGGATGGAGTTTACTGAGTCTAGTCTTGTCTTGATCCTGTACAAGATTGTTACATGTCCTGATTTCCTATTTTATCTTGCCGATAAATGGTGGGAGAAACCAAGTTCTGTTCAGACGAAGGGTTACAACCCCGATCCTTGTTTGGTTTACGGGTTGTAACCTTGTTATCTGAATAGTCCCATGGTTATCTCATCGTTTATCACCTGTCATGCTTTTCCTTAATTATTTTCTTTTATTATGTAATTATATTCTTGTGATAATTGCTGGTTTTACTTCCTAAGTGAAACCTCCAATGTGGCACTTGCTCTTTCTGGGGTCTGACCCAGCTGGTTTTGTATGGCCAGATTTTGGAGCAGCACCAGAGGATCTACCAGTCTTCCAGCCAGATGGTGACCACCAGGCGTAACCCTGGCAACGAGTGGGTTTTTTTTTCCTCCCACTTTATTGTAAAATTATTCTTTTGAGGCGTTTAGCCGACGAGCACTTATTAGCTCGTATTGTACCTTCATTTACTGTTTAGCCGACGAGCACTTGTAACATGATTGGCAACCTGGGGTTGATCATGTATGACTAAAACTCTTGCTAGTCTTCACCTTTTGTAATGACTAGCTTCATGATCAGTTGGATATGTAAAGTTTAGGACGCCTTACTATTGTATATTTGGTGATCATACATCTTGTAACTATTTATATTTGCTTGTGATTGAGACACTAGGCTTGCTATTGACCATAAGAGACTGTTGGCTTGTAGTTAAACCCTCATATATCTAGACAGTCATGACCGTATGGTGATATGGATTTCATTTCATTATACGCAGCTGGCTATGTCTGCTCCCGCTCTCCAGTATTCTGGTTCTGGGGCGTGACATTAATTCTCTATTGCATATGTCCTGCTTTGACAAAGCTTGATCATACTTACTGTATGTCTTACAAGAACATGTTAGACGAACAAAACAATATGATACAGGCATAGCAATATTGATAAGCATTTTGAGGACAATGCTATGTTTAAGTAGCAACAAGATAGTGATTATATGAATATTAGTGACTTCAATAGTTAAACTTAATTGATTAGCCATATTCAAAAAGATGATGTAATCATTGGGCTAATAGTAGCAACACCATAGTGTTGTATGTGATAGTGCCCAAGCCCTTTTGTGGTCACCTTAAGGCGTACGTGCTTAAAGAATGGTGGTCAAAGGGGGATATGGAAGTGGTTCCCATAGGGAATATGGTTTTCTTTATCAAGTTCTCTTTGAGCGAAGAGTTGAGTGGAATGAAGAGAGACCCATGGACCTTCGTGGAGTAGTGGCACGGAAGTGAAATTCATCCACCAACTTAGAGCATGATAGACGATTGTTGATTATGATTTAGATTAGGTTCCCTTGACCGAGTCCTCAAATAGGGAAGCATATGGGCTCATTTTGAGGGCATTAGAGTTTGAGATATCTTTGGGAACCTTAACGTCAATGATTTATCTAACGGCGTGAGTGATCTCTATCTCTCTCATATGGACGACGGGAGCATAAAATACTAATTAGGGGAGGGGTGGGATCAACCAATCATGCATTCAATATCTCAAGAATTGCATGAGATGGACGATGACATATATAGATGTTATGTCATGGTTGGTTGCATAGAAGGATCTCCTTTCAAGGTCTAAGAAGAAGCCCAATGTCAAAGGTGTGTCTTCGAATTTTATGTTGGAGTATGAATCTGCCTCAAATTTTTTTAATCATAGTTGCATGAGACTGATGGTTGGAGCAATGTATGGCTCTAACGATCGATAGGCCAGACAATGGTATGGCTAGCACATTGGCATGGAGTTTGGTCGTATTTTACCCCCTATTATTTCTTGGTAACTTTAATGCCATCTTATATCATCATGAGAAGGAGGGGTCGATCAATGCCCAACCCGATACTACATGACTTCCAAAATTATCTTTTAGGATCGTAGCTCTCGTGCTTAGTGCGGATGGGGCATATCTAGACATGAAACAACCTAGCCACACATAACAGGATTGAATGAAAACTTGATCGCGCCTTAGGGAATAATGTGTGGTTTGATACTCTTCTAAAGGCGGTAGCAAAAGGATTACATTCGGCTACGAGCGACCACTCCCCAATACTAGTATGTCTCTTACGTGTTGCCCATACTTATAGTAGGCTATTTTATTACAACAAATAATGAGTCGCTATAGAGGGTTATCAGGATACAGTTGCGGTGGGCTGCAACATCGAGTTACTGGGAATAGCTAATATAGATTGTGGCAACGGCTAAAGGCGGTAAAACTTGCACTTGAAGATTGGAATGATTCTCAGCCTAAATCAAAGGAGGAGCTCAAGGAACATAGTGCAAAGGTTGAGAACTTACGCCGAAAGGTCAGAGAAAACGAGGGGATAAAGACTATAGTCGAGAGTTGCGGAGAACTCAAGACCAAAGTTGCTATTTTGGAGATGGTCGTTGCGAATGGTGGACCTTCGAGTAGGGAGGCACTGAGAAGGAAGATCCTCGGCCAAAATACTTCAGTAGGGTTCGAGATGACAAAGAAGTAGAGAACTTTTTGTGGAACATGTGGAATGATACTTCAAGGCATCGCACATCAATAATGAGATCGAGAAGGTAAATATTGCTTCATCGTATTTTATCGATGATGCTATCTTATGGTGGCATGTATGTGCATGAAAATAGAGAAGGGTTTATAATTGATTGAGACTTGGAAAGATCTCAAGAAGTAGATCAAGCCTCAGTTCTATCCGAAAAATATGTAGTTCGTAGTGAGGCGGAGCTTGCTGCAACTCAAGCACGTTGGGACAACCAAAAAGTATACTACAGAGTTTACACATTTGATGCTCGCGATATTTAGCAAGACTGAGGAGGTTCGATTGTTCTTCTTCCTCGATGGACCTCAACCATGGAAAACTCAAGATTTACAATGACCGAGGGTGCAAGACTTGAACGTCATCGTGGCAACAACTGAAAGGCTCATCGAGTATATGTGGAACAATAACGATGCCAAGCCAAGCCAAAGACCACCAAGAGGAATGGTGAAGGAGAGAACGAGCGCTCTCATGAGGAGGGTCCATTAAAGGAAAAGAAGCATAAAAAGGCCCAACTCGATCGAGTAGTTTGGTGCTTCACATGTAAAAAGAATCACTATTCTCGGGATTGCAAGAAGGGGAAAAAACACATCAATATCGTCCGAAGCAAGAAGGTAGAGGGTGAGAAGTATAAAATAGGAGTACACGTGGGAACGTTAGGATTATTCAACACTTTTAAGACCAAGTTCTTTGTGTCGAAGACTCAGAGTAGGGAGCTCATGTATGTTGACGTGAGGATCAAAGACATAAGCACACGGGCGTTGGTTAACCCGAGCGCAAATCATAACTTCATCTTGGGTGTAAAGGTCTATTGCTAGTGTCTAGCATGGGAAAAAGATTCAACCAAAATAAAGACGGTCAATTCGGAGGCATGTCCCGTATAGGGTGTAGCCAAGGGACTTTGTAACACCCCAGTCCCAAAATACGTAGGACTAGGAACGTAGACATGTCAGCCGTATAATAAATATACGTAAGCTGTAAAATGCAGTAGAACC
Organism: Iris pallida; assembly: GCA_029216955.1. Taxonomy (NCBI): domain Eukaryota; kingdom Viridiplantae; phylum Streptophyta; class Magnoliopsida; order Asparagales; family Iridaceae; genus Iris; species Iris pallida. The sequence goes on along the minus strand of JANAVB010000195.1, from coordinate 3,772,046 downwards.
ATAACTAATCTCATCCACACAAAAATAAATGAATAAAAGATATCATATAATGATAATGAATTGTCTTGATACAATATGTTGGGTGGAGACACATCCACTACCAACCAAATAAAAGGAAAGAAGTACATGATATATAAAATAATTTGACGAAGGTAGCAAGATAGATCCAAGGCACGTCATCTTCGAATAATTGGAGAAGACCACGACCTCGGCTAGAATACCTACAGAAGACACGAACACACACATGGAGAGATAACCAGGTCCTCAGAGGGACGTAAGAAGACACATAATATCATGCCATATAAACTGAATAAATATTGCTCAAATAAATAAGTCAACTAAATTATAACATGGTCCAATACACACCTATTGAACTAGCTTACCATGCCCCCAACCAAACAAGGACAGGAGATGGTAACCTAATTCACGGTGACGTATCTTTCCATGCTATGAATCCAATATGGTACCCGAACCCCAACAAGGTTCAATACCATCTCATTGAAGTAGTAAGCCACAACTACAACCAAACAAGGACAAGATGTGACGAACTAATCCGCGATAAGTTATTGTTCCAAGCCACGGTCAGATACAAGTACCCAAACCAAAAGTACTCGTACCTAACGGATAAAGGTGCCTAACCGTTCTAAGTGAAATGTAGTTAAGAACAATCCTTCCTACACATGGGCTCTGGCTAAATAGAATCGACATAGTCTCCCCTTGGGGCACCAGAGGCCCAATTAATAAGAGCATAACATCCCACAGAACGCCAGTGGCCGTCAGTAATCATGGGTCATCAACCTCGTATCTCCAGCGGAGCTTTCAGGCCACAAGGGAAAGTGTATCGAAGCCCATACGCTAAGGAATTATCCTTCCCACCCAATGCCTACTATGTTATATCCACAATAGTAAACCTCTATAACCGCTAAGTCAGACTAGCATGCAATTCTATTAGCGGTTATTCCTATCGTACGACTTATACGTACCGGTGGCCAGCTAGTCACGCATGTCCGTATTCTACATGCGACACACAACTTCGTGGTACGACGTGTCAAGGCCAATGAATGCAACACACAAGGTGGTCCCTTAAATCTAAGTTTAATGTGTAAGAAAACTAATACATAGCAAAAAATATAAATAAACAGTAAGTTCTAACAAGTTATGCCATGTATCACAGTTTATTTTGCATAAAGAAAACAATGAATAATACATGAAATATGAGCTAAATAAATAAACAGCAAATTGCAAGGTTTCTTGCCCGGTAGGACGCCTGGTGTGCTGTGATAATTAATGTGGCACGAACTGCAACTTCGGTGTAACAACTACACAAGGTGACCTCTGATGGTGGCACGGATAGTACCATTGGGTCCAGAAGGGTCAAATTAGTTGGGTTGGACATAAGGTAGTCTAGAATTGGTGAGAAAATAGGAATAATGGGATTTAGTTATGGACGGAAGGATAGTCGAAGGAATAATATCTATATGATTTTTGGAGGCTAAAAATAATATTTTATTATCCTACATTATTCATAGGTAGATATGAAAAATCGTTTTATGTCAAAACTAATTTACTTAATAAAAATATTTTATATCAATATTTAAAATATATAACAAATTATTATTAGTTCAAAAATACTTTCAGTTTAAATACTTGAAAATATTTTTACTAGTAAAATAAATTAGTAGATGATATTGAAGACATAAAAATCATTTTAAAGCAAAACTTCTTTATGTAAATATCGTTTTTAGGTAGAAAGCTATACTTTTCCAGTCAAAAATAATTATTTTAAAATGGCTTAAAATAATAATTATAGATAAATAGTTTTTTTTAAATATATAAAAATCTAAAAGTGTTTTGTTTTTAGGGTTACAACTAAATTTTGGCAAAGTATATATTTTTGGTAAAATCTACCTTTGAAAATAGTTGGAAAATTAATATTTTCCTAGAAATTCCTAAAAATAATAATGTTTGCAAATAAATAGTTTTAGCAATAAGAGCAACAATAATTATAATAAAATAATATGAATAATAATAATACTAATGATAATACTTATAACCATATACATAATAATATAAATAGTTTATATACTAATTATTATACGGTTAACAGTAACCCTAATTAATAATAATAATAATAATACTAACAATAATAATGGGGAAATTTATGAAATGCCCAAAAAACAAAAAAGTTTTATGAAAAACCCACTGCTCAATAACATTTCATCACGTGCCCAGAATTAGCAAAAACATATAAAGAGGGTTCCGAATGACCGTTTCGCTCTTCCTTCTAATTTATTGAAAACCACCCACGAAACTATTCATAAATTTTTTTTGATACTTCATCTTCTTCCATACGCTGCTCACTTTCGAATCTAGGTTTTCTCCACAAAAATCTTCAAAAACTCATCGAAAAATTTCGGAAAGGCCGAAACAAACGGTAAAAGTGCTAAAACGGAGGTCCAAACATCATTTTTTTTATGATTCTAAAATTTTGAAAGGCCGTCTAACGGAGAAGCCGTTAATCTCCGTCTCCTCGAAGATACGCTCATTTTGCGACAAACCGGACGTCGTTTCGACCTCCCAGTCAAAAGTCACGACCCTCCAAAGTTTCAACTAACCATAAAATGCAAGAGAATGGCTATTCTCCGTAATGGCTATTCTCCGTGTTAGAACACGAAAAATATTAATTTTAACACGAGAATGGCATTCTCCGTCTTAATTTACACGGAGAATGACAATTCTCTGTGTTAGTAACACGGAGAATGACAATTCTCTATGTTAGTAACACGGAAAATGGCATTCTTCGTCTTAATTTACATGGAGAATGGCCATTCTCCGTGCTAAATTATACGGAGAATGGCCATTCTCCGTCTATATTTACACGTAGAATGGCCATTCTCTGTGTAATTTAGCATGGAGAATGGTCATTCCAATGTTAAAACGCAGGAGAATGGCCATTTTCCGTATTAGAAACACGGAGAATGCCATTCTTCGTGTTAAATAAAACGGAGAATGATATTCTCCGTGTTAAATAAAACGGAGAATGGCCATTCTCCGTGTAATTTAGCACGGAGAATGGTCATTCCAGTGTTAAAATGCAGGAGAATGTCCATTCTCCGTGTTAGAAACACGGAGAATGTCATTCTCCATATTAAATAAAACGGAGAATGGCATTCTCCGTGTTAATTTACAAAGAGACTGGTCATTCCCAGTATTAAAATGTAGGAGAATGACCATTCTTCGTTCTAAATTACACGGAGAATTGCCATTCTCCGTGCTAAATGACACGGAGAATGACCATTCTCCGTGTAATTTAGCACGAGAATGGTCATTCACATGTTAAAATACAGGAGAATGGCCATTCTCCGTGTTAGAAACACAGAGAATTCTATTCTCCGTATTAGTAACACGGAGAATGGCATTCAACACGGAGAATGGCATTCAACACGGAGAATGGCATTCTCCGTGTTAATTTACATGGAGAATGGCATTCTTCTTGTTAAAATACAGGAGAATGATTGTTCTTCATGTTATATCGACGGAGAACAGTTGACAGAAACCTAATTTTTTTATTTTGTGGAAAGAAATTTGACATGAATAAAGATTCAAGAGTTTTCGTTCTTCTTTCAAAATGATGATAACTCTTATGAAAAAGAAGAATAAGATCTTCTCTCCATAATTGACCTAATTGTCGAAAAATAAGAAGAAGAAAAAGAAGAAGAAGAAGAAGAAGATGTGCGATGATCGGAGTTCGACTGAAAAAAAGCACGGTGAACTACAAACAATCTTTGCGATCTCTGCTGAAGATGAGAGCAATGGAATTCAGATCTCTCGTGAAGAAGAAGAAGACGACGAGAATCGCAATCCAAATCTGAGTTTGTGTGGAGGGGTAGTAATCGTATTAATTTTGTAAATACAAAGCATCTAAAGGGAATCTTGGAATACTTAACGTGGAAATATATAATTCTGGGCATTTCATAAAACCCATCCTGCGGATAGGTTTTTCATAAAATCCAACCCCGAAATTGGGTTTCTCAGTAATTTCCAGTAATAATAATTATAAATTACAGCTGTCCCCTTCCTTCTCGTTTCACGAGAGGAAGTCAGCAACAAACAAAAACAAAAAAAGAAAGAGAAAAGCAAATATGAAATAGTGAGGGAAGGAGAGAGAGAGAATGGAAGAACGAGAGGGACATAGGTGGTTGGTCGCGGCACCGGGCGGCGTTCACATGGGGTGGTAGGTGGAGAGGAAAGGAAAGGCGCGGTCGGTAGTCACGCGGATGGCTCGCCGACGTATGACGGAGGGTCGCTCGCTCGGCCGCAGCCGAGCGCGACCGCGATGCTGACGACGTGGGACACGGAGGAGCTTGGTCGGTCTGGTGGCACTGTAACGCCCCAGTCCCAAAATACGTAGGACTAGGAACGTAGACATGCCAGCTGTATTCATACGAAGTATACTCCAATATATGGAAGTTTCGTACAAATACATAAGCTGTAAAATGCAGTAAAACCACAACTAATCTCATCCACACAGAATAATTAAATAAAAGATCATATAATGAGAATAAATTTGTCTTGATACAATATGTTGGGCGGAGACAAATCCACTAGCAACAAAATAAAGAAAAGTACATGATAGAATAAATGAATTTGGCGAGCGAAGCGAAGACAATCCAAATACAATCAACCTCGATAAATAGCAATGAACACGGCTAGAGCGAAAGCACCTACGAAAGACAATAGCATACACCTGGCAAGACAACCAAGTCCTCAGAGGGACGTAACAAGACACATCATAGCATGCCATATAAACTGAATAAATATCGCTCAATAAAATAAGTCAATCGAATTTATAACACGGTCCAATATGCACCTACTGAATAAGCGTACCATTCCCCCCAACCAAACAAGGACAGGAGATGGTAAACTAATTCACGGCGACGTATCTTCCCATGCCATGACACATACAATAGGGTACCTAACCGTACTATAGTGAATATGCAATAAAGAACAAACCTTTGACGCATGGGCCGGGTCAGTCAGGAATCAGGAATCAGGACCGTACCTCCCACTGGAGATAACCGGCAATCAGGACCGTACCTCCCACTGGAGATAACCGGCTAGCAGGACCGTACCTCCCACTGGAGATAACCGGCAATCAGGACAGTGCATAAATGACCCATACATTAAGGAGATGTTCTTCCCACCCAATGCCTACCATGTTGTATCCACAACAGTAACCTCTATAACCGCTAAGTCAAACTATCATGCAACCTCTATTAGCGGTTATTCCTATCGCACGGCTTGTACGTACTGGTGGCCAGCCAATCACGCACTTTCGTGTTCTACATGCGACACACAACTTCGTGTTTACAACGTGTCAAGGCCAATGAATGCGACACACAAGGTGGTCCCTTAAATCTAGGTTTAATTTGTAAGAAAAATAATACACAGCAGAAAATATAAAAGAACAGTTATGCCATGTATCACAGTTTATAAAAAAAATAATAGACATGCATGAAATATGAGCTAAAAATAATTAAACAGCTAATGGCAAGGTGTCTTGCCTGGTAGTACGCTTGGTGTGCTGCAATGATCAATGTGGCGCAAACTGCAACTTCGGTGCAACAACTATGCAAGGTAACCATGGATGGTGACACGGTCGGTTTCATTGGGCCCAGAAGGGTCGATTTGGTTAGGATCGATAGGTGGAAGGGAAGAATTTGGCAAAGGGTAGAAATAATTCGTTTTAGTCATGGGCAAGAATAAATAATCGAAGAAGTTTTGTATATATATAAATAAATACTTTGGAAAATATTTATTGTTTGAAATATATATATTTATATTAGTAAAATACTTTTAGATAGATATATGAAAAATCTAGGAAAATATTTTTAGGAAAACATTGAAGTTGTCCAATTACCCTTTTGAGGTCAAAGCAATAAAAATGTAAAATTGTATTTTTGCTTCAAAAATATTTTCTGGAAAATATACATTAATGAAAGCAATTAAAATAATACATTTTTTTATAATAATAATAATGATAATAATAAAAATATACTACATACATACACTAATACTAATAATAAAATACATTAATACTAATGATATTAATAATAATACTAATGATAGAAATTAATGATAATAATAATAGAATAAGATTAGCATAATGAAATCTGAAAAATATTATAATAATAATAATAATAATAATAATAATAATAATAATAATCACTTAAAGAGAAAAGAGAATAATAACAATAAACTAAATGATAATAATATTATAATAATTATTATAATAATATGAAATGATAAAAAAATGAGCACTGAAAAATATCGTTCTCCTCTTTGTAGAGGAGAACAAGTGGGAACAGAAAAAAAAATAACAGAACAAAGAACAAGGGATAAGGAGAGAGACTGAGAGGAATAGCGGATGGGGGAGAAAGAGAAGCGGAGAGAAGGGAACGGGAGGTCGGGACGGCGGTCGGCCAGGTGCGCGGAGGCGGCTGTCCGGCGGACGCTGGGCTGTTCGTGGGGTATCGCCGGCGGTCTCGTGGCAACGCCAAGACGGGGCACGGCGGATCTGAGCGCTGACAGCGCTCGGTGGTGGGGGGTTTTCGATGGGCGCGGCGGAGAAGAGGGTGTGAAGCCGAAGGGGAGGTTGGTGAGGCAGCGCGGCGACTGCTCCGGCGGTGGAGCTGCGGTCGCGGGAGGCTGGGTCAGGCCAGGGCGGACGCAGATCTGGAGGAGACGGGAAGAAGACAGGGCGGCGGACAGCTTGGCGCAAGGGGCAGCGGGGCGGTCGCCGGATCTCCGGCCGGTGGCGCAGGTAAAGGCGGTGATGGTGTTGGTTCCTAATTTTTCTTCTTTTCTCTATTTTGTGTGGTGGGTGTTGGCGACGGTGACGGTTGCCACGGGTGGAGGCGGTCGGTGGTGGTGTCGTTGGTGGCTGGCGGGGCTGTTGGGGATTTTGATGGATGGACGGAGGTTGGCCGGTTGCTGCGGTCAGAGAACATGGGGTCGGGTGGAGGTGTAGTTGGGAAATTGGCCGAAGTTGGCTGGGTTGTCGGCGAGGCTGTTCGTGTGACGGCGACGACGGGTGTTGGCGGAAGTGGTGAGGATGGGTGATGGGGCATGGTGAAGGTGGTGGTCGTGGAGTCGACGGGTGGTGGTGGTGACGACTTTGGTGATGGTTGTGTTTTCTAGAGTTTAGGTTTGTGGAGTCGGGGGTAGGTATTTGGCCGGGTAGCGAGGAGACGGTGGTCGGGACAGATAGGGTTAGGGATTTGATGATGTCGGGGTGTGTCCGACACGGGGGAGAGGATCTGTATTTGTAAATTATTGGAATAAGAAATTGGATGGTGGAACACAGACACAATGCACGCACTTTGGTGGAAATTTGATGGATGAAATAATGTGGAGGAGTACCTGCCTATATTTATAGGATGTGGGAATTCCCACTTTGGATAGGATTAGGAGAATTTAAAACCCAAGTAGATAAATTATTTATTTAATTAAAATCAATCAAATCCAAATTTAAATCCAAATCTAATTCAATCAAATTTAAATACTTTTAGTTTAAAAACAAATCAATTTAAAATATAGATATTTTCCTATTTTAATGTATCCATGGAATCAAATCAAAATTTAAATTGTCACAAATATTTTAAAAATATGTTTTCCAAAATACTATAATAATTAATTTCGAAAATAATAAATCTTTTTGAATAATGAATCTTTTTGGAATAATAAAATATTAATATTAAGTAATTTCGAAAATACATTATTATTTAAAATAAATGAAATAAATATTTTTGCACGAAGAATTTTATTATTAATAGCTGCTAAAAACAATAGGCCTTTCATAGCAAGAATAATAATTCTATATAATATTTTGAAAGTGTAATAAAATAGAAAAGAAAATATTTTTATAAAATATGTACGCTCGCACATATTCGTACTCGTCGAGCAACGAAAATTTCGCATACGACGTACAATACGACTACGTGACATACAGTACAAAAATTTTAAATCAGTATCAAATTTAATATATAAAAATAGTAGAAAATTTAGGGGTTTTACATCTTACCCAACTTAAAAGAATTTCGTCCTCGAAATTAAGAATTAGTAGGGGGTGAGAGGACGCAAGGGGGTTTCGTTGGAAAACAATCGATAACAAATCATGACGTAAAAATCACGATCTAGATCATAGAAAATTAATATGGTATGGTCACGGGTAATGAATGAGGGTCACGGTTTAGAGAACGAAATAGATTCGCCTTAATTTAAGCGATTAGAGGGTCATGACAGTAATTATAGGGCCGAGAAAAGGACGAGTAGTTTAGGAGGGAGAAATAGCAATATCGAGTGATAATGGTCATAGGTGATAGGATAGCTAGAGGAAGTGCTAGTATAACGTCTTCGTCCTTCTAAAATAGGTGAAGGCGAAAGCAAGATAGAGTTCGAAGGAGGCGTTATCGAATACGAATACGTGATTCAAAGACGATTGAATAATTTCAAAGGAATTGTCAAGGCAGTCGTGGATGGGACTCTAGAGGACAAGCTTAACTATGTCCCCATCCATGTAGAATAATAGGCAAAAGCGAACCAAAGTGCACTTGGTTGATCAGACCATTATGCACCGGTTCTGATTAGACAACATATTAGTGGGATATCTTCCAATAACATATGTCGTGAACAAGCTCGATAAAAGATAAGCTTGCAAAAACTAGGCTACATTAGCATCATTTAGTCAAATGGTAAATACATAGGCACGAGAGATTAAGATTTAAGAAGGTAGAATGATTCTAGGGCATACAGTCGTCCTATAGTCTTCTTGTCCAAGTCCTTGGTTGGCTAGACGGGTTAGGTCCTCTAGATTCTATGATCTAAATAAGCTTGCTACTATAGGTCACTAGGTCAAAGGGGTTGCTAGTTCATAAGGTATTCTACCCAACTTAATTTAAACTAATGGTGTTTGGGACAGCTAACTAATAGAGTCAACCTCTAGTAAGCACGAAGGAAGGATAATGATAGAAGGAATCAAGCAAGATGCAATCGATGAGTCAAACGGTAGATTGAAGAAAGTGGTCAAGTATGTGGATGAGATCCTAGACTTCTAATCCTATACGCAGGCTTGCTTGGTACGGTAAAGTAACCAAACAATTTATCTGGACCTGCATGGGCCACCACAAAAACATGTAACACCCCAGTCCCAAAATACGTAGGACTAGGAACGTAGACATGCCAGCTGTATTCATACGAAGTATACTCCAATATATGAAGTTTCGTACAAATACATAAGCTGTAAAATGCAGTAAAACCACAACTAATCTCATCCACACAGAATAATTAAATAAAAGATCATATAATGAGAATAAATTTGTCTTGATACAATATGTTGGGCGGAGACAAATCCACTACCAACAAAATAAAGAAAAGTACATGATAGAATAAATGAATTTGGCGAGCGAAGCGAAGACAATCCAAATGCAATCATCCTCGAGAAATAGCAATGAACACGGCTAGAGCGAAAGCACCTGCGAAAGACAATAGCACACACCTGGCAAGACAACCAGGTCCTCAGAGGGACGTAACAAGACACATCATAGCATGCCATATAAACTGAATAAATATCGCTCAATAAAATAAGTCAATCGAATTTATAACACGGTCCAATACGCACCTACTGAATGAGCGTACCATCCCCCCCAACCAAACAAGGACAGGAGATGGTAAACTAATTCACGGCGACGTATCTTCCCATGCCATGACACATACAATAGGGTACCTAACCGTACTATAGTGAATATGCAATAAAGAACAAACCTTTGACGCATGGGCCGGGTCAGTCAGGAATCAGGAATCAGGACCGTACCTCCCACTGGAGATAACCGGCAATCAGGACCGTACCTTCCACTGGAGATAACCGGCTAGCAGGACCGTACCTTCCACTGGAGATAACCGGCAATCAGGACAGTGCATAAATGACCCATACATTAAGGAGATGTTCTTCCCACCCAATGCCTACCATGTTGTATCCACAACAGTAACCTCTATAACCGCTAAGTCAAACAATCATGCAACCTCTATTAGCGGTTATTCCTATCGCACGGCTTGTACGTACTGGTGGCCAGCCAATCACGCACTTCCGTGTTCTACATGCGACACACAACTTCGTGTTTATAACGTGTCAAGGCCAATGAATGCGACACACAAGGTGGTCCCTTAAATCTATGTTTAATTTGTAAGAAAAATAATACACAGCAGGAAATATAAAAGAACAGTTATGCCATGTATCACAGTTTATAAAGAAAATAATAGACATGCATGAAATATGAGCTAAAAATAATTAAACAGCTAATGGCAAGGTGTCTTGCCTGGTAGTACGCTTGGTGTGCTGCAATGATCAATGTGGCGCGAACTGCAACTTCGGTGCAACAACTATGCAAGGTGACCATGGATGGTGACACGGTCAGTTTCATTGGGCCCAGAAGGGTCGATTTGGTTAGGATCGATAGGTGGAAGGGAAGAATTTGGCAAAGGGTAGAAATAATTCGTTTTAGTCATGGGCAAGAATAAATAATCGAAGAAGTTTTGTATATATATAAATAAATACTTTGGAAAATATTTATTGTTTGAAATATATATATTTATATTAGTAAAATACTTTTAGATAGATATATGAAAAATCTAGGAAAATATTTTTAGGAAAACATTGAAGTTGTCCAATTACCCTTTTGAGGTCAAAGCAAAAAAAATATAAAATTGTATTTTTGCTTCAAAAATATTTTCTGGAAAATATACATTAATGAAAGCAATTAAAATAATACATTTTTTTATAATAATAATAATGATAATAATAAAAATATACTACATACATACACTAATACTAATAATAAAATACATTAATACTAATGATATTAATAATAATACTAATGATAGAAATTAATGATAATAATAATAGAATAAGATTAGCATAATGAAATCTGAAAAATATTATTATAATAATAATAATAATAATAATAATAATAATAATCACTTAAAGAGAAAAGAGAATAATAACAATAAACTAAATGATAATAATATTAATAATAATTATTATAATAATATGAAATGATAAAAAAATGAGCACTGAAAAATATTGTTCTCCTCTTTGTAGAGGAGAACAAGTGGGAACAGAAAAAAAAATAACAGAACAAAGAACAAGGGATAAGGAGAGAGACTGAGAGGAATAGCGGATGGGGGAGAAAGAGAAGCGGAGAGAAGGGAACGGGAGGTCGGGACGGCGGTCGGCCAGGTGCGCGGAGGCGGCTGTCCGGCGGACGCTGGGCTGTTCGTGGGGTATCGTCGGCGGTCTCGTGGCAACGCCAAAACGGGGCGCGGCGGATCTGAGCGCTGACAGCGCTCGGTGGTGGGGGGTTTTCGATGGGCGCGACGGAGAAGAGGGTGTGAAGCCAGAGGGGAGGTAGGTGAGGCAGCGCGGCGACTGCTCCGGCGGTGGAGCTGCGGTCGCGGGAGGCTGGGTCAGGCCAGGGCGGACGCAGATCTGGAGGAGACGGGAAGAAGACAGGGCGGCGGACAGCTTGGCGCAAGGGGCAGCGGGGCGGTCGCCGGATCTCCGGCCGGTGGCGCAGGTAAGGGCGGTGATGGTGTTGGTTCCTAATTTTTCTTTTTTTTCTATTTTGTGTGGTGGGTGTTGGCGACGGTGACGGTTGCCACGGGTGGAGGCGGTCGGTGGTGGTGTCGTAGGTGGCTGGCGGGGCTGTTGGGGATTTTGATGGATGGACGGAGGTTGGCCGGTTGCTGCGGTCAGAGAACATGGGGTCGGGTGGAGGTGTAGTTGGGAAATTGGCCGGAGTTGGCTGGGTTGTCGGCGAGGCTGTTCGTGTGACGGCGACGACGGGTGTTGGCGGAAGTGGTGAGGATGGGTGATGGGGCATGGTGAAGGTGGTGGTCGTGGAGTCGACGGTGGTGGTGGTGACGACTTTGGTGATGGTTGTGTTTTCTAGAGTTTAGGTTTGTGGAGTCGGGGGTAGGTATTTGGCCGGGTAGCGAGGAGACGGTGGTCGGGACAGATAGGGTTAGGGATTTGATGATGTCGGGGTGTGTCCGACACGGGGGAGAGGATCTGTATTTGTAAATTATTGGAATAAGAAATTGGATGGTGGAACACGGACACAATGCACGCACTTTGGTGGAAATTTGATGGATGAAATAATGTGGAGGAGTACCTGCCTATATTTATAGGATGTGGGAATTCCCACTTTGGATAGGATTAGGAGAATTTAAAACCCAAGTAGATAAATTATTTATTTAATTAAAATCAATCAAATCCAAATTTAAATCCAAATCTAATTCAATCAAATTTAAATACTTTTAGTTTAAAAACAAATCAATTTAAAATATAGATAGTTTCCTATTTTAATGTATCCATGGAATCAAATCAAAATTTAAATTGTCACAAATATTTCAAAAATATGTTTTCCAAAATACTATAATAATTAATTTCGAAAATAATAAATCTTTTTGAATAATGAATCTTTTTGGAATAATAAAATATTAATATTAAGTAATTTCGAAAATACATTATTATTTAAAATAAATGAAATAAATATTTTTGCACGAAGAATTTTATTATTAATAGCTGCTAAAAACAATAGGCCTTTCATAGCAAGAATAATAATTCTATATAATATTTTGAAAGTGTAATAAAATAGAAAAGAAAATATTTTTCTAAAATATGTACGCTCGCACATATTCGTACTCGTCGAGCAACGAAAATTTCGCATACGACGTACAATACGACTACGTGACATACAGTACAAAAATTTTAAATCGGTATCAAATTTAATATATAAAAATAGTAAAAAATTTAGGGGTTTTACAGGCACGGAGTGAGGAAGGGAAGGGGTACGCACGGCCGATGGTAGGCGCCGATGATAGCGGGACAGGAAGTTCTGGTGGTCGCGGTGGTGTTGCGGAGTCGGAGAGCATGGCGCGACTCGCGGTGGAGGGCCCCGGCGGCGAGTGGAGGTGAGTAATTGGTGGTGGTGGTTTTAATTTAGGTTTCTTTTGGGAAATTTTGGGGGTTTTGGGCTGTCGGTGGTGGCGCTCGGCTAAGGTGGCTGGAGGTGGTGATGGGCGATGGGTGGCGTTGGTCTGGTGTTGGTCGTGGGTGGTCTTGGAGATGTTTCGACGAGGAAGGAATTTGGCGGGGATGATGGAAACGAACGGTGGTTTTGATTTTGTGGCGGCGGTTAGGCCGATGGTGGCAGTGGCAGGGATTGTGGTGGTGGTGAGGTTGGTGTCGGTTTGTAGGGGTATTGGTATCGGCCAGGACTATACGGCGGTGGTGCTTGACTACGGTGGCGGTGTCCGGAAGGATGGGTGGAAGGTGGTGTCGAGTTTTGTTGACCTACTGTCGGAACGACGGGCTTCGTGCCACGATCCGCACCCTAGGGTAAGGGCACGAGAAGTGGGTACGTCCAGCCTACACCGCAGTGTCGGCGGTAGAACGCTGTCCTAGGTCAATCATCTAACAATATAAAGGTACCTGTACAGTATATACTCTCCGAATGGAGGTGACATAACAGAATACAATCTCAATCACATCTAGGGTAGAAGAATGAAAGATAGATAGATAGACAGTAACTCAAGAGAACAGTACAATAGATGAAATAAGTCTAAGTGTCTAGGATAACATGACATCCAGAATGTCAACCCAATATACAAAATAAGTCTAAGACTCTGTATATCTCAACATCTCAAAATACAACTCAGAATGTGAGACAAAATGATAATATGAAAAAGACTGTCTAGCTAAACTGGTCTAGACTACTGGGACAACATCCTCAGCTGCAGGTGGATCCTGCTGAGGGTCCACAACATAAGTGTCATCTAGTCCTGCTCCATAATAGGTAGCCACCAGGGCCTCATCCTCATCCTCTGTAATATTTTCAACAGGTCCAGTCAGGACATGAACGAGCACAATACATCTCACGCAGTGCATAGTATGATAGGAAATATAAAGCATGCAATAGAGTAAAATACAGGAAATGCTGAAAGGAAATATACGCTGTAAAAGAGATAGCTGTAAAGGAAATATCTACTATATATAGAGAACTGTAAGTGTCTAGTGATGTAGAGTACAAGATAGGCATGTGAATGGCTAGAATTTATACATGATTACACTACTGAGTTTATACATGATTACACTACTTTGGAATTATTCACATGTCTACTTCTACTCCCCCGTTTCCCCAATCAATACACAAGGATCCATTCAAGTTATGTTAAGATTCGTGATAAGCCCATAAATGGGTGATTCATGAGAGGCTCTGTGAACATGAGAGTACATGAGTCACAAGCGATTCGTGAATCTATGGAAGCATAGAGATACATGATGATTCGTGAAACGCACAAACATGCTGTATCTGATGCTCCCGAGGGGGATAACATCTCATGAAAAGATCCATATAGTACCAATTCGTGATAACCATCGTGTCAGCATCAAGTAAAGTAATCTAGAGCAAGAATATAAATCCTGGCAAGTATGAAACGGTCAGAGAATGTACTTGCCTGATAACTGAATGTCTGAAAAGGATATACTGTTTGAGGAGAGGTGTATGGTTCCTAATCAGAGCAATACAAGTCACAATGTATCCACAATGGTAAAAATAGAGTATACAATACATTCTACATGATTCTAGGTCAATCTGGTCAAAAGTCAAACCTGGTCAACTATAACAGTCAAACTAGGTCACATGAAGTCATACTAAGTCAAATAAGGTCAAACAAGGTCAAACTAGTCTAATCTAGGTTAAAGTCAACTCTTGGTCAACATTCTAGTCAAACTAGTCAAGTTATCTAGGGTTTAGTCAATCAATGGTCAGACTAGTCAAATACTAGTTAATATGGTCAAGCTAGGTCAAGTCTAGGTCAATCTAGACTATCTAAGGTACTACACCACAAGGTTAAGGTATAACCAATACCTATACAAGTATACCACATATAAATACATATATATATATATATATAATACCAACCTTAATCCTATATTCAAGCTAATCCCATATTCCAATCTCAAGTCATGACTCGACTCTAAGTATCTAACTTAACCCCATACATATCTTAATCTACATAGGTCTTTCCACAAAACCTAAGTCACAATAATATACTCATATATAGGTCAAACCTAAACCAACTAGTTAATAGCCTAGGGTTTAGTCAAATCTTAGTCAACAAGTCCTTCTATGTTCATCCAAGCCATCTCTAGGTCAATTAGGTCATGGTTGACGTATAGTTGACTTTGCTCAACAATGGTCAATTATCTAGTCAACTAGGTCTACTAGTCAAGTTAGGTCAAACATGGCCAGACTAGTTAAACTAGTCATTCTAGGTTAATTCAAGTTCAATCTAGGTCAACTAGGTCATGTTTGACGTAAGGTTGACTTTGGTCAACTCTAGTCAAACAAGGGTCAACTAGTTAGGTCATGGGTCATTAGGTCAATTAGGGTTAGCCCCTAATGGCCATAGGCTAGTAACTTAGACCATAGGCTAACTTCATATAGGTTTCCATATAAACCTATATCTAGAAGTCACATATATATACATATCTATATATATATAGATATACACAAGTCTATCTACTACATATATATATCAATATATGAATACACTATATATAATACAAATCACACACACTTATATATAATGACCCATATATATAATAACATATATAACATATATAGATAGTGAGAGAGGGAAATAATGAGAGAGAGTGAATTAGAGAGAGAGAGATGGTATGAATGTGCTGTGTGCACAGAGAATAGGGGGAGGGGGGTGTTCCAAATTTCTGGAACCAGAAACCAACACACACACACACCACACAGATACACACACACACCTATATATACATATATGTATATACACATGTACACACATGTATATGCCCCTCAATTCCTCCTACACACACACATATATATACACTACGTATACATATACTGAAAATATACAATTATATGTATAAAACATAACAAAAATCGTTTTAAAATTCGATTTTGAAAACTGGGAATTATCCCAAAAATCAGGAAAATGGGACTGTGCACAGTGAGATGGGGTAAACCCAAATACGCGACCCAAACCGAGCTAAGGCTCGAAACCCAAGGTTGGTAACACTAGCCCCTAGTGTCCCTTAGTGTCCTAGGTGCCTGACACGACACCATGACACAATTTGATGTGTCAACTCTCACAAAAACCCAATCGGGTAAACACTGACACACACACACGTATACTGCGTCGTGCACGCGGTCGAGCGTCTCGTGCTCGTGACACAGGATACGACACATCTCGTGCTCGTGTCCTAGTGTTCGCCCAGTGATAGGCTACACACGTGTCACCCTGACACGACACCACGACGTGTCCACGAGGGACACGAGGCTCGTATCAGAGCCGATTTCTCGGCTGAACGTGCGCGTGTGTGGCCAGTGCGGCCCTATTTCCGTGTCCGATACAAGATGACACCTCGTAAAACTTTGGGGGCATGTTCGCAGATATTGCCCCCGTGTCCATGCCAATTTTGGCGTGGCGAAGTGCCCTGTGCAGTGTGCACGAACAGTAGGGTAGCAGGGCACTGCCACACTGTGCAGTGTAGTGTGTGCAACGTATTCGTGTCAATTTTTTGACACAAAAATGACACAGTGTCGTGCTCAGTCAAGTGTAGTTGTAAACAACAAGTCTAGGGCTACATGAATATGTAATTAGTTCTATATTTTAACAAAATCAAAACCTTTAGGGCATTTCAACAAACATGGTTTTTCTTCCTAGGATACGTGTCCGATACGGACACCAAACCAACCCTAGATTTCACCAAACTTGTCCCACAGCTAGGGTATACCTATATGCATGCATTTATGAAGAAAAAATAGAATATTAACTATGTATGATGGTATTTACCTATTGAGTAAAAACTGAAGTTTTTCAAGAAAAGGAGGGGGTGTGTCCTATCCACTTGGTGATGCCCAAAGCTTGTAAAATCTGGATTGCTAGCCTCCCTTAGCACCCTTGATGTTGTATGGTCCCAATGCAAAAGACTAGAGTGAATTTAGATAAAAAATGATCAAGTTATGGATGTTTGAAGTGGTGGGGTTTTTCAATGTTTCATGAAGTAGTAAAAATGGCTTGAATGAATGATGGGGTGACTAAATAGGAAGGGGGCCTGGTAGGGGGGTGCCCTTGGCCGGCCAAAATGAGGGGAGGGGTGTCCTTTAGGTTGCTTCCAAGTGAAGGGAAGGACTTTCATGCCAAAGTATTGATCTTTTGAGAGTTTTGTGGAAAATATCTAATAAAGTGCATTCTAGGATATTTCTAACCTTTGACTAAAAGTAAAAATCTATCCCCTTAGCATTCTAGGTTAGTAGCTAACCTCTAGATTAGGGTAAACTAGGTTAGGGACTAACATGGTACTTAACAGTAATTAAATAATATTAAAATCACATAATTCCAAATAAAATCTAGTAAATTACCAAAATACCCTTTAGGCTAAAAAAGTGCTAAAATGGTATCCTAATCACTTGGTTAGGCTTACATGGTCATGGTAGTCTCTAGGTTATGAAATCTCTAGGGTTATACTAGTAAAATCACAAAGTCATAAGTCGTGACTTAGAAAATAGTTTTAACTAACTAAAAATCACCAAAAATCATATCATGACTAAAATACCATTAATAAATAATAAAAATAATAATTTTTCAAAAATACCCCAATTTTAGAAAACTGGGTGTTACAAGTCTACCCTCCTTAAAATAATTTCATCCTCAAAATTTAAATGGTCGTACTCCTTCTAGGTCAAACCTCCAACAATCAGGGTCGAAACTACTACCTAGCAACATACAAGGTTCACAAGTAAAATATGGGTAGTTGACCTATACTGGGTCATGTCCAAAATTGTTTGGCAGTTTTAGGCCATAAGGTGTCCTTAATTCAAATCGAAATCAAAAGTAACTCCATGGGGTAAATCAGGATGGAGTCTCGGGTCATGAAAATCGTACTAAGCAAATGAAGCACACGATGGTATGCCTGAGTAGGATACTAAGGTCATGGGTGTAGAGTGTCATGTCTAGGTCATGTATGTGAAATTAGTTTTGAGAAAACAACTAGTCTTGTGCTCCAAATTTTAAAGTCACGGTAATGTGCCTACGTTGATCATAATTTAGAGTGGGAAGGGTCTATGGCCTAAATTGAACCAAAAATTGTGATGCAATAGTGGTACAAG
Organism: Iris pallida; assembly: GCA_029216955.1. Classification (NCBI taxonomy): domain Eukaryota; kingdom Viridiplantae; phylum Streptophyta; class Magnoliopsida; order Asparagales; family Iridaceae; genus Iris; species Iris pallida. Next base: position 3,753,780 of record JANAVB010000195.1, on the reverse strand, counting down.
GGGGACAGGTTAAATGGGACAGTCTGTGGTCTCATCTAGGTGCACTAGTCATTTTAGATCAAGAATGTCCTATGGTATCAAAACGTACAAGCAATCTAGGATGTCCTAATTGGGAAGGTAAGGGAACAACAATCATCAAGGCTGTAGGGCCATCTACCATCCTATATGAAAATTGGTCATTAACAAGTAACTGAGAAATCATTAAAAGTTACTATTCCATAAAGTGGTAAAAGAAAAAAAGAAAATTGAAAATTTAGGCACAAACAATCACAAATAGATTTTAGTCTTGACACGATCTAAGTTGATCAATTTCAGGATAAATCGAGATTTGGGCAAGATGGGAAATCAATAAAATCAAGTATGAGCACGAGCATCCAATGATGAAGATCCAGGTCATGATTAAATTTAATTCAACTGGATATGAATACGAGGTTCATAGGCGATAAAATAATTCCAAGGAGAATTGTCAAGGCTGTTGCGGATAAGATTCTAGGACAAGTTTAACTATGTCTCCATCCACGTAGATTAATATATGAAAAAGCAAACCAAAATGCAATAGGTTGATCAGACCATCATGCGCCGGTTCTGATTAGATAATATGTTAGTGGGTGTACACCCAATAAAATATGTCATGATCAAGCTCGAAAAGGATAAGCTTATAAAACTAAGGATAAATTTATAGCATAAGATATAAGTAAAGGTGGAGATGATGAAAGAAAATACATAGTCCAAGATCCTTAACCAATCGGGTCAAGCATTCAAGATAAGGTACAAGGTTAAGTATTTAAGGATTCAAGCAGAACACCATCACATGCCAAGTCGAAAGAATTGAGCCAAGGTGGATCTCTAATTGAAATAAGAATTAATTTAGTATCATGGTAGAGGTTATAGTTTAGCCATTTGACCAGAAAATCATATCAAGGAAATAGAGTACAAGGAGACGGGTTTTAGTAGGACATGGAATACCTACATGAAGGTAGGCTAGTCTAGGTCATACATGTGAAGTTTGTTGGGAGATAACAGCTAGTATTATACTCCGAATATCTAAGTCACGGTAATGGACGTCCAATGATCTAGAATAGAAAGTGGGAGTTCAAGACGTGACAATTGATGCAAAAATAAAGAAGATCAAGTTAACGCATGGAATAAAATTAATTAGGAATCCAGTAAATAATTTAGGAACACAGCCCTAGGGATAGATAGGCTACTAGATGAATATAGTTAGGGTTCGATCAAATCAAGGGTCAAGGTTAGAAGGTCTCAATAAAGTCTTGATTTGAGAAAATGTCGAGTAAGTCAGGTTTGGGATACAGTTACATAGATTGGTAGAAAGAGTTGAGCAAGATGCAAAAATAAAGGGGACAGTTCATTTCAAGGGAAAGCAATTAGCAAGAGAATTAGATGGCAAGAAACAGATGAGAGTTTTCTCATAAATGTGATTGAGTACCTTAAAATAAAAGATATTAATCTAACACAAAGAAATTAAAATCAACAACTACAAAAAATTCAAAATCATCAACTAACACCAGGATTCAAAGTTCTACAGTGAATCCTCTAAAATCAAATTCAATCAAGGAAAAAGGAGTTTAAATCGTAATTCAAAATGAGATTCTCAAGGGTCATCCCAGGAATCTCTCAAGATATTCTAACAGTGATTGAGTATCCTCTCTCACTAAGCCTATTGCTCAAATCCTATCACAGGCTGTAGTGATACTCTAGTTCGAATACCACTACATAAACTCGACCTGCATGGGCCACCACTAAAAACGTGTCACGACCCGTACCCTAGGGTAAGGGCACGAGAAGTGGGTACGTCCAGCCTACACCGCAGTGTCGGCGGTAGAACGCTGTCCCAGGTCAATCATCTAACCATATAAAGGTACCTGTACAGTATATACTCTGCGAATGGAGGTGACATAACAGAATACAATCTCAATCACATCTAGGGTAGAAGAATGAAAGATAGATAGATAGACAGTAACTCAAGAGAACAGTACAATAGATGAAATAAGTCTAAGTGTCTAGGATAACATGACATCCAGAATGTTAACCCAATATACAAAATAAGTCTAAGAGTCTGTACATCTCAACATCTCAAAATACAACTCAGAATGTGAGACAAAATGATAATATGAAAAAGACTGTCTAGCTAAACTGGTCTAGACTACTGGGGCAACATCCTCAGCTGCAGGTGGATCCTGCTGAGGGTCCATAACATAAGTGTCATCTAGTCCTGCTCCATAATAGGTAGACACCAGGGCCTCATCCTCATCCTCTGTAATATTTTCAACAGGTCCAGTCAGGACAGGAACGAGCACAATACATCTCACGCAGTGCATAATATGATAGGAAATATAAAGCATGCAATAGAGTAAAATACAGGAAATACTGAAAGGAAATATACGCTGTAAAAGAGATAGCTGTAAAGGAAATATCTACTGTATATAGAGAACTGTAAGTGTCTAGTGATGTAGAGTACAAGATAGGCATATGAATGGCTAGAATTTATACATAATTACACTACTGAGTTTATACATGATTACACTACTTTGGAATTATTCACATGTCTACTTCTACTCCCCCGTTTCTCCAATCAATACACAAGGATCCATTCAAGTTATGTTAAGATTCGTGATAAGCCCATAAATGGGTGATTCATGAGAGGCTCTGTGAACATGAGAGTACATGAGTCACAAGCGATTCGTAAATCTATGGAAGCATAGAGATACATGATGATTCGTGAAATGCACAAATATGCTGTATCTGATGCTCCCGAGGGGGATAACATCTCATAAAAAGATCCATATAGTACCAATCCGTGATAACCATCGTGTCATCATCAAGTAAAGTAATCTAGAGCAAGAATATAAATCCTGGCAAGTATGAAAGGGTCAAAGAATGTACTCGCCTGATAACTGAATGTCTGAAGAGGATATACTGTCTGAGGAGAGGTGTATGGTTCCTAATTAGAGCAATACAAGTCACAATGTATCCACAATGGTAAAAATAGAGTATACAATGCATTCTACATAATTCTAGGTCAATCTGGTCAAAAGTCAAACCTGGTCAACTATAACAGTCAAACTAGGTCACATGAAGTCATACTAAGTCAAATAAGGTCAAACTAGTCTAATCTAGGTTAAATTCAACTCTTGGTCAACATTCTAGTCAAACTAGTCAAGTTATCTAGGGTTTAGTCAATCAATGGTCAGACTAGTCAAATACTAGTCAATATGGTACTACACCACAAGGTTAAGGTATAACCAATACCTATACAAGCACTACCAAAATAACCAACTTTAGCGACGGCCACATCCGTCGCTCATCCGTCGGTAACATAAATTATCGACGGAATAGCGACGGATATTTGATGAAAATGGCCGTCGGGAAATACGTCGTCGCTAAAATTTGTCCGTCGCTAAGCCGTCGGACAAATGATTAACCGACGGACTAGCGACTGATTACCGACGGTTGCCTTTCAATGGTTTAGCGACGGATTAGCGACTTGTTCCCGTCGGTTTACATGCCATATAATATTAAAATATCCGTCGCTAAGCCGTCGTAAATAGGTCGGTAAAAGCGTATCAGAGAGGTTCCTGATACGCAAAATCAGTCGCTATTCCGTCGTTAACCTCGACGTTATAGCGACGGATTAGCGACGGGTAGGGCGTCGGCCTGGTTCTGGAAAGCTTCCATATTTCCAGAACCATGTCGACGGATAATGGGTGGCTAAGCCGTCGCTAGTCCGTCGTCATCCTCGACAGATTAGCGACGGATTAGCGACCCACTATCCGTCGCTAAGTCTCTGGAAACCTACCATATTTCCAGAACCATGTCGACGGATTTGCCGTCGCTAGGTAGTTGATATTCCGTCGCTAGGTTCGTTCCGTCGCTAGTTCGTCGCTAGCTCGTCGCTACCTGCAAATTTACTTCAACCAGTTAGCGACGGATTCGCCGTCGCTAGGTAGTCGCTAGGTGGTCGCTAACTGCAAAATATTTATATCACCCAGTTAGCGACGGATATTCCGTCGCTCGTCCGTCGGTAACTGCAAATATTTATATAACCCAGTTAGCGACGGATTTGCAGTCGCTAGTTAGTCGCTCATCGGTCGCTAAAAGATATATCCGTCGCTAGTTAGTCGCTAGTCCGTCGCTAAATGCAACATTAATTAAAAAATTACAGAAACATTCTATTTCCTTTTCGTAAATATTACACATATTCATAATATCCAATATCCAAACATCCATGTACGATCAACAAATATCCAAATATCCAAATTCATAATATCCAATATCAAACAGAAATATCCAAACATCTATGTACAAATATCCAAACACAAATACACAAATTCATAATATCCAAACATTCATGTACGCTTCCAAAATATCCAGAATTCAAAATCCAAAAACAGTACAAATATCCAAAAACAGTACAAATATCATTGAGATGGATCGCGTCGTCGTCTCGGCGCCGCCTCGGCTCTGCGGATGTACTCTTCCACCATGTACGTCGGCACCTGGGACAACACATGCTCTGGAAGCGTGCGGAGCTGCTCTGGCGACATCAAGTCCATGAGCCCAATGAGCGCAGTATCCGGTACCAGGCGGACCTCGGCAGAACGGTCAAATGAATAACGTCCATGGTCGGAAGGACCGGTAACCGCACTAGACGTACCGGGAGCAGACGGATCTGGACCGGGAGCAGAAGAAGGACGCGGAAGGCGCTCCAGCACATCCGACATTAGACTCCGCATTTCCGACATATCGGAGGTGAGAGTCGCAAGCTGCGCCCTCATATCGTCCGACGGGGGCGCGGAAGGAGGCGGGGGCGGTGGATATCTCGGAGTCGTGCCCTGCAACGACGCCGCCATGGAACCTACGCCGTAGACGCGCCCTTTATTAAAGCCGCCGACAGACTCTACGAACACGTTGTCGTAGCGAGCGGCCATAGAAGAGGGCGTCTGGGTGGGCGACGTTTCGCCGACAACCTCGGCAGGGGGCTCAATCTGACTAAGGGCCTCACGATATGCAGCCTATCTAATGAATGTGTTTATACTATAAGTTTTCCTAAGTTATAATCTAAATCCTATGTTTCCCTAAGTTATAATTTGAATCCTACGTTCACCTAATTAAGTTAACAATAATTATATTTCTAATATAAATCTCATAAACGTAATTACTTACATCAGTCGCCTGGGCCCTCGCGTCGACGAAGCTCCCGTCTGCCCGCCTCTTGTGTGTATGCAGGAATACATCGTAGGCGGTGACCGACTCCGGCTCTCTTCCCTCCTTTACCGCCCGTTGTGCCTGCATACGAAATATACGTCGAATTTAATTAACTACGTATATTAATAGTACCGAATTTAATAGTGAAATGAATTTGCGGTATCTCACCAAATTTGTACGTGTTGCTGCGTGGGGCTTTGAACCTCCCGTATGCAGACCAGCGGCCTGTCTGCTCGCCTTCGCTTTCTCTGATTTCTCTCTGTACTGAGCAGTATTCATCTTATCCAACATCTGCTCGTAGTACTCCTCCCGGAGCCACTTCTTCCTCGAATGCGACGTACGAACGTCGTACACCGCATCCCGTATCTTCTTCCCGGCGGCGGCTTTGTAGGCCTTGCAAATCAACTCCTCGCGATGGGGGGGCCACCAGAACGTCGTCTGACATACAAATTAAATTATCACATAATTAAAAAATTAGTGGATTAAAGAATAATTAATAATTAACCAAAAGATATATATATACCTTCATCTCCTCGAGCCAGACGTACTGCATGTTCTGAGGCACCTCAGAAAAATTGAGGTAGGGGCCATGGTAGTTTTTCCGGATAATTTGCCCGAGTATCCGGGCAGCATCATACGGGAAAAACCTACAAAGAAGCAAAGACTGGATTATTAACTTGAATAAATGAAACAAATTTAATAAATTAACTTAAATTTACTTATGTATCACCCGCGGGCCATAGCTTTCGTCGGTTCTCGCCTATCGGCCTCTCTGGAGGCATCGGAGGATCCGCGGGTCCGCGGATGTACTCACCGGTAGCAGGATGAAGCTGAATCCGGGGGTACTCCGGAGCCCACCCTGCAGTAACTGATGGTGTACCCGCTGGTGCATCCGGGGGCGGAACGGATCCGCTAGCGGATGGAGTCTCAGGCCTCGATGAAGATGAAGGTATCGCAGAGGTAGATCGACGGCGGGAAGAGTCTGTGGCCGGGCTCTCCAGGTCGGGATCGGAGGACTCTATATCCGGGGAATGTGGAAGGCGACCACGACCGCTACCACCACGACCGCTACCATCACGTCCACGGCCAGTGCCGCTACCACCACGCCCACCACGGCCAGTACCGCCACCACCAGCACCACCACGGCCACGGCCACTGCCGCTACCAGCAGCACGAGTGGTAGTGACCATGACCTGTAAATAGAACACATAAATATAATTAACAATATAGAAGTATAAATGAATATAAAACTGAACTAAAATATATATACCAGCAGCAGGGCGGCGAGTGCCGTCAAGACAATGAGAACTAAGAGTGCCATCTGTAAAAAGAAAATCATACAATAAGTAGATGATCGAACGACAAAAACATAAACTGAAATAAGAATGTGTCCGTCTAAACTGAATTCACTAAGTTAGTTGTAAGTGCTTCTAATATATACCGATATTTAATCTAATCATCGTTATCGTCCTCGTCCTCATCGTCAACATCATCGTTCTCATCCTCATTCTCATCGTCGACTTCATCTATATCATCATCCTCATCGTCGACTTCATCTGTATCATCATCCTCATCCTCATCCTCATCCTCTTCTTCTTCTTCTTCTTCTTCTTCTTCTTCTTCTTCTTCTTCTTCTTCTACTTCTTCTTCAGGCTCAATACTTGGGACAAGACGCCTCTTTCTCCCCTGGTTGACAGCTAAGTCTTGTATATCAACCTCTTCCTCCCCTCTATTTTCCTCAGCATGAGGTATATCGACATCTTCCACGTCCATGGTATCCGACTGTTGTCCCATGTATTGGGGCTTCTCGATCTGGTCCTCTTGGTATGCTGGGTCTCCAACGTTGAATGTATTTCTAGATTTAATCTTGCATACTGCCCACCAGTCAAATCGATCTCTACGACGCCTTGGGTAGCTTGTATAGTAGACTTGAACAGCCTGACTTGCTATCGCAAACGTGTCGGACCCTCTATACCTCCTGCGATGATTTATATCGATGAATCCAAATTATTTATCGATTCTCCAACCGATATTTGGTCTCGTATCGAACCACTCACATTTGAACATCACAATATGCATATCATATGGGGCACTATATTGTAAATCTACAATCTCCCGAAGCACTCCATAATAGTCAAAGTCCGGCTCGTCGTCATAGATGGTGCCTCTTATGCAAATACCAGAATTCTTGGTATCGAAGCCCTCATTGAGAAATTCGGCATTTATAGCATGCTGAGTTGACTTAAACTTGAAGCCATTAACGACATAGCCTGACAAAGTCTTTGCATGCTTCTTCGGTCCCAATGCCAAATAACGAATGCTCTCATTTATGAGTGTTGTTTCAGGCAATAAAACCTGTAAACATGTATTGATAATTTAAATATTTTAGCTGCATATATTTTAATGGTAGCCGCATAACATATTATCTCAGTTACTTACGTATTTACGAAACCAGGACGGAAAGGTACAATCAACCTCTCTTTGAAGTCCCTCATCTGTAATATATGGTGTCCTCATTTTGACTTCACCTCTAAATACACTGTTAGAGAGAATAAAAATAAGTGTAGTCACTTAATTCACCAAATTAGAGATTATAACGAGGCATAGTCACTTACTTCTCTAAATCTCTCACTTCTTGTATGTCACAATTTAACAAGACATATCGGTGAGCGGTATCATACTCATCGTCGGTCAACCACCGTTTCTTACTAGCCCCAATAGGCTTGCCCCTTAAATTGAATATACCTCCATCCTCAACGTCTTCTTCATTCCTTTGAGGTCTATTTCGATTTGTCTCGACATGAGTATCGAAATAAATGGAGCAGAAATTTGACACCTCCTCGATAAGATATGATTCGCATATCGAAGCCTCTATATGAGCATTGTTGCCAACTTTCTTCTTTAGATGGTGTAGGTACCTAAAGAGACAAATTATCTTGAGAATTAACAATGAATTGTAAAATCTACTTAAATTTTACTTAAATTATATCGATTTTTATTTACCTTTCAAAGGGGTACATCCATCGATAATGAACAGATGCACCGACACGGGCTTCGTATGCTAGATGAATCGGTAGATGCTCCATGCTGTCGAAAAAGCCCGGTGGAAATATTTTCTCTAACTTGTAGATTGTTAAGACAATCTTCTCCTCAAGTTGTACCATATGTTGCACCGTCAGCTTAGTTGAACAGATATCCCTGAAGAATGTAGACAGCTCGGCCAACGGAACCCATACAGCAGAAGGCAACAACTCTCTCAAAGCAATGGGCAGTAATCTTTCCATAAACACGTGGCAGTCGTGACTCTTCATTCCCGTTAGCTTGCGTTCATTGAGATCAACGCATCTAGACAAATTCGAAACATAGCCGTTGGGAAATCTTAAATTAGATATCCACTTGCAGATTATTAATCTATCTTCCTTGCTCAATGTGTATGGCGCTATAGGCTTACTTAATTGTCCACCAGCACCCCTTTGTATCAAGTTCAGATGAGGACGCTTGCATATCTCGGCTATGTCTTGTCTTGCTTTTGGATTGTCCTTCGTCTTTCCTTTAATATCCATGACGGTATTGAAGACATTATCGAACACGTTCTTTTCGATATGCATGACATCAAGATTATGCCTTATAAGATTATCTTTCCAATAAGGCAAGTCCCAGAAGATACTCCGTTTGGTCCAGTTATGGCTTTGTCTGAACCCCTCGACACGATGGTTCGATGGATCTTTTATTGTGGTGGGCAATTCCTGTACAGCTTCCCAAATATTGTATCCCGAAAATCTGGCAGGAGGTTGAGAAAATTCTTGTTTTCCATATCTGAACGCGTCCTTATTCTTTCTCCAAGGATGGGTCGCGGGCAGAAATTGACGGTGACAGTCAAAGAAAGAAGTTTTTCCTCCATGCCTAAGGCGGAACGCCTTACTATTTTCCATGCATATCGGACAAGACATGTTGCCGTGCGTACTCCATCCCGACAGCATACCGTATGCTGGAAAATCATTGATTGTCCACATGAGTGAAGCTCTCATCTGAAAGTTCTGTTTCCTGGAAATATCATAGGTCGTGACGCCGATCTCCCACAGCTGTTTCAGCTCATCCACCAACGGCTGTAAATATATATCGATGTTCTTCGTCGGATTTTTAGGACCGGGTATGATAGCTGTCAGAAACATATAAGGAGTCTTCATACACATCCATGGTGGCAGATTGTAAGGGGTAAGAATGACCGGCCAGCATGAGTACTGAGATCCCGACTGTCCGAAAGGGGCGAAGCCATCAGCACATAGCGCCAGGCGTACATTTCTAGGCTCTGCAGCAAAATCTGGATGACACAAATCAAAATGTTTCCACGCCTCTCCATCCGAAGGATGTGACAATTCTCCTTCGTCCTTTATGCGTTCTTCGCTGTGCCACATCATGTGTTCTGCTGTATTTAGAGACATATACATCCTCTGCAAGCGCTTCGTGATCGACAAGTAATACATATACTTGTAAGGACGTCGTTTTCTAGTCGACTTTCCTTTTCCCTGTACTGGCTTGTAACGATCCGCATTACAGAAGCTGCAACTTTCTGATACGCAATTCTCTTTGTAGTACAACATGCATCCGTTGCGACAACAATCTATCTTCTCGTACCCCAGTCCCAGTTGTCGGACCATCATCTTTGACTTGTAGAAGTTTTTTGGTAGCTCTTTTGATTCCTTCGGTAACACCTCCTTGATTACTTCTGTGATCCGATTATAGCAAGCTTGTGGCAAGTTAAAATCAGACTTTATGTTCAACAACCGCATCGTCACTGACAGTGCGGAATGAGTCTCACAACCAGGATATAGAGAAGTATCTGCGTCCTGAAACATGTCATAGAACTCCTTCGCCTCGAGATTAGGATCCTTCGGATCAAAATTAGGCCCTGCCGCATCATACACCATATCTCGTGCAAGGTTCTGCAGATCTCCATAATCAACAGAGCATCCGTGGTCTTCGATGACATCCGTTGCAGCATTATCATCAAAAGCATAAGTAGCAGCTTCCGCAGCCTGTCTTTCCGAATATAGTTCACCTTGCGATGACCACAGGCCGTAATTACGTACAAAACCCTTACGGGTCAAATGATCTCTCACAGTCACCACTTCTTCGTAACGTCTATTGTGACATTTAACACATGGACACTTAATTTTGTTACCGTCCATGTACTGAGCTTTGCTCATTGCATAATTAAGAAATACTTCCACGCCTGCCTGAAAATCGTCACTCACACCAATTCTACTCTCGTGTTGCCGTTTGTACATCCATGTACGATCAACGAAATAACGACTCATCCTCAATTTGGATGTGAAAATCTGTATCGTAAGACAAACTAAACATAAGAATAGCCCGATACCGATACTCATAAATTTGGATTAGGGTTAGGATGTTAGATATAAGTGAACTAGGTGATGTAGAGTACAATATAGGGAACTGTGAATGGACTGAAAGTTGCACATGAGAAGGTTCAATGAAGGGCCCATAAATGGGTTCACATGATAAGTTAGTAAGAATCCACATCACTATACATACTCCCCCGTTTCAGGAGTGTGTCTGGCTCCTATTTAGAACAGCACAGGTCACAACATGTCTAGAATAGCAAAACAGAGCTCTACAATGTATATCGGTATCGGACTATTCCTACGAGTATTGGTATCGGCGATATCAATACTCGTGTGAATAGGAGATTGCAATATAAGTCTAAGCTATCTAGCTAACATGTATACTTGCATTTACATTGTATCATAACTTGTATCTAGTTACCTTGCTAATCATGTATATACTCTTAACATATATGTGAAGACACTATACTAACATGTATTTAAATCAAGGTTCAAAGTATCGGTATCGGAATCGGTATCGGACTATATATTCCTACGAGTATTGGCATCGGCGATATCAATACTCGTGTGAATAGGAGATTGCAATATAAGTCTAAGCTATCTAGCTAACATGTATACTTGCATTTACATTGTATCATAACTTGTATCTAGTTACCTTGCTAATCATGTATATACTCTTAACATATATGTGAAGACACTATACTAACATGTATTTAAATCAAGGTTCAAAGTATCGGTATCGGAATCGGTATCGGACTATATATTCCTACGAGTATTGGCATCGGCGATATCAATACTCGTGTGAATAGGAGATTGCAATATAAGTCTAAGCTATCTAGCTAACATGTATACTTGCATTTACATTGTATCATAACTTGTATCTAGTTACCTTGCTAATCATGTATATACTCTTAACATAAATGTGAAGATACTATACTAACATGTATTTAAATCAAGGTTCAAAGTATCGGTATCGGAATCGGTATCGGACTATATATTCCTACGAGTATTGGCATCGGCGATATCAATACTCGTGTGAATAGGAGATTGCAATATAAGTCTAAGCTATCTAGCTAACATGTATACTTGCATTTATATTGTATCATAACTTGTATCTAGTTACCTTGTAATATAAGTCTAAGCAATCTAGTATTGGTATCGGCGATATCGGTAGTATCGGCGGTATCGGATCGAAGTATCAGATTTTTTTGGTATTGGAAAACAAATAATTATTAATAAATTATTTACATTTAAAAACATATAATTTATACATTTAGGCATAATTTTAAGTGTTTTAAGTATTATTTCTTAGTAGTTTTGAAATTAAATAAAATTAAATTAAATGAAATAGTATTATTTCTTAGGATCGGGACATGCCAAACCGTATCCGTATCGGGGAATGCAACCCATTCCCCACCCCCCGACCCCCCTGCCCCCATTCAACACCCCCCCCGACCCCCCTGCCCTCTCCATTACCCACCCCCCCGACCCTCCTGCCCCCATTCCCCACCCCCCCGACCCCCCTGCCCTCTCCACCCCCCACCCCCCGCCCCCCGACCCCCCTGCCCCCATTCCCGACCCCCCCCGACCCCCCTGCCCCCATTCAACACCCCCCCGACCCCCCTGCCCGCTACACCCCCCACCCCCCGACCCCCCTGCCCCCATTCCCCACCCCCCCGACCCCCCGACCCTTATTCCCCACCCCCCCACCCCCTGCCCCCATTCCCCACACCCCCCCGACCCCCTGACCCCATTCACCACCCCCCCCCCCCGCCCTCTCCACCCCCCGCGAAGCCGACCCCCCCCCACTCCCCCCCGGCCCCAAAACCCAAAATTAGAGAAAGAGAGAGAGAGAGAGAGAGAGAGAGAGAGAGAGAGATACCTGGTAGAGAGAGAGAGAGAGAGAGCCGCGCGCGCGAGAGAGAGAGAGTTTTGGGGGGAATGAAAAATTCCCCCTCGTCGGTTCAATTTAAGTTAGGGCACAGAACCTAGCGACGGAATAGCGACGGAATAAATTAGTCACTAAACCGTCGCCAATTAAAAGGTGTTTTCCGACGGATATATCCGTCGCCAGTTAGTCGCTAAAGTTCCCGCCAATGTTTTAAAGATTTTGCCGCCAACATTTGCGACGAATAAGCGACGAAAAAGAATCCGTCGCTAACGTTCGTCGACTTAGCGACGGAAACCCGACAAATTTTTACATTTAAAATTGGAAAAAATTATGTTATGTTGTCTGTCGCTAATCCGTCGCTAAGATGTCGGAAACTGGTCGCTATTAGCGACGGAATCCGTCCGTCGCTAAACTTCCGTCGGTAAAGTGGGGTATTTTAGTAGTGAAGTATACCACATATAAATACATATATATATATAATACCAACCTTAATCCTATATTCAAGCTAATCCCATATTCCAATCTCAAGTCATGACTCGACTCTAAGTATCTAACTTAACCCCATACATATCTTAATCTACATAGGTCTTTCCACAAAACCTAAGTCACAATAATATACTCATATATAGGTCAAACCTAAACCAACTAGTTAATAGCCTAGGGTTTAGTCAAATCTTAGTCAACAAGTCCTTCTATGTTCATCCAAGCCATCTCTAGGTCAATTAGGTCATGGTTGACGTATAGTTGACTTTGCTCAACAATGGTCAATTATCTAGTCAACTAGGTCTACTAGTCAAGTTAGGTCAAACATGGCCAGACTAGTTAAACTAGTCATTCTAGGTTAATTCAAGTTCAATCTAGGTCAACTAGGTCATGTTTGACGTAAGGTTGACTTTGGTCAACTCTAGTCAAACAAGGGTCAACTAGTTAGGTCATGGGTCATTAGGTCAATTAGGGTTAGCCCCTAATGGCCATAGGCTAGTAACTTGGACCATAGGCTAACTTCATATAGGTTTCCATATAAACCTATATCTAGAAGTCACATATATATACATATATATATATATAGATATACACAAGTCTATCTACTACATATATATATCAATATATGTATACACTATATATAATACAAATCACACACACATATATATATAATGACACATATATAATAACATATATAACATATATAGATAGTGAGAGAGGGAAATAATGAGAGAGAGTGAATTAGAGAGAGAGAGAGATGGTATGAATGTGCTGTGTGCACAGAGAATAGGGGGAGGGGGTGTTCCAGATTTCTGGAACCAGAAACCAACACACACATCACACAGATACACACACACCTATATATACATATATGTATATACACATGTACACACATGTATATACCCCTCAATTTCTCCTACACACACACATATATATACACTACGTATACATATACTAAAAATATACAATTATATGTATAAAACATAACAAAAATCATTTTGAAATTCGATTTTGAAAACTGGGAATTATCCCAAAAATCAGGAAAATGGGACTGTACACAGTGAGATGGGGTAAACCCAAATACGCGACCCAAACCGAGCTAAGGCTCGAAACCCAAGGTTGGTAACACTAGCCCCTAGTGTCCCTTAGTGTCCTAGGTGCCTGACACGACACCACGACACAATTTGATGTGTCAACTCTCACAAAAGCCAATCGGGTAAACACTGACACACACACACGTACACTGCGTCGTGCACGCGGTTGAGCGTCTCGTGCTCGTGACACAGGACATGACACATCTCGTGCTCGTGTCCTAGTGTTCGCCCAGTGATGGGCTACACACGTGTCACCCTGACACGACACCACGACGTATCCACGAGGGACACGAGGCTCGTATCAGAGCTGATTTCTCGGCTGAACTTGCGCGTGTGTGGCCAGTGCGGCCCTATTTTCTTGTCCGATACAAGACGACACCTCGTAAAACTTTGGGGGCATGTTCGTAGACATTGCCTCCGTGTCCATGCCAATTTTGGCAAGGCGAAGTGCCCTGTGCAGTGTGCACGAACAGTGGGGTAGCAGGGCACTGCCACACTGTGCAGTACAGTGTGTGCAGCGTGTTCGTGTCGATTTTTCGACACAAAAATGACACAGTGTCGTGCTCAGTCAAGTGTAGTTGTAAACAACAAGTCTAGGGCTACATGAATATGTAATTAGTTCTACATTTTAAGAAAATCAAAACCGTTGGGGCATTTCAACAAACATGGTTTTTCTTCCTAGGATACGTGTCCGATACGGACACCAAACCAACCCTAGATTTCACCAAACTTGTCCCACAGCTAGGGTATACCTATATGCATGCATTTATGAAGAAAAAACAGAATATTAACTATATATGAGGGTATTTAACTATTGAGTGAAAACTCAAGTTTTTCAAAAAAAGGAGGGGTGTGTCCTATCCACTTGGTGATGCCCAAAGCTTGTGAAATCTGGATTGCTAGCCTCCCTTAGCACCCTTGATGTTGTATGGTCCCAATGCAAAAGACTAGAGTGAATTTAGATAAAAAATGATCAAGTTATGGATGTTTGAAGTGGAGGGGTTTTTCAATGTTTCATGAAGTAGTAAAAATGGCTTGAATGAATGATGGGGTGACTAAATAGGAATGGGGCATGGTAGGGGGGTTCCCTTGGCCGGCCAAAATGAGGGGAGGGGTGTCCTCTAGGTTGCTTCCAAGTGAAGGGAAGGACTTTCATGCCAAAGTATTGATCTTTTGAGGGTTTTGTGGAAAATATCTAATAAAGTGCATTCTAGGATATTTCCAACCTTTGACTAAAAGTAAAAATCTATCCCCTTAGCATTCTAGGTTAGTAGCTAACCTCTAGATTAGGGTAAACTAGGTTAGGGACTAACATGGTACTTAACAGTAATTAAATAATATTAAAATCACATAACTCCAAATAAAATCTAGTAAATTACCAAAATACCCTTTAGGCTAAAAAAGTGCTAAAATGTATCCTAATCACTTGGTTAGGCTTACATGGTCATGGTAGTCTCTAGGTTATGAAATCCCTAGGGTTTACACTAGGGTTATACTAGTAAAATCATAAAGTCATAAGTCGTGACTTAGAAAATAGTTTTAACTAACTAAAAATCACCAAAAATCATATCATGACTAAAATACCATTAATAAATAATAAAAATAATAATTTTTCAAAAATACCCTAATTTCAGAAAACTGGGCGTTACACTTGGGATGGGTCGTCGTTGGTTGGGCGGCTGCCGGTGTTGATGCGGGCAGGGAATGGCCATGAGGACAGGGCATGAGGCCAATGTGAAGGGTCCAGGGAGGTGGTCAGAGCTTAGGCAAGCTAGGGTTAGAGTTTGATATTGTGTTGGAGGATTGTGTCCTGCGTGACACGGATTTGGATGTCCGGGTGTGTCGGACGAGAAGAGACATGTATATGTAAAAGAAAATAAGTAGTGGATGGGACACGAACACGGACACAGACATGGACACGATGCACAGGTTTTGTTTGTGGAAAATTATTTGGAGATGGTTGCGGAGAACTCAAGGAAAGCTCCCCTATATATAGGGCTGAGGAAATCCGTAGTAGATAAGGATTGTGACCCAAATAGATAATTACTTATTTAATTCAAATAATTTTTAAAACAATTTAAATCAAATCCAAATTCAATCCGATTTAAATCTAATAAACTTCCATCATATCAAATTTCAAATATAGATATTAATTTAACTATTTAAATAAATCCATAAAATTAAATCAAGATTTAAATTGCCACAATAATTTCAAAATATATTTTCCAAAAATACTAATAATAATAATTTCGAAAATTACATTATTATTTTAAAAATAAACTAATAAATAATTATGAAATATATATGTATGCACAAATAATATTTACTTAAATATACTTTTCTAGTATACCATTTTATAAGAATATTATTTATTATTATAACTGTATAAATGAAAGGCTTTTCATAAATAAAATAAATAAAATAATGGACATGGAAATGTTGGTATAATAGCTAAAATAATTATTACATATATTATTTTGAAACTATAAAAAATAGAAAAAAATGTTTTTCTAAAAATATGTACGCTCGCACATATTGGCACTCGTCGAGCAATTACGAAAAAAATAAAATTTCGCGCGCGACGTATAATACAACTACGCGATGTACAAATACAAAATAAAATAAAATAAAAAAAATCAGAACCAAATTTATAGAAAAAAATAGTAGAAATTTAGGAGTTTTTACAGACTTCGCGTAGTGGTGGGATACTGGTCGGGTGTTGTCAATTTCATCGCTACAACATTGGACATCTTTAAGATGATACGTGGCATAGACTACTTAATCTCTACGAAGGCGGTTTCAATGCCACACTTGAGAGTCGTCAGCTTTATGGAGGGTGGTTCATCGTGCATGGTGAGAGTTACACGAGGTGAGCCATCAAAGGAGAAAAACTATCTCTGCTATTCTTCTCAAGGAAGGTAGCAAAAGTGAGACGACCTACTTGACGATGCTTGAGACAAAGGAGGACTTTGAGAAGGAAGACCTTTCAAGCAAGACGAAGGGTGTCACAAAGGAGTATCTCGATGATTCACTTTCACAGAGGGAGATGGATCATGCTACCAGGTTGGATACGAGTAAGAATAAGCATGTCTTGGACAGCAAGGATGTAGAAGCGACAAAGATATATGTGCAAAAGTGGAGTGACTGATGCAAGAGTTGCTCAAGGATCATAGTGGATGTTCGGGTCGACAGAGTTGCAACAGGTCTCACATGCACAGAGGTGTGAAGAACTATGTACAGCCATAAAATGAGGTGGATCAACGACCTGATATTTTGCTCGAGCTCTTTTTGTGGAGAAAGATATAAACCATGGTGAAAGATGACGAAACAAACTAGTTTCCTTTCGATCTTAAGGAGAAGATTGTAACACCCCAGTCCCAAAATACGTAGGACTAGGAGTAGGTAGCATGCCAGCTATGTATCAAGTAGACTCCAGCCTAACTCGAATACGTATAAGTTGTCTTGGTTTTCTAAATCTATCTATCAAATCAACTAACATATATCTCAATCCACATGATGATTAAATATCAAGATAACGCTCCAGTCCCAAAATATATAGGACTAGGAATACATACACATGCCATCTACGTATCAAGTAGACTCTAGTCGAGCTCGAATACATATAAGATGTACAGTAAATACAAACTATCTACATAAATCAATAATATCTCTAAGTGTCAATCCATAGTGATATATAATACAAGAATCGACAATATATATCATGGTGTGCATTCGATGCTACACTTGTCCAAATATACTCGAAAGAAATGATATAAATACAAATACTAGGCTAACATGCAGAATGCAAGTAAAATAAGATATAAATGTAATCGTAAAAGATACATGAATCAGAAATAGAAACACCATCATGACCAGTAAACTAATTCCGCTCAGTCGACTAACTTGTAGGATCACCAGGTCCTCAGGAGACATAGCAAGGTACATACACCATCCCAATGTAACAGTAAAGAAAATACAACTACAAAAGGGTAACTACCATAACCAGCTAAGTGAAATGCATGTGTGAACATATTCCGAATATTTGGCTTCAGCCACTGAGGCTCACAAGCTTCTCAGCAGGCAATCGCCTTCAGGCACCGTGTCGTGGGACCAAGGTCATACGAGTAAATAACCATCCAAGCTCTGGTCCAAAGATAAGAGTATACTAGTAGAATATCATCTAAGCCCCTATACAGAAATGAGTATATTCGAGTATATATATATATATATATATATATATATATATATATATATATATATATATATATATATATATATATATCGGTATTTTTCTTTTCAATAAAATGCTTCATAAAAAAATAATAAAAATATATAGCGGTACCACCTCAACAGAACATGAACCTTCAACAGACCCACCAATCACCCCTCATTCCCTTACCCAATTCCCACATTCGGTTTGATGCTAGCTCTGGAAACACTAAATCCCAACCCCAAAAACAAACCTCTACCTCCACCGATAAAGCTATCGTGCCATTCTCATCACTAGTCCTCAATTTCACCAACAAATTTGATATCCTAGCACCCCCCCTCCCAAACGACTCACAGGATATAGTCATCTCCGAAACACACAATTCTAAAGGGGATCAGGAGAGTAACGTTGTTCAAGAAAGGGATGCTGACCCTACCACTGGAGACCTCCGCAGAACCGGAGGATGAAGTGGATTCTAACCTCCCTATTTTGGTAGCACCACCTGCCTCACAGTCAGAAATTATGATTCGTGAGGATGCTCTGGACAACATTGGCCAAGCCCCAGTGACTATGATGCAACAAGCCATCGAGGCTGGCTTTATCAGTACGAACAACTACTTTGGAGCCCTGGCTGAAATAGTTGGGAAGGTATATTTTCACCCGACTGAGGTCACAGCTGATTAATCTCAGGTTAGAAACAACGAGACGGGCGACATGGTCTCAGCCACCTCCAAGAAATTAAGAAATACATGCTCTACAGAGGGAACGACGATGATCACCCGGTCAGCCGCAAGACTCGCCAAAAACCCCCTCCCTAGTAACTTAAATGTTTAACATCCTCTCATGGAATATTAGGGGCCTCGCAAACAAATCCATCTTAAGAAGACTTATCAGTCTCAAGAAAACTCACAGAAGCGATATTTTTGTTATCATCGAACCTAAAATCCTCCCTAACAAACTCAAGTCCATCCAGATGCAGCTTGGCTTCTCCTCGGCCATCGCTGGATGTCATAACATCTGGTGTCTTTTTGGGGCTGACGTTAAGAGCGGGATCATCTACGACTCGAGCCATGCCCTCTCGTATTGGGTGGAACATCCAATCCTCTATTGCCACTCCTTCTTGTCTGCCATCCATGGCAGTTGCAACATCCCTGAACGGAGACAGATGTAGGAGGTCCTAATTCACACCCACCAAAACCACAACAATCTTCCTTGGCTCTGCATTGGCGATTTCAACGCTATCACTTGCAGAGAAGAGAAGTCTGGAGGTCATCCCCCTACCCCGGTAGCTATCCATGACTTCACCATCTTTATATTCCGTGCTCACTTGTCTACCCTATAATACAGCGGTGACGCCTTCACCTGGTACAATATGGTGCCCGTAGATAATACTATCGACTTGATCGTGCCCTCATCAATCCGAAGTGGCTGGATTTGGAGATCATCTCCAATCTCTCGCACCTCAACACTACTAAGTCGGACCACTCCCCTCTCCTCCTGGAGATTAGATACAAATCAAACCAGTTCAAAAAAAGCTTCCATTTCCTCGACTTTTGGATCTACTACCTCCAGTTCAAGAACATTGTAGCTACTGCTTGGAGTGGCGCAGAAACCCTTCAGCCCCTTGCCCGTATCACGAACAAACTCAAAGACACCAAGAAAGCCTCACTATTTGGAGTAAGACAGCATTCGGGGACATTTTCCAGGTGGTCTGTACTGCAGAAGATGACGTTACCTGTGCGGAGGCACTCTTCGCCAGCGATAGATCTCCGACAGCTCGTGCCTCCCTGAGCCTCACCATTGCGCTACTAAAATTCTCTATTAAAATTGAAACAAAATTCTGGAAACAGAAAGCTAGACCAAAATGGGATAGCGTTGGAGATAGAAATACTAGCTATTTCCACTCATGCGTCAAGGAACGCAGACAGAAGCTCAACCTACACCATATCGCTAATGAGAACGGGAACATTATCAAAGATCAAAGGGATATCCAACTGGCGACCGCAGATTTCTATTCTCAGTTGTTTACCAAAGTTGGTATTACCAGAGACAAAGATTTCAAGCGGCGATCCCCCACCTGATCGATGATAGAGACAACAGCCAGATGGAGCCCATCCCTTCTGAACAGGAAGTCAAAGATGTTGTGTGGGCCATTGACGAACATAGCGCCCCGGGACCAGACGGGTTCATCGGAGTGTTCTTTCGATCGTGCTGGGACATCATCAAGTCAGATATTTACGAGGCAGTCATCACCTTTTTCCAAAGAGCTAGGTAACCCAGATCGATTTCCTGCGCTAACCTAACTCTTATACCCAAACAGGATAATCCAGAGACCTTCAAAGACTTCTGTCCTATAAGCTTGTGTAACTTCACCAACAAAATCATCTCCAAGATTATTGCCAACCGTATGACCGAGTTCCTCTCTAAAATTATTTTCAAAGAGCATAGTGGTTTTGTTCGCGGTCGAAACATCTTGGACAATATTCTGATGGACCAGGAAATGATCACATGTATAAAATTCCCAGCTATAGGTGGAAATATTTCCATCAAGCTGGACATGGAGAAGGCGTACGATAGGCTGGACTAGCAATTCATGATTTGGGTTTTCAGGGCCTTCGAGTTTTCGAAAACCTGGACCAACATGGCTTGGAGATCTATCAATAATTCATAGTTCTCCACGGTTATTAACAGCCAAGCCGATGGCTTCTTCAAATCTAGTCACGGTGTCAGACAAGGCGACCCGTTATCTTCCATTATATTCATCATCGCCGCAGAAGTGCTGAGCAGAAATTTAAATAGAATGGTGAACTTCCCAAATTTCCAGTACTTTTATACCACTAGCGGCTGCCTGATCATCACCCACCGGGCATACGCGAATGATATCCTCATCTTCTCCTTGGTGGATGTCGGGTCAGTGGAGGTGGTTCACAACACGCTACAGAGATACTCTAATTGCTCTGGTCAGTACGTCAATCCCAGCAAGGGTTTCATTTACATCCACCACAAGACCAGCAAAGAGCACGCCTCTAACCTTACCAAATTTGTTAACCTAATGATTATATCATGTTTTTGAATATGGCTAATCAATTAAGTTTAACATAACAATGTCACTAATATTCATGTAATCTATCATGTTGCTACTTAGACTTAGCATTGTCCTATTGTTCACTAAATATTATCTTATTTGATATTGTATATTGCTTTGTTCGTCTAACACGTATCTGCAGACAAACAGTAAGCATGATCAAACCAGGACATATGCAATGGAGAATAATTATTAATGGGCCAAAGACGGCATTATGCAAGGAACCAAAAGGTATTCAGATTTCCAGATTTGTTTATCTTTGGACGACTGCTGCGAAGAAAAAAGGCGTCTTCAGGTCTGCTCAAATATCTGAAGAAAGGCCCCATCAAAGGGCAAAGGGCTATTGGTTTTCCTATTTTATTAATATATTTTTCATATTTATTGAGTCTAGGAATACGATATACACTGCGTCATACTGGAAAATAGGCTACCCAAGAAACGTTTTCAAAATATCCTTTCATTTTGAAAACAAACCCACTTACAAAAGTCCAAACTACTTTCTAAACTGCCTGACTTTTCAAAAATTCCAAAAACCAATTTGTAAAAACCCTAACAGAACTCCAACAGAATTTGGCCCGAGTTCGGTTAGTGCTCGTTTGATTTTGAACTTGGTCATCCTGCAGTTACGGATGCAATAACTATTTGCCAAAATTTACTCAAAGACTTCTGTCCAAATTTTGTCCGAATTATGTCAGAATTCTGTCTTTGGAAAAACTATAAAATAGAGAAGAATTTCACTCATTTAAAGTCATTCACTTTCTTAACTCTTCTTTCTAAGCCTAATACGTTCTTCCAAAGTATTCTAAAGCTTTCATTTTCAAATCTCAAGCCAGTTACAATCTTCTAGTCGATTTGCTAGTACGATACGGTCTAGAAACTTTAGAGTGATTGTAATCAGGTGCTTGATTGAAGAAAAATCCTTCACAATTGAAGTTGGTCGAGTACTTCAGATCAAAGCTCGCATTATAGAAGTTGCAAGAACTTCGGATGAAAACTTGTGATATTTTCCAATAGTGGACTCAATTGGAAGCTAGAGTTCTTTCGACTGGAATAGTCCTCACAAGAGGGAAACCAGTATACATCGTCGTGTTTGCGTTTGATTTCTGATCTCTGGTTTTCATTTACCTAGTTGTGATATATTATCTGTGATCTTGTTGCTAACTTTTTAATTAGCTATTTTTTGCTGCCTACTCTATTCATCTTCTCTAGAGTATTGCGCTTTATGATTCATTCATACAATTGGTATCAGAGCAGGTGCTCCTTATAGAGATATTATTGTAGGTGCTCCTTATGGAGGTATTATTGCTCATACCAATTGTTCCTACAATTGGTATCAGAGCGGGTTATACAGGTAAACCGAGTTAATACTACTATTATATTCTTATTTATTATAGCTGTTATATAGATCACTATATTACATATAGCAAGTATGTACTTCACAACTGAAGAGCAATCCACAAATACTTCCACTATTTGATGGAACAAACTATAGTTATTGGAAGACACGAATGAGCTTCTACCTGAAGTCTCTAAATTTTGACTTATAGTCAATTGTTGTTAATAGCTACAAAAAGCCTACTATCACTTCTATTCTCACATACTCTATAATCAACAAGCCTTATTATAGTTACATAGAGGAAGAGAAGAAGTTAGCTAGCCTTGATGCAAAAGCTATGTATACCTTTTATTGTGCTGTAGACATAAATGTATTCAATCTTATTACTACTTGCGTAACATTTCATAAAATTTAGAGAGTTCTTGAAGCTACTTATGAGTGCAGGTATGAAAGCAAAGCTAGCAACTCCAGAGAGGAGAATAGTCTTCATAATTATGCAAATATGTGCATGATGGAATTGCGTCACTACCACATTTCTAGTTTGAAGGTATTTTTGTCATTTTTGAATAATTTGAATTTAATATATTTTAATTAGGAATTTAAAATGATTTATTTGAATGGTGTGATTTAAATACTAGTTTATTTATTGTCATGTAGTTTTGGTTAGCCTAACCTAGATTAGACCTAACCTAGATTAGTCATAGCTAGCCTAGTTAGCCACATTGAGTTTAGTAGTATTGGTTAAATAGGTTTAAGTCATGTTTAGCTAAGTAGAGTGGTTTGCAACTTAACTTGGAAAGAGCCCTAGATTCTAGGCCACTCATTAGACTTGATTCATTGCTAGCCTTAGATGCTTCCTAAAAACCCTAACCCTAGCTAAAGTGGCCTGCCAAGACCCTCCTTGTCTATATAATATCTCCTTAGAAATTTGTGCATCTTTTTAATATTCTATCATTCTTCCTAAGAACTAGGTGAGCCTCCATTCTTTTTTATTTATAGTTTAATCAATAGAGCTCCATTTTTATTGAGATTTCTTCCATAGTGTTCTAATCACTGTTCTCCTACTGTTTGTGGAGTCACATATCAGATTTGAAACAATTTGGAGATTTTGGGTGGCTTTGGAGAGCTCCTTTGAAGAGGCTTTTTGTGTTAAAGAACACACATAGGTAAAATCTTATTCATCCATTAAAATTAGGTTTTCTTTGCATAAACACTAAGCCCTAGGTGTCCTTGTGCTGTAGGAATAGAGTTTGCTAAATTTTGTGTCCTGTACGTGTCCGTATTGGACACGTATCAATAGTGAACGTAGGTGTTCGACGAAATGCCACAATGGACATTTTGATCGAGATTTTGAAATGTAAATGAATAGGAAGTTGTGTTTGGAGGTGGCTTACGTATTTTTGCTTGACTGAGGTGTTACTTATGTCGTGTCGTATCGCTTTGGACACGTGCACACGCGGGATACACCACGCGCGCGCGCAGGTGGCATTCCCCTGCTACCAGTGTGTTCGTGCTCAGTGCACAGAGCACATGGACACGCATGGTTGGACATGGAGTGGGGGGCAATGATTGTCGTGTCATCCCCAAGGTTTTGTGTCCTGATGATTCGTGTCGGGTGAGGAATCTGGCCCGCACTAGACACATGAACTGTCGACTGAACCCAGTCTGTGTGTTTGTGTTTTGTGTGATGCTTGGACACGTTTTTGTCCTGTTTTAGGACACCATTTTGTTTGTATGTTACCTACTAATAACCTCTAATTATTATCTACCTAATGTTCTTCATGAATTGCTAAATTGATTTGTGAAATCGAATGTGGATTTGGAATTTCAGTCGACTGATACTGAGTATCAGTGACTGTACACTGTTCTTCTTTTTCTATTTTTAATTTCTGTTACTTAGTGATTACTTTATGTGCTAAATTATATCCTACATGCTATCTAGTTTATGATTGGTTGATCTTTCATATTAGACATCATGATTTAGATTAAATTCTCAGTATTAGGTTGATTACATAATCGAAATTGCATGAAATAGGTTTCCTGTTTTCTGATACATGTAGTATCAGTAATTACTCTTAATCGGAATGATTAGATTCTAGTTCAATGATAGCTTATACATATTTACATAGGTTATATAGGAGTTTATGTGTTGGGGAGGTTGGTTTCATGTGGGGGAGTTAAGTGGGAATCGAAATCCTGAGAAGTTCTTGAGCTGTCTTGATTTCTAGAAATCTGGGTTCCATTTTAATGTTAAATAGTTGGTTAAAACCTGGGAACTGATTTCCTTTCAATAACCTGAGATTTTATTCATCCCTTTATGAACTGCAATAGAATGTTATTCAAATGAAGATAACTGTTAAATGTTAGTCATGACTGAACTCAATTGGTGGTTGAATAGTTGTTTCAATAACCTGAGTATTCCTCCCAAGATCTGAGAACACATGAACATATTGACACTCACACACAGGTTCCTTCTTAGCACTCTAACACACATTCCATTCCCTGTCAACACACAAATGTTTCTATGAGCACAACACCCCCATACTGCTTTCATGTATTCCTTCACTGAGTACTCACACACAGGTTCACATAATTCCTGAACACTATACTGTCATGTAGGCACTGTCTCTCACTGTCATTTATCTCCTGTATACTCACACACACATTGATACATCTCATATACACACACATGTTCCTGTCAACACATATATATTTCCTACACACATTCACACATGAACACATACAACACATATATTCTTGCGCACAGATATTTCCTGTCACACCTATCTCAAACATATACACACATCTAACATGTTAACCCCTCTTTATGAAATACCATGTATATATCTCTATATGTGAGTATGCCTAATCTAATATGATGTGTGAATGGTAGAGTAGGATATTTGGGGATTTCAATATGTGTGATAGCTAATGTGCTAGGCACATTTCTATTTGTATATGTAGATATATATATACGTTCATAATATGAATAGTGATATATATATGTGGTATTGGCCTATGGTGTGTCTGTTAGACTAGTGAGAGCTTAGTTAGTCTTGTTTAGTCTTGATTAGGCCTAGAATAGACTAGTTAGACTAATATAGACTTGTTAGGACTTAGAATGATTGTTAAACCTAGTTTAGCATAACCTAGACTTATTAGACCTAGTTTGACCATAGTTGACCTAGTTTGACTCCTGGGGCTGACCAGAGTTGACCAAGAGTTGACTTTGGTCTAAGTTGACCTAGAATCATGTAGAATGCATAGTAGGACTTCATTATATACGATTTTGGACTTGTTGTGACTTGTGCTGTTCTGATTAGGAGCCAGACACCTCTCCTCGGACAGTACATTTCTCTCAGACATACAGTTAGCAGGCGAGTATATTCTCTGATCATTTCATATCCTATTTAGAATTATTTTCCTGCTTTAAATTACTTTACTTGATACTGTCACGTTGGTCACACGGATTAGTACTATATGGATCCCTTCTTGAGATGTTATCCCCTCAGAGAGCATCGGATACTACATGTTCTGTGCGTTTCACTTACATGGTGTATCACTATGCTTCACGGTTCATTGATCACTTGTGACATGTACTCTCATGATCACAGAGTCTTCCTTGAATCACCCATTTATGGGGATTCCTAGAATCACCCATTTTTGGGCTTACCATGTATCACCCCTTGTGGGTTATCGCATGGAATCATAACATAACCTGGCTGGATCCATGTGTATTGATTAGGGATACGGGAGAGTAGAAGTAGACATGTGAATAATATCCAAGTAGTATCTCATCTGATCATCTCCGTAGTGTCTCATCAGAATCTTCTATGCCATTCATATGTTTATATTTTACTCTGACTCACTAGCCACTGATAGTTTTCAATTCACAGTATATATTTCCATTACAGCTTTCTCTGTTTATATTCCGTACTTTCTTTCAGTTCCTGTATCTTACTTTACTGCATGATTATATTTTCTAACCTGCTACGATCTGTTGAGATGTATTGTGCTCGCTTCTGTCCTGACTGGACCTGTTGAAAATATTACAGAGGACGAGGAGGAGGCCTGTGTGTATACCTACTACGGGGCAGCTCTAGATGATACCAGTGATCTAGATTTCTAGCCGAATCCATTAGCTATAGAGACTGAGACTCCCTAGTCTAGGTTTTACTATTATTGTCATTTGGGATCTGGATTGTATATATTCTTTCATATTCAGTAGTTGAGACTTGTATTTCTGGATGTTTGCTGAGATGCTATCTTAGACACTTAGACTCTTCTGATCTTCTGTATTTCATTTGAGTTTTATATCTTATCATACTTCTTCTTTCTTAGTTGTGATTGAGTTTACATTCTGCTATGTCACCCCCATTCAGGGAGTATAAACTTTTTAGCATTACATTATTAGATGTTGTGACCTACGACAGCGTTCTACCGCCGACACTGCAGCGTAGGCTGGACGTACCCACTTCTCGTGCCCTTACTCTAGGGTGCAGGTCGTGACAAATTGGGATTTAAGGTACAACACAATCCCTTATATGAAGAAGAGCTTGTATGTGACAACTGCAAGAAGATAGGCCACACCCAAGAAGATTGTACTACTGTTAGAAAGAAGAGTCACTACGAAAGATCAAATGAAGGAAGATCATCGGCTCACAAGTATGCTAGCACGAGCATATGATGTGAAAGCGAAGCAACCGATTCTGAAGAAGAAGAGAGACCTCATCAAGCTACAAATTTATGCTCAATGGCATTATCTAATGAGGTACAAAATAATTCTTTTTATGAAGAGGGTGAATTTTCTAATGATGAGTTATTTGATGCTTTCAGTGATTTGTTAGAAGAACACAAGAAAGTATTAGATAAGTATAAGCAAGCTAGAAAGGATATTCTATCCTATAAGCGTGAGAATGAAAAGCTTACTTACTTATTGAATGATACTAGAAATACTTCTCCTTCTGATAATTCTACTGAGATTTCCAAATTTGAGTTTAGATTGCATGTGACACTTGATTGCATTGAAAAAAGTAATCAAGAAAATGCTAAACTTAAGGAGGAATTAGAATCAGAAAAGAAGAAGTATTCTATTGCTTCATGTAGAATTGACGCTCTTAATGCTAAATATGATGAGATCTGTGCTAACTCTAAAAAGTTAAAGATTAGACTGGGAAAGCAGGTAGTACAACATTAATTCAGTCTAACACAAGATACGTGACACATCACAAAGTCACACACAACAGATCTTTTACAAAGGAAGCAAGCAAAGCTAAAGCTTCACGCAACCATGCTTTCTATTACAAGTATCCACGCACATCATATCACTGCACGTTCTTGTAACGCCCCAGTCCCAAAATATGTAGGACTAGGAACGTAGACATGCCAGCTGTATACATACGAAGTACACTCCAATATATGGAAACCTCGTATGAATACATAAGCTGTAAAATGCAGTAGAACCATAACTAATCTCATCCACACAAATAAATGATAAAAGATATCATATAATGATAAAGAATTGTCTTGATACAATATGTTGGGCGGAGACAAATCCACTACCAACAAGTAAAGAAAACATACATAACAAAAGAAAGATTTTGGCGAGTGAAGCGAAGGCGATCCAAGTGCAATCATCCTCGAAGAAATAGCGATGAACACGGCTAGAGCTAGAACACCTGCGAAAGACAATAGCACACACCTGGAGAGATAACTAGGTCCTCAGAGGGACGTAACAAGACACATAATATCATGCCATATAAACTGAATAAATATTGCTCAAATAAATAAGTCAATCGAATTATAACATGGTCCAATACGCACCTACTGAACGAGCGTACCATCCCCCCAACCAAACAAGGACAGGAGATGGTAAACTAATTCACGGTGACGTATCTTTCCATGCTATGAATCCAATATGGTATCCGGAGCCCAACAAGGTTCAATACCTTCTCATCGAAGTAGTAAGTCACACCTTCAACCAAACAAGGACAAGATGTGACGAACTAATCCGCGACAAGTTATTGTTCCAAGCCACGGTCAGATACAAGTATCCAAACCAAAAGTACTCGTACCTAACGGATAAAGGTGCCTAACCATTCTAAGTGAAATGTAGTTAAGAACAATCCTTCCTGCACATGGGCCCTGGCTAAATAGGATCGACATAGTCCCCCCTTGGGGCTCTAGAGGTCCAATCAATAAGAGCATGACGTTCTGCAGAATCGCCAGTGGCCGTCAGTAATCTTGGGTAAGCTGACCCGCGTCTCCGGCGGAGCTCACGGGTTACAAAAGGGAAAGTGCATCGAAGCCCATACGCTAAGGAATTGTCCTCCCCGCCCAATGCCTACTATGTTGTATCCACAAGAATAACCTCTATAACCGCTAAGTCAAACTAAGCATGCAACCTCTATTAGCGGTTATTCCTATCGCACGGCTTGTACGTACTGGTGGCCAGCCAATCACGTACTTCCGTGTTCTACATGCGACACACAACTTCGTGTTACCACGTGTCAAGGCCAATGAATGCAACACACATGGTGGTCCCTTAAATCTAGGTTTAATTTGTAAGAAAATAATACACAGCAGGAAATATAAATGAACAGTAAGTTCTAACAGGTTAAGCCATGTATCACAGTTTATTTTGCATAAGAAAATAATACTAATGCATAAAATATGAGCTAAAATAAATAAACAGCAAATGGCAAGGTGTCTTGCCTGGTAGGACGCCTGTGTATTACAATGATCAAGCTGGCATGAACCGTAACTTCGATGCCACAACTGTACATGGTGACCTCGGGTGTCGGCACGGACAGTTCCATTAGGTCCAGAAGGGTCAACTTAGTTAGGGTGGACATAAGGTGGTACGAATTTGGTGACAGAATGGGAATAAGAGGATCGGTTACGGACATGAGAGAAATCGAAAGAAATTAGATAAATAACATATATATGATTTTAGAAAACATTTTATAATCCCTGAAAACTATATTTATTAGTAAAAATAATATTTGACAAACACATAAAATATGGAAAAACCGATTTAGGCTAAAATTCTATGTTTTGTAATGATAAATAAGATTGATATCATGCTACTTATATTTAGTCAAAGTATTTAATAACTATATTAGAAAATTACTTATAATATCCGAAAACTAAATTGGAATTATAATTAAAATCTATACCTAATTAATAAAATTAATGTAAGTAATATTAGTAATTAAAACTATACTTATAATAAAATATATATTAATAATATTTAACAAAATTAATGTAAGTAAGCCAAACAAATGTACCTAATTAATATCAAAATAATATTGATGATAATAGTAGTATAGCTATTGTAACCATACTACATATTTTGTATATAAGAAAGATAAATAATAAAAATAATAAAATAACAATAATATAAATAATAATAACAATAATAGTAATAATGAAATAATAATAATAATAATACACAATGATGACAGTAATAATAATGATAATAATAATAATAATAATAATAATAATAATAATAATAATAATAATAATAATAAATAAATAAATAAATAAATAAATAAATAAATAAATAAATAAATAAATAAATAAATAAATAAATAAATAAAAATTTATAATTCTCTCAACTGAACTCAGCCATTCCCCCCCCCCAAAATCGTACTGAGAGAGAGAGAGAGAGAGAGACGGGCGGAGCGGTCGGGAGAGCGGCTGATCAGAGATCGGACGGCGCGACGAGGGTGGTCATCGCCGGAGCGACGGAGGAAGGGAGCTGGGGCGGCGAGCGGAGAACGGGGGACAGCGGCGGAAGTCGGTGGTCGATGCGGGCGGAGATGCGCGCGCGTGGGGATGCTCACGACGACGGGGTCGGCGGGGTCCGTCGGCGTCAAAGACTCGAGCGTGAAGGAGGAGGAGGAAGACTCGACGAGAAGAGGGTGTGGAGGCGCCGGCGGCTCGCGGCGAAGGGTCAGCTGCTCCGGCGTTGGGTGGCTCCGAGCGCGCGATGGTGGAATCGGCAGTCAGCGGTACACGGCGAGGGTTTCGGGGAGGTTCGGTGGGGAGCGCAGGTGGTAGCGCCGAGGGAGGCGGATGGAGCGGCTGGAGGCCAGGCGGCCGTGGCTCGTTGTCCACCGGTCGGAGGTGAGTAGATTTAGGGTTTATTTCTATTTTGGTTGGGTTGGGCTGTCGGTGGCGGATTGGGGTTTTTTTCGGCCGGTGGCCGTGAGCGGTGAGGCTGGCAGTGTGTCGGGGTGACATTGGGTTACCGGGGGTGGCTGTCTTAGGTGATGAACGGGTGCCTCGATGGAGGTGGTGGTGACGATGATTCCTGGTGGAGACTCGGGTACAGGCGGAGTATGACACTGACGGAGGAGTATAGTGGTGGTGGTCCGGATTCAGGTGTCGGCCGGGAGGAGTCGTGGGTTGGTTGGGAGAGGATGGCTGGTATTTTGTCGGGGTCGGGTGTGAAACCCGTAATTTTAGATATTTTTTTATATAATTTAAATAGCTAATGTAATGAATTATTAATTATTAATTTAGGAAATTGCATTTTTAGAAAAATTATTAAAATTGGAAATTTTATCAAAACATGTAATTTTTCTAATTAATTATTATTATGTTATTTAGATTAAATTATTTTTTTTTTCAAACTTGGACTTTTTGATTGTCAGGCCCAGACACGAACCCAAAAATAGTTTTAAATTAAATTTTAGAGTTTAAGTCAAAACTTGTAAAAAGTTTATTTTATAAATTATTATTAATGAAAAATCATACTTTAGAAAATATTTAATCCTGGATTTTCGAATGTTGGTCTAGACCAGTTCCGAGCCTGACTTAAACCCGACTCGAACCCATATTCGTTTTTCTGAAATTAATTAGCATTTTATTTTCTTAGTTAAAGAAAAGATATTTTTATAAAATATTATAACCCATTATAATTCTTTAATCTCTCTCTCTCTCTCGTTCTGGAGAGAACCCCTCATTCCCGAACGGCCGAGCGGCCGACGACTCATCCCTCCCCTTTCGAAACTGGCCACCCCCTGCAGTTTCCGTAACCCCTAGCCCTACCCTATTTAAGCCCCTTCTCCACCTCCATCCTCTTTCACCATCATCACCAACTTCTAAAACCCCAACCTTTCCCCGATCTCCCGAGCTCTCGCGACCCCGGCGGCCAACGTCGACCCCGTGCCCAGCCATCCAGGGCCGAGCGCCGCCCTCGGGTCCCCGTTCCTAGGCCCCTAGCCCGACGCCCTTTTCCGCAGTCGACCGCTGCCCTCCTCCCGACCGATCCCGTGTCCGGCGCACCCCTCGCCGCCGGTCCCCTCGAGCCAGGCCGCCCCGTGCCCTAGATCCCTGGCGGTTGATCCCCGCAGCCCCAGCGCTGCTGACCCGCCTCCGGTATCCCGTCTCCGGTGCTCGCGCGCTGTTTCCGGCCGGCCGACCCCTCGTGGTCGTGACCAGCGATCCTTCGCCGTTGTTCTCCCGTGCTTTCCCCACTGCTGTTCCCAGCGCCCCTTTTGGCTCGCTTTCCGGCGCCGATCCTGACCTGTGCGCTGTCTGCCGTAGCAACCCGAGTTCAATCTGAACGCTGTCCAGCGTTTCTCCGCCCTCGACTTGCTGTTCTGAGTCTGAGGCTACACTTCAGATTCCGTCAAGTTTTGGGTAATCTCTGATAATCATAGTAGTTCGTCCCCTGTCTTGGTCTGTGATGATATTTGGTCCAAGAATTCCCTGAATTCGGTATGCGAGATTTTTGGATTTTTCCGAAAACTTTTCAGAAATATTCTGTGAAGTTTTGGAATAATTCTTTGATTTGAGTATTCTGTTGGTTTTTCCGAAATTCATTTCGGGTTCTCTGAGTTCAGTTCGATTTTCCGAATTTCGGAAGAATTATTATGGATATTTTCGGGTTCGATATTATTTTAGAGTTTTGGTTATTATTATTACTTTTGGTTGGAAATTGGTGTTCCCTGGTTTGGGACAGTTATCGATGTTTGGTTTGGCATTTTTCCCAGTTTGAGTTATCCCAAAAATAGAGGGAATGCTGCCAAAATTTTTATAAAATTTAATTATATAGTTTTAAAATGATTTTCGGAAAATATAAAATATTTAGATTTATTGGGCGACGACCGTAGTGGTCAATGGGCCCTGGCTAAGTGCAAACGAAACCGGTTTCGCCCGGACGTTGAGGCATTAGCTATTTTGAAGAATGGACCAATATTCTGAGACTCATAAAATAAATTCAATTTAGTTTAAAAATTATTATTTATTTTGTAAATTTAATTGTAGGATAATTTTTAGGACTAACTAAACTTTTATTCTTATTTAAATTCATGTAATTGGTCTGTATGGGCATAAGCCTGTTTATTTATTCTGGTTGTGAGATTGTAATAGCTTAGGTTTTATTTTATTTTTCTTTATTTTCTGGATGATTTTGGTCATGGGAACGTAGTATAAAATAATAATTATTTATTGTATTTTAAAAAGAATATAATAATAAATGTTTTGTCACTTAGCAATTAAGTTGTAAATTTAAAATAGAAATTCATGTATTTCTCATTAAAAAGGAAAATCTTAGTTTTATAGTTATATAATTATAAAATACCAAGTTTTTCCAAATAAATCGATAAATACAATTTTTTTCGAATTAAATATAAACTGATGTTTCTTAATTGCAACGCATTAATAAATAGCTTTTGGTTGTGTTAGCTAAATAAAGACTAAAATTAACTAGGACACAATTAGAGATTGCAACTAGTATAGCATCATTGGCAACTTTAGTTTTCTGAGACAAGTTTCCAAATGTAGGATCTCAAGGAAGAACCTGAATTCCCATCCCGACGTATCGACCCATCCAGTCAAATCATTTGAGGCAAGTACGTTTTTGTGGTAGATTACAATTAGTTAATAATTGTTTTAATGCAAGTTTAAACCACGATACAACACGGAACTCTCTTTGAGAGTATTGACTGTAACTACTGTAACTATTGGGGACTGGGGGAGTAGTGTAGTGGATATGACCACATCCAATAGTATAACTGATTGTATTAGCTTACCCCTCAAACACACGGGGATAAGCCATACCATATCACTAGGATATTACTGTAACAAACCCAATCCGGTCATATTCATTACCTATTCATATCACACTGTTTTAACTGTTGAAAAATCATTATTTCAAATTGTTTAAAAGTGCATAATTCCATTATCAATTTCAATTGTTAAAATATCATGAATCTGTACTTTGCTCCCTCCTGACTGGAGACTATATTTTTAGGTCCTGTTGAGGATGCAGAGCTACTGATTAGTAGCTACTATGACCCTGAGCTATACCCTGCTGTGCTTCCTGAGGATGGCGTACCTGATGAAGATGTTGCTTCTTTTTAGATGATATTTTCCAGTTTGATAGTTTTGTTTAAAAACAATGTTATTTCAGTTGATGGTTTATGATTGTACTTTGTACTGGACAAGTTTAAGTTTTAATTTATCGAATATTAAAGATTGTGGCAAATTAGATTGAGTTGTTGATTACCTGCATATGGAGATAAAGCTTACTGCCGCCGTCTCATCAACGGTGCAGGCTGGGCATGATCCGATTCGTTCCAAGTAATTGGGACCGGGTCGTGAATTGTTTTTAGTGGTGGCCCATGCAGGTCCAAATCAACGACTTAGGAAAACCTATCTAGAGACAATTAGAACACTAGAATATTGATTTGTCACAATATATGTCCGAATTATATATGTAAATATTTTTGTTTGATTATAGATTGGTAGACTACCTTGCTTATGTTTATATTCTAAACCTTCCAGAGAATGGCCACTGACAATACCAATCCTGCGGGCGATGGGGTATCTTCACCCTATTATACCCTACCTCCCCGATCAAGTCCGGATCCTACACCTCGACAGCTGGCCGACCGTCCCTATAATATGACGACGGATCCATCATCTTCCCAGACGGAGATGCAGCCCCCTGTGGTTTTGCCCACTCCAGCTGCCCCACCACCTGTGGACCCCACCGACCTCATAGGTCTACTAAGAGGAGTGCTAGAAGCCCAGAGAACTCAAGCTGAAGCTCATCGCGAGCAGACGGCAATTATGAGAGAAGGCATGGAGAATGCCCATAGCGTGGCAATGGCTACACTAGAGAGAGGAGAAGCAGCTCAACAGGAACCAAGGACTGCCAAGGTAAACATAAATCTAAGGATTAATTTATGTAATATTAAGGCCATTTAATTAATGGGAATCATACTGCCAAGGTGGGCGATATTGAGAGTTTCAAGAAGCAGAACCCTCGACCCTTCAAGGGAACCGAGGGAATCGTCTATGCTGATGAATGGCTCGATAGCATGGAGCGTCTCCTAAGCGTCGCTCGACTTCCAGAAGACCTCAAGGCTGAAGCAGTGGGACTCCAACTGCAAAATATAGCAAGCACCTGGTATCGGAATGAACCCCGACTCCAGGATAGGCAGATTGACTGGGACACCTTCAAGAGGTTGTTCAAGAGGAAGTTCTTCCCAACATCAGAGTTGCGGGAGATGGAGAGGCAATTTCAGAACCTGAAGCAAGAAATATGACTGTTGGAGAATATGCGGCAGAATTCGGTCAACTCAGCCGTTTTGCCAAGAACCTGGTGGCTGACCCTGAAGATCGTGCTGAAAGATTTAGACATGGGCTGAGAGAGGAGATCCGCACCCATGTGATCTCAGGCGGTACTAAGACCTATGAAAAGATTCTGGAGCGAGCTCAAGATATAGAGAAGAGCCAACCCGCTCGCTCAAAGAGGGATTATCCTGGAACTAACAACTTCCAGGGTAATCAGAAGAGGCCCAACAACAACAACAACCGGCCTTCCCCACCACAGCAGAACCAGCAGACAAGGAACAATGATAGGGCACCTCAGAGCCAGATCCCTGTCTGCGACTATTGCAAAAGGCCAGGGCATCAAGCAAATATCTGCAGAAAGAGACTAGGACATTGCCTAGTCTGTGGGTCTTCCACCCACCAAGTGAAGGACTGCCCCTCGGCAATGAACCGGACTGAGTAACTCAACAGAAAGGTCCTCTGCCCACTCAGCAACAATTTGGGCAGCATCAACAGAAGACTGGGCGAGCTTTTGCCCTAGCAGCAGAGGAACAAGAGCCAGAGCAGGAACATACAGCTGATGTCATCGCAGGTTTCATTTATGTGCATTCCTATCCTGCCTTAGCTTTATTTGATTCATGAGCATCACATAGTTTCATATCCACAAAATTCATCTCTGCACCACATAGATACGGGCTTTAGCAAGAAGATTTGTAGAGTCATGACCGATGGAGGACCCTACCTATCACTGAGACCTGTAATTGCCTATAACCATATCAGGCCACCAATTCATAGCACCTTTGCTTGTGATGCCCTTACCCAACTATGATGTAGTCCTAGGGATGGACTGGTTGAGTAAGCAGCATGCGCTGATAGACTGTCACAGAGGATGTGTAGTCTTCAGCCCACCTGGAGAGCCGGAGTTTGAAATCTCTCGAACTCCGGAGGATATGGAGTGTGTTACCTACTCCTCATCACAGAAGAATCCGGACCTCCCCATCCTATCATAGCAAATTTATAGATGTCTTCCCTAATAGTCTTCCCGGGTTACCCTCAGACCGAGACATAGAGTTCACCATTGACCTAGTCTCCGGCTCTTCCCTATTTCTAAGGGATGCTACAGAGTCAACCGAAGGAGGCCAAGGAGATAAGGATCAGATCAATGAACTGAAGGCTTTGGGATTTATTCGAGACGGAGCTTCACCCTGGGAGGATGTGCATCGACTACACTACCGGGCGCTGAATAATATCACCATCAAGAACAAGTACCCTCTACCCCGGATCGATGATCTGTTTGACCAACTCAGTGGAGCCAATGTGTTCTCGAAGATTGATCTCAGATCCGGCTACCACCAGATCAAGGTCAGGAAGGAGGACATTCCCAGACGGCGTTCAACACCAAGTATGGGCAGTTTGAATTCTTGGTCATGCCGTTTGGACTGACGAATGCTCCTGCTGTATTCATGAACCTTATGAACAAGGTTTTCTGAATACCTAGATCAGTTTGTCGTTGTCTTCATCGATGACATTCTGATCTATTGAAGACTGAAGAGGAGCATGAGGAGCACCTCAGAAAAGTTCTGAACTTTGAGGAAAGAGAAGTTATATGGTAAGCTATCCAAATATGAATTCTTTCTAGACAAGGTGGATTTTCTTGGCCATGTTGTCACAGGAGAAAATTTCGATGGACCCTAAGAAGATAGCTGCTGTTGAGAAGTGGTCTACCCCAAGCTCAGTTGCTGAAATCAAAGTTTCTTGGGCTTGGCTGGCTATTACCGGAAGTTTGTGAAGGATTTTGCCAGAATTGCTGAACCAATGACGAAGCTTACTCGGAAGAATGAAGAGTTCATCTGGACGGAAGATTGCCAGGCATTTGAGGAGTGAAGAAGAGGCTTACCACTGCACCAATCCTTGCACCCGTAGGAACCGGTGTTTCTCAATCTATAGTGATACCTCTGGAAAAGGACTGGGTTGCTTCTTCAACAAAATGGAAAGTGATTGCTTACTCTAGGCAATTACGGAACCATGAGAAGAATTATCCCACATGACCTGGAGCTTGCTGCAGTCATCTTTGCATTGAAGCTATGGAAGCATTATCTCTATGGAGAGAGAGTGGAAATATACAGACCACAAAAGTCTGAAATATGTTTTCACTCAGAAGGAGCTAACATGAGACAAAGGTGGCTGAACTGATGAAGGATTTTGACATCGACCTGCAGTACCATCCGGGTAAGGCTAATGTGGTTGCTGATGCACTTAGTCGATACCCAGTGGCGATGTTCTTGACCAAGGAGAGATACTTGTTGGAGGACATAGAGAAGCTTGGTCTGGAGATTACTGCCTGAGGAGAAGATGAAGGAACTGGGGCGAAAAGCTGATGTACCTGGAGCTGACTCAACCATGATGCAGTTGCAATTGCGTTCAAGTCTGATGGACAAAATCAAGGAGACACAATTCCAAGATGAGACGCTTTGCAAACTCAGAGATGAAGTGCTGGAAGGAACACTTGAAGGTTTCTCTATCGCCAGTGACGAGCATTAAGAATGGTACGAGGCTGTGTGTACCATCTGGCGAATTGAGGAATGAGCTGATGCAAAGCGCACCAGTCGCAGTATTCCATACATCCTGGAGCTAATAAGATGTATCGGGATATGCGTACCATCGTTTGGTGGTATAGAATGAAGAAGGATGTATCCAATTTGTGGCTAGATGCTTGATTTGCCAACAAATGAAGGTAGAACAGAGACCCGCAGGACTTCAACAGCCGCTGGATATTCCGGAGTGGAAGTGGGAGCATATAACAATGGACTTTGTGTCAGGACTGCCTCGATCCCAAGGAGGAAAGGACACTATTTGGATTATTGTGGACCGACTGACTAAGTCGGCTCACTTTATTCCCTTCAAGGTTGGTTTATCCACCGAGAAGTTGGCGGCACTGTACATGCGGCACATCTACCGGATTCATGGAGTACCGGTATGTATTGTATCTGACCGAGATACTAGATTTACCTCACATTTTTGAAGAGTTTGCATGACAGCTTGGGAACAAAACTGAAGTTCAGCACAGCCTATCATCCCCAAACTGACAGACAATCTGAGAGGACCATCCAGACGCTAGAAGATATGCTGAGATCTTGCGTCTTGGAATTTGGAGGGTCTTGGGAGGATCACTTGCATTTAGTAGAATTCTCCTACAACAACAGTTACCAAGCTAGCATTGGTATGACCCCATTTGAAGCACTCTATGGACGTCGTTGCCGTACTCCACTTGCATGGGACGACGTAGAGAAAGAGTACTACTGGGGCCAGAGATGGTGACTGACGCAGCAGAGAAAGTGAAGGTAATTAGAGACAAGCTAAGGATCGCCCAAGACAGGCAGAAGCATTGGGCTGATAGCAGTCATCGACCACTGGAGTTTGAAGAAGAGATAGTATCTTTGTGAAGATTTCTCCTACCAGAGGAACTATCCGATTTGGCAGAGCTGGGAAGCTGAGTCCCAGATATATCGGACCATTTGAAGTTTTGAGCCGAATTGGTGAAGTGGCGTATCGGTTAGCTCTACCAGCTAATCTTGAGGGCGTGCACAACATCTTCCATGTTTCGCAGCTCAGAGCTACATCCCGGATCCGAGTCATATTTTGGATCATTCGGAGCTAGAGATTGGACCAAGCCTCACAGTGCCAGAGAAGTCGGTGGCAATTTTGGACAGAGGCGAGAAGAGGACCAGGACTTCAGTGACTCCCATAGTCAGAGTTATGTGGAGGCACGATTCCCCAAACGAGTCTACCTGGGAGCGAGAAGATGAGATGCGGGAGAAATACCCGTATTTATTTGAGACCTGAGGTAATTCCTAACCTTATCCTTTAAATTTCGAGGATGAAATTTCTTAAGGAGGGAAGGTTGTGAAACCCGTAATTTCAGAATTTTTTTTATATAATTTAAATAGCTAATGTAATGAATTATTAATTATTAATTTAGTAAATTACATTTTTAGAAAAATTATTAAAACTGGAAATTTTATCAAAACATGTAATTTTTCTAATTAATTATTATTATGTTATTTAGATTAAATTATTATTATTTTTTAAACTTGGACTTTTTGATTGTCAGGCCTAGACCCGAACCCAAAAATAGTTTTAAATTAAATTTTAGAGTTTAAGTCAAAACTTGTAAAAAGTTTATTTTATAAATTATTATTAATGAAAAATCATATTTTAGAAAATATTTAATCCTGGATTTTCGAATGTTGGTCTAGACCAGTTCTGAGCCTGACTTAAACCCGACTCGAACCCATATTCGTTTTTCTGAAATTAATTAGCATTTTATTTTCTTAGTTAAAGAAAAGATATTTTTATAAAACATTTATAACCCTTATAATTCTTTAATCTCTCTCTCTCTCGTTCTGGAGAGAACCCCTCATTCCCGAACGGCCGAGCGGCCGACGACTCATCCCCTCCCCTTCCGAAACTGGCCACCCCCTTCATTTCCGTAACCCCCAGCCCTACCCTATTTAAGCCCCTTCTCCACCTCCATCCTCTTTCACCATCATCACCAACTTCCAAAACCCCAACCTTTCCCCGATCTCCCGAGCTCTCGTGACCCCGGCGGCCAACGTTGACCCCGCGCCCAGCCATCCAGGGCCGAGCGCCCCCTCGGTCCCGTTCCAGGCCCCTTGCCCGGCGCCCTTTTTTGCAGCCGACCGCTGCCCTTCTCCCGGCCGATCCCGTGTCCGGCGCACCCCTCGCGTCGGTCCCTACGCGCCAGGCCGCTCCGTGCCCTAGATCCCTGCGGTTGATCCCTGCAGCCCCAGTGCTGCTGACCCGCCTCCGCGCCCTGTCTCCGGTGCTCGCGCACTGTTCCCGGCCGGTCGACCCCTCGTGGTCCAGCGGTCCTTCGTCGTTGTTCTCCCGTGCTTTCCACACTGCTGTTCCCAGCGCCCCTTTCGGCTTGCTTTCCGGCGCCGATCCTGACCTGTGCGCTGTCCGCCGTAGCAACCCGAGTTCAATCTGAACGCTGTCCAGCGTTTCCCCGCGCTCGACTTGTGTTCTGAGTCTGAGGCTACACTTCAGATTCGTCAAGTTTTGGGTAATCTCTGATAATCATAGTAGTTCGTCCCCTGTCTTGGTCTGTGATGATATTTGGTCCAAGAATTCCCTGGGAATTCGGTATGTGAGATTTTTGGATTTTTCGAAAACTTTTCTGAAATATTCTGTAAAGTTTTGGAATAATTCTTTGATTTGAGTATTCTGTTGGTTTTTCCGAATTCATTTCGGTTTCTCTGAGTTCAGTTCGGTTTTTCGAATTTCGGAAGAATTATTGTGGATATTTTCGGGTTCGATATTATTTTAGAGTTC
>JANAVB010000195.1:3558911-3678665 GCA_029216955.1 Iris pallida | reverse complement strand
AGAGTGATCCGAGAAGCAGCACAAAAGATACGCTAAGTTCTGCCTGTCCATCTCCTTTAGAAATCACGCAGAGACAGCACAGCCATACGTCAGAATCATAATGACTGACAACACAGCAGTCGAGAAACGTCTCCTCGTATGCCACGTATGCACAGAACTCGAGAGATCATCGCCGTCTTTTGCGTAATTTTCGAAATCTTCCTTAGCAAGACTCACTCTTCACCAAGTTGGCATGACTTTGGGTCTTATCTTTATTTAATGCGGCTGACAATATAATCAATGTCAGAGATTTTGTGTCAGACGAAGCGTACCAAATCAAGACAGCTGGCGGTTTGTGTGGATTCTGAACCTTCTCCTTCCTCAAGTTTGCGTGGATTTTTGAGTTATTCTTCTCAAAGCCTGTGTGAATTCTGAAGTATTCTTCTTCAAAGCTTGCGTGGATTTTGCCTTCAACGAGTCTGCGTCAACGAAACTGCGTAGATTTTTGCCTTCAACAAGACAGCGTGGATTTCATTTCAACTGGAGTACGTGGCAGCCATGCCACCGATCTCTCTCTCGCATGCCCAGTAACTTGCACACGACCCATGCACTAATGCCATGTGTCCAACAGTTACGGGCCACGTCCAGTAACTACTCACTAACCCTGCGTGTATTTAGAGTCTGCGTGACTTTTCAAATACACCAGTGGTGAGGTAGTTATCTTTTCAGTTACTGTTTTGACTCTATAAATAGAGTTCTTTTTCTCATTCATTGTACAGATACATTGATATCGACTGTCAAAATTTTGAGAGCTTTTCTTCTTCGCATAGTCCAAGGGATAAAGCGATCGTCTTCTAGATCGGATTTCTACAGTTGTAATTTTCCCAGAAACACAACAAATAAAGAGAATTTCTTTATGGAAAACATAGTTGTCTTTTGTTTACTTAGACTTTTGAGAGTAGACATGTATTAGACTATATCATTTTGTAACTGGACATGTATCCAGTTTTACATTTCAGTTTACTTGTACTTGGACGTTTACTATATACGATGACTTTTGTGTTTGTAGCATTTATGATTCTTCTTCACTTATAGAACTGTTAGCACATTTAGTCTTGTCTTGTTATCTCTAGAACAACTTACTGCGCTTTATCTTAAGCGTAGGCTGGACATGGCTTGGCCCGGCCCAACAATTTGGGTAACGGGTCGTGACAGATAATGATACTAGGCATTGGGTAGGGAGAACAATACCTGACGTGTGGGCTTCTTTACACTTCCATGATTACCTGTGTGCTCCTCC
Organism: Iris pallida; assembly: GCA_029216955.1. Lineage (NCBI taxonomy): Eukaryota > Viridiplantae > Streptophyta > Magnoliopsida > Asparagales > Iridaceae > Iris > Iris pallida. The sequence goes on along the minus strand of JANAVB010000195.1, from coordinate 3,677,386 downwards.
GGAGACGCAAGCTCCAGGTGCCCTCTGACGTTTCCCAGAGCGTTATGGACGTAGCCCTTCACATGGTGCCCTCTGACGCTTCCCGAGCGTTATGGACGTAGGCCTCTGGTACCCTCTATGGGAACTATGCCAATCCCATTTACAGCCAGGGCTCATGCGTCGAAGGATTGTATCTCAACTGCATATCCACAGTAGAATGGTCAGGAACCCGATTGCATGTATACCTATCTCTTATTATATTATCACAGTTTATATGGCATGGTGTTTTCTTGTATCTTGCCATGTCCCCTGAGGACCTGGTTATCGCTCCAGGTTTAGACGATATTCTACAGGAGTACGGAGCAAAATTGGAGTTATCTTACATTGATGACGAGGCAGTCACTACTGATTTCTATTTTATTACTTATCTGTGACAGTTGTAGACATTATTTTACATCTCTTTTCTTTCTATTTTGCGGAGGTCGGACTCCGATCTTGTGAGACTGTTTTTTATAGCTATTTGGAGTGAGTATGTTCACCCGGCTATCTTTTGATACTCTTATTTATTTATTTGGACTTCATTATCTTCTGTGTTGATCTGTGATGAGATTAGATATGTTATTCTGGCCTGTGATTATGTATTTACAGCTTATGTGCGTATATGAGGATTCTATATATTGGAGTGTTCTTCGTATATGTGCAGCTGGCATGTTCACGTACTTGGTCCTACGTATTTTGGGACTGGGGCGTTACAGTGACACATTTGTCTATGTATGGTCTTTATTCTTAATCTTTATTCTTGAAGCATGCATACCACTGTAGTCCATAGGAGCTTAATTTTTTTGGTTAATATGTTTTTGACTCTTCGTTGTTAATATTTTTTTGGGTCACTTCTTACCGATTTATCTTTAACATGTCATATTTTCTTTGATCGGTATTTTGTAAGTATGTATGTTTAGCACGAGTCTTCTATTTACTTGAAAAGTATATACATATACTTTTATGAACCTTGTGCTTGTATAATATATTCACTAATGATTCTCATATTTTATTCTGATTAACTTCTTATGAATCAATTACATCTCTGTCTGATAAAGCATATTTATGCATATTTTTTATCTTGTGATAATTTTTTAATACTTATTAAGGATACATGAATAATTCATTATCATTCATATATTATCATATGTTTCTTATATTAATATATTTTTTGTATAAATATCTTTATGTGGATATATGAGTTAAGTTCATGTTCTATAAAAAGTAGTTTCAAACTTGTGCTTATCTCATACTTTAGATATTGATTACTTTGAACAAATTTATGTTCTTCTCTTTATTAGCTTCTTTCTCAAAGCCTCTTTTAATGATATTTTTCTTGGCTTTTTGGTTGACATTTTGGATACAGGACTCTTATTTAAATTATTTTTAAATCTTGATCTTGATAAACCATTCTTTGGGTATTTACTTCTTTTATATTTAGGGATTCTGGATTTCGATGTTGTTCGATGATACTGCATATATTCCTTTAAATCCAAGTTCTTAAAAGTATAGATTATTTTGGGTACAAGTCGATAGGTTCCTTCTGTCATACATGTGTAAATAGCCTGAAGCGATACTGTGTACTAGTTTTCGGACTACCGCTAGCTGGGAACCGGCCCCAATAACTAACCTGTAGTGATCAATACTTTATAGACTTAAGATTTATTAAGGTTTACTTGCAACTATTATCTAGTTCTGGATCTAAGGTACCGAACCCAGTCTCCTAGGTTCCAGAATACATCAAGCATATCTAGGTCTTACATTTTGATTTACAAATATTTTATATTTTATTGTTACCCAATGATTTTGTAGCACATATGAATAAATATAATTGACACATCTTATATCGTATGCTACATTGTTCTAATTTTTTTAAGTCCATAGAATATAATTGATTTTATATGCAAAATTCTTCTTAAATCTTCGGCTATTAAAGAAGAGATTTATTTTGGATACTCTTCGACGTAACAAAAGGTTGAACGAACTTTTTGCTTTATTGAACGTATAAGGTATCTGTGTACAAAGATGGAAGTCCTAAATAGGATATTCTAAGTACATGGAGAAGAGGTTTCTAGGAAAGTGTGACGGTGGAGATCGAGCGCTGCAGTGGCTCCTTTACTCCGTTGACGATCTGACGATGAATCAACCTTGATATGGCTCTCTGACGCCTTTGATGGGACGCTGGGGTCACCGATTAAGAGGCTGTCTGGATGAGAATATCTCTTGAAAATGGTTGGTTGGTTGGTTCTTTGGTTGATAGGTGGATGAGGGTAGTCGACCCTTCGTGGATAGAGATTGCTGATCCTTTGAAGATTGTCAATGTTCTATCTCTCTTTTCCTTTTTTTCGTGGAAGAAGAACTCCTTCTATTTATAGAGAACCGAGCACATATGCGATGTGCATTAGGGTTCCTGAGATATGAAAGAATCTGCCGTCATTGTACGGTACCGGCTTCTGCGAAGTTGACACGTGGCAGACATCGAGATTCCCATCAAACGAGATCTCTGGTGGTTATAAACATAACCGAAGGAGGTGACACGTAGCGCATGTCGATTTGCTTGCTCGGATACATCCGAGTAAATCTTCGAATTTCATCCTAGATTTGGAGTCTAACTGATCCTCGTCTAAGATTTAAATTAATCTGATATGATATCAATCATGATTTTATCCCAATCTTTACTACAAGATGCAGTTTAAATAAACCAATTGTGGTGGACCCATGCTTTCTGCGCCTCTGGTGAGGACTAAGTGCTGCTGTGCTTCTGGGGCGATGAGTAGACCTTGCTTCTGGAGACGACGGAACCTCTGTGCTTTCAGACGACGAGAGAAATTGGCTTCGAATGACGATGAGACTTCTGTACATATAGAGCAACTTATGAAGCTGTGTTTTGGGCTACAGGAGTCACTGTGCTATAGGCGACAAGTAGGCTTGTGCTTCAGGTTGGCGAGGTTACTGTACTTTTGGAGTGACAGGTTGACTTGTATTGGTTGCGATGGGAGTTTCGAAGTCTCTTCTAGAGAAGGGACTTAAGCTTCTGATCCGGAGCAGATGATTGTGCCGTAGAAATAGAGATGGTGTAAGCATATCACCATCCTGTGCTTCATACGGACGCAGGTAAGGGTATGACACCCTTGCGCATCTGAGATTGGCGCAGGCAGGTAGCTGCACCTCTGGAGTGAAGACACTGACTTCTGAAATAAAAGAAAGGGATGGGGGCCTACCACCCTCTTGTTTCTGAGGTTGGTGCAGGCAGGTGGCTGCGTCTCTAGCTTGAAGGCTTAAAGAACAATAAATATCCACTCTTTTAAGGAGCTTCTCTCTTAATTGCCACCATAATATGGGGAATTCCAAGGGTCTAAGACCAACATTCAAAGTGCTGAATCTTAGGTTTGTCCCATTAATGCGGGAATTCTGACCGTCGTCCATGTGGCGTGCGCTCTAGGCCATTCTCGGTCCTATAAAAGGGGAAGTTCTCCTCTGAAGAGTCGATATCTTCTTCTCAGCATTCTTCACCACCATGCGAGATCCAAACTTAACTTCGAGCAGAGATCGGCCTTGTGTAATTTGGCTGCTGGTTGAGGCTTCTCTCGTTTATAGGAGCCACATTCTTATGGAGGAACCCTGTGCAAAAGGAGCCATCGCTGCTGCCCTTGAGAAGTATGCAAATGTCCTTCTTGGGGAGTTCGACTCTGAGCGACATCTGAGGGATGTGGGAAATCCAAGCCTCGGGTTCGAGATTGGTTTCTCACACGATAAATAGCCGGCCGTGCTCTGCCTTGATCTTTTGGAGCAATGGGGCTTCGCCGTGCTGTAGTTTTGGGTCGTCCACTGCTTCAGTATATATTGAAGCTCTAGGTTCTCTTGGTGACAAGAGAGTTGGCTCTGATGACGTTGTGAGTCGGTGGGGAAGAGACTTTGATGTAGACTGTATATCTCTTTTATGCCCATGACGATCACACAGTGAAGGCTGCCCATCGAAGACGATCCTTTCCTTACGTTCATAGAAATTTCTATTCTCACTTGGGTAACAAAGACCTTGTAATTAATCCTTGTAAATGAGATTTAAGAAACTTCTTTCTTATGTGCTTGCGATAAGCCTGTGTAATAGACCCTTGTAGCTACGATCAATAAGAAGACTGCTTTTTTCTGAACTTTATTCTGAGAATGTTTTCGTCCTTGGTTGGTCTGCACATCTCACTGTCTGTGCCTCTGTGATGTTAGGTCGGTAGTGGGGACACTAACCTGTGCCATATGTCATCTGGACCATGGTAGGAAGAGGGTGGACAACGAGAGCACCCTCCTGCGCCTTGTAATAACTGTAATTTTTTATGCTTCTACAAGACCTCCTCCAAAGTGTCTCGAACTTGGGTCAAGCTCGGGGCACTTTGAAAAGAAGCATGACATGTGTCTCCTTTCTTCTTTTTTTGTGTGTGTTGCTTTTGTGTATGTAACTATGAAGGGTCTGTAGCCACATGTTTTTATATGTAGTAGCTTTCTTGTTCCCTTTGCTTTTGTCTTGAAAATAAAGAAGGAATCTTAATAATGGATTTGCCTGACCAGAGATAATATGGACGTGGTAGAATTGATCATTGCCAGGGTATAGAACAACAATCCAGTGGTAATATGGACGTGAACTATTTTCTAGACTGCCAGGATAATCATAGAACTGATGCGAGAAGAACGACTACTCAGAGGTAATATGGATATGGTAGTCGCATCTTCCAGGCGTAGAGAAGCAATCCAGAAGTAATGTGGACATGAAGTTCTTCATCTACTTGAGAGAATATATAGGAGGGAGAGCGAGAGATCCCCTTACCAGAACTCATGGACACCCTTTTTAGGGGATATGGGTGCCTACGCTGGTTCTGTCTTCAGACGTAATACTTCTATAGGAACTTGCCATTGATGGGCATCATTAGCAAGTCCCCATTAGGCTTAGCTAGCTGATAAGCACCGTTGGAGTACACCGTCTCTTTGACGAACGGTCCTTCCCACTTGGGCTCGAAATTTCCAGCCGTCTAGTGGGTCATCACTATCGGTCTCCATATTGCTAAGACGGGGTCCCCCACCTGGTAGGATCTTTCACGGACCTTTTTGTTGAAGGCCCCAGAGATGCGAGCTTTGTAAAGCTCAATCCTTTGCTGCACGAGCAAGCGCTTTTCATCCATCGCTTCTAACTCTTTTGCCAACGCTGATTGTCTTCGACGGTTAACTGATTAGTGATCATGTTAGCAGACAACATCTTCTTAAAGACTTGACCTATAGTGGTATCGGAGTCCCAAGTTAAGGAGTCAGAAGAGTGTAAGTGCCTCATGACTTCTTCTTCTGAATCTTCCGAGGTGGTCGTAGGTGCAACATACCCCAGCCCTCGGCGAGTACGTTGGTAGTAGTTTTCAGCTTTTTCCTTTGAAGCGCAAATCCGTAAGGGAAGATGCCAACCTTTTCCATAATTGAGCCCTTTATTGCTATTCAGGTCGTAGCCCATCTTCTGGAAAAGGTTTTTGGCCTACACCGTGTAAGGGTAGAACTGTATTTTATTGCTGTCGAGGTATAGGTCTTCAGGAGGTATTCGCTGCGGATGCTCCAATCGACCGAATATGATGGATTCCTCTCTTTTTCCTGGCTGGAACTATGAAGTAGGCGCCCCGGGCAGGGATTGTTGGCACATTTTATTTTGATTATTAACAGCATCTTCGTAGTTTAGTTTTCTGTATCTTCAAATTCAAATATTCTCAGAAGCTCTACTACATGAAGTACTTCCGTTCAAGCGCAATCATCTTTTACATCGAAGACTGAAGCAGTTACCGGTGTTCCTTGCATAAGACGGCGTCCTCCTGCTTAGAGTCTTCGTGTCTGTACAAAGTCTAGGTATTTCTGTAAACACCTAAGGACGGATGACAAGTAAAAGAACAAGTCAAAAAGCAAATACCTACGGAGCGGCATACCGACGGCATGCTTCGGCATACCGGCGGTATACCGTTTTTAGAGTCCAGAAAGTTGCTGTGACAAATTGTCGACATACCGACGGCATGCTTCGCCATACCGGTGGTATACCGTTTTTAGTGTCCAGAAAGTTGCTGTGACAAATTGTCGGCATACCGACGGCATGCTTCGACATACCGACGGCCGGCGGTATACCGTTTTTAGCAACCCAAAACTTGCTGTGACAAAACGTCGGTATACCGACGGTATGCCGCTGCATACCGACGGTATACCGAGTTTCAAATATTTGGTTTTTGATTTGCTCTGACTAGCATTAATGGCCGCATTTAATGCTCTCAAACGGTCATTAATATGACCGTTACTATTTGGCCGGTATACCGACGGTATGCCGCTGCATACCGACGGCATACCGGTCTGTAGTACCCAGTTTCCCAAATGAGGGTAATTTTGAAATTTCTTGTTTATAATTATTTTAATAATGATATTTAATTCATGATATAATTTTTGGTGATTTTAAATCATTTTAAAATTATTTAAATCAATGACTTGTGGTTTTGACGTTTTGCTAGTGAAACCCTAGAGACTGTTTGACCTAGAGCCTAACCATGTGATTATGATATTTTAATGTCATTTTTGGCCTAAGGATATTTTTTGCATTTGACCTCTTTTAATTATTTTGATATTATTTTATTATTTATGATATTATTTTGGGGTTATTTGAGTCGGGTTCGAATTTCAACTCAATCCGACTTGAAACAGGGATCCGGGGGTAGTTTGACTCTAGTGGGACCCACACACTAGTTAGGCATGGCCCACATGATATTAATTTTAGTCCACATGATAGAAATATTTTAGTTAGAGGTTAGACTAATTATTATGGATAAGGTTAGTGTGATTAGAGACTTTAGAATGACTAATTTAGCCCCAACCAATTAGCCCTTTCCTAATACTCATAGAATAGGTTAGTGGGGGCATTTTGGACCTTACCATAATAGGACAAATAGCCCCATATGGCCAACCACTTTGGGAGAGGATAGGTTCAAGTTCATTTTATTATTCTCATCCACACTCTCTCTCTTGTTCTTCCCCAAATTCCTAGAGAGCAATCCCTAGCAATTTCTCCACCAAATCCTTCTATTTCACCACCTAATCTTCTTCTTTCTTTCTCCATTCTAGCCAAGGAGGAAGCTACTCACGTTTGGGAGGATTCGGAGCTCGTTCGTGTCCTTTTGGAATCTCTACGTGTCGGTGTCGCTCCGGGAAGGCTTTTCTTCGATTCGATCTAGCGGGAGGTATAAATCCCTTCTCCTTTTTATTTCCCCATGCATATAGGTCTATTTGGAACCCATAGGAATGACCCCCATGGTTGTATCTCCATTTGTGTCCATTTCGTATCCATTTGGAGGTCATAGGAGTGTCCTTTGTGTTGTGGTTGTGTCCATGTGGGAAAATCCCAAATTTGGACACACTATGTGTTGTTGTTATGTATGAATGAATTATTACATGTTTAATCTCATATTTTTGTATTGGAGATGTGTTCTATAGTGTCTCATATATATATATATATATATATATATATATATATATATATATATATATATATATATATATATATATATATATATATATATATATATATATTAGTGCAGAGAGTGAGTTCTCAAACTACCTAAATCCGTCATGATTTTTATCCACGTTTTTAATTTCAGCCCTAACTTAGAAATGTCATAACTTCTAGCTCAAAGCTCGGTTTAACCTCCCATTTTTTTAAAAAAGCGTATTGAAGTTAGCTTTCCAAAAACATGTATTAATAGGCCTAATTCTTTCTGTAACTTTCTGGAGAATTATTTGAGTGTCAGCTGTACGAAAGACAAACGCGTTCTCGGTGTTTTCGCGATTCCGGGAGTTTCCGGAAACGAAAACGCGATCCGTTTGAAGTTTCGGAAAGCTAACACATAGATCTATAACATACTTTAATCCTATATTTTAATTCATGCTGAGATGGTACAGTATTGATTATTAGTAGGAGTTACTATTCGGCATATACATTTTATGCACCCTTTTGTGTAATATAATATTCTATTTGATTTTAACCCATGTTAATGTATATACATTATGTAATTAAATAGAGAATGCAAGCATGAGTAAATGGTTAAATAAATGATGTATGAGGTGTACGTATCCTATCTAATGTAAGCATGTATAAGTATGGCTTGTAATGAATATGTAGGTTCCATAGTATGTAATGTATGGTGCATATAGTAGTGCAAGAGAATAAATGAATGATGAATGAATGCAAGCGTGAATGTAATATAATAATAGATGTAATGTATGCAATATACAAGTTAATGAGATATAATATTCTATGTTAACACAAATCCTATATTACCTCATGTACCCCTTACACTATGTTGACACTATCACACTTGACACTTTGTTCACTTACACTTTGACACTCTTTGATATGTATACACTATGTATGCCCATTTAACCCTCACTTGCCCCTTTGCCATGTTCACATACACACACATAGCCTCTTAAATAAGTATTTATGAATATAGTTAACTTAGCTATGTATGTATATTATATATATGTTAGCATATTGTGTTGTAATATATAAGTTTATATAACCATTTGAAATGCTATGATTATAGACCTAATGTTGAATACCAATATATGCATGTGTATATATGTGTAGACATATATAGCTTAAAGTAATAGATTACCTAGTGTATATCCAATGTGAATTCTTGCCTATTTGAGTATTGAATAATTGCATGCTATATAGAGTTGGGTGTATGTTGGCTTGTATAGCCTTGTATTAATGTGTGCTTGCTAGGATAGTCTTGGTTAGGCCTAGTAAGACTTACTGGGTTAGGACATGACCTAGTTTGACCTAGTTTGATTAGTACAATTGACCAGAGTTGACCAAGGGTTGACTTTGGCCTAGTTTGACCTAGATTCATGTAGAATGTATTGTAGTGCTTTATATTACCCTTCTGGACATGTTGTGACTTGTGCTGTTCTAATTAGGAGCCAGACACCTCTCCTCGGACAGTATCTTTACCTTGGACATTCAGATATCAGGCGAGTACATTCTCTGATCATTTCATATCCTGTTTAGAATTATTTTCCTACTTTAAATTACTTTACTTGATACTGTCACGTTGGTCACACGGATTGGTACTATATGGATCTTTTCATGAGATGTTATCCCCCTCGGGAGCATCGGATACTGCATGTTTTGTGCGTTTCACGAATCATCACGTATCTCTATGCTTCTTCTGATTCACGAATCGCTTGTGACACATGTACTCTCATGTTTATAGAGCCATCATGAATCACCTTTACGTATCACTCATTTTATGAGCCATGTGAAGTTTCACGAATCTTAACATAACTTGAACAGATCCTTGTATATTGATTGGGGATGGGGGAGTAGAAATAGACATGTAAATATTATCCAAGTAGCTGTAGTCATGAATCACTCTCTTAGCTGTAGTCATGAATCTCCTATGCCATTCACATGTTTATATTTTACTCTGACTCACTAGTCACTGTTAGTTCTCTATGTATAGTAGATATTTCTATTACAGTTCTCTTTCTCTGTTTACATACTGTATTTTATCTTACTTTACTGCATGATTATATTTTCTAACCTGCTATGATCTGTTGAGATGTACTGTGCTCGCTCCAGTCCTGACTGGACCCGTTGATAAATTTTACAGATAGCCTGGAGTTTGCCTGCTAGCCTAGAGGAGACAGTAGAGGTTGCATAGATAGCTAGGGTTTTTGCTTATAGTTTATTTTCAGTCATCTTGAGTTGTATTTATGGATTACTGTATTTGAGTTTTGAGATGTATTCTGAGCTTGTATCTTAGACACTTAGACTTCTATCTGTTGTATCTCTTTTTAATTTCATGTTTTATCTATCTTCCTTTATGCTCTACCTTAGATGTGATTAAGTTTACATTCTGCTATGTCACCCCCATTCGGGGAGTATAAACTATTTAGTCTTATACTGTTAGATGCATTGAGACCTAGGACAACGTTCTACCGCCGACACTGTGGCGTAGGCTGGACGTTGTTACGTTCTCGTGCCCTAACTCTAGGGTGCGGGTCGTGACACGTTTATAGTGGTGGCCCATACAGGTCGAGATTCGCATTAGTACGATTTTGTAGTAGCGCAATGACTTAGTTGTACTACTACGAGCCTGCTATAGGATATATAAATTAAGATGTTAGGATGAGAGGATACTCAATCACTGTTAGGATTCCTTGAGAGATTCCTGGGATGACCCTTGAGAATCTCATTTTGAATTCCGATTTAAACTCCTTTTCCTTGTTTTGATTCACCTTTTTCCTTGATTTGAATTTGATTTTGTGGATTCATTGTAGAACTTTGAATCCTGGTATTAGTTGATGATTTTGATAAAATTTTGTAGTTGTTGATTTAATTTTGTATTTAGATTAATATTTTCAAATCCAAGGTACTCAATCACACTTAGGATTCTTTGAGAGATTTCTGGAACGACCCCTGAGAAACTCATTTTGAACTTCAATTGGAATTCCTTTTCCTCTTGTTTGGATTCACCCTCATTCCTTGCTATTGAATTTAAGCTTGATGGGTTCCTCTCGTTTGAACCGATGAGAAGGAACATATCTTCATTATTCTTTCTCGCCATTATTCCCTTGCATTCTTATTTACCTCTTATCTTAAACTCTGTCTCATTACATTAATTACCCATATCTTGTCGTCCCTACCAGATGTACTTCGAAATCCTTAAATCTTCGTATCTCTTGCATGGGGAAGGCTAAGGAAGTGACGTAAATTATATAGCTCAGAGAAGACGTAACTGGTTATCAGATGACTAACTCGATCTTCATTATTTTTGTGCATTAATTACCACCTCTTGAACTCCCACTTTCTAATTGAGATCCTTGACGTTCCTTATCATGACTTTGATATACGGAATGTAATACTAGCTGTTACCCTCCAACAAATCTTATATGCAAGACTTAGACGAGCTCACCTTCGTGTAGGTATATCATGTCCCACTAAAACCCGTCTTCTTGTACTCTATTTTCTTGATATAATTTTCTGGTCAACTGGCTAAACTATAACCTCTACCATTATACTAAATTTCTTCTTATTTCAATTAGAAATCCAGCCTTGACTCAATTCTTTCGACCCAACATGTGATGGTGTTCTGCTTGTTTCCTTAGATGCTTAACCTTGTACCTCATCTGATTACTTGACCCGTTGGTTAAGAAACTTGGACTATGTAATTCCTTTCATCATTACCACCCTTATATCTTGTGCTGCTAAATTAGCCTTAGTTTTGCAAGCTTATCTATTTTCGAGCTTGGTCATGACATATTTTATTGGGTGGCCACCCACTAACATATTGTCTAATCAGAACCGGTACATGATGGTCTGATCAACCTATTGCACTTTGGTTCGCTTTTTCATGTATCAATCTACGAGAATGGAGACATAGTTAAACTTGACCCTAGAGTCTCATTCGCGACAGCCTTGACAATTCTCCTTGAAATCTTTTCATCGCCTATGAACCTCGTATTCGTACTCAGTCGAATTAAATTTAATCATGACCTGAACCTCCATCATTGGATGCTCGTGTTCATACTTTGATTTTATTGATTTCCCTTCTTGCCCAAGTCTCGTTTTATCCCAAAATTGATCAACTTAGATCGTGTCAAGACAAAAATCTATTTGTGATTTGTTGTGCCTAAATTTTCAATTTTTGCCATTTTATGGAATAGTAACCTTTTAATAATTTCTTAGTTGCTTGTTAATGGCCAATTTTCATATAAGATGGTAGACAGCCCTACAACCTTGATGATTGTTGTTCCCTTACCTTCCCAATTAGGATACCCTAGATTGTTTGTGTGTTGATACCATAGTACTGTTTTGACCAAGAATGATTAGTGTACCTAGGTGAGACTTCCAACTGCTACGGTATGCCCTGACCTTGTATACTGTTCCTTCAAATTGCATGATTTAGATAAATTTATTTTAGACCTTGATTGTTGGGAAATAGGGACATCACTCCATTAGTATCAGTTGTAGATATATATGGGTTAGTCCTTGATGTGGGGATGTGTGTCTATAAACATGTAGCTTAGGAGATTTAGGAGAGATTATAGTATCAGCCTTGATAGGATGTACTAGTCTTTTGGTGAGTATAAATGTGTTATGAGAGATAGGGGCCTATATGTCTTAGTAATGTATCGTTCCTATGGTAATAGAATGTATTAATAGATGGTTAATAGGAAGATAATAGTTTGAGCATACCTATAGCCTATGATCAGTTCCTTTTCATCCTTAGTTAAGACCACTTTAAAATAGGTCCAGTCCCTTGGATATAGGTTCCAGTCCATATTCTATTGAAGTTCCATTACCGTCGTACAGCAGAGCAGTATTGGAGGTATTCCTGGATTGACACTTTTTAGATGTCCGTTTATTATTCCAGTGTTAGGAAGTGTTACCTTAGATATTGGGTAGGTTAGAGGCTCTAGAAGGAGTACTATCGATCTTAAATTTCGAGGACGAAATTTTTCTAAGGTGGGTAGAGTTGTAGCACCCAGTTTCCCAAATGAGGGTAATTTTGAAATTTTGTGTTTATAATTATTTTAATAATGATATTTAACTCATGATATAATTTTTGGTGATTTTAAATCATTTTAAAATTATTTAAATCAATGACTTGTGGTTTTGACGTTTTGCTAGTGAAACCCTAGAGACTGTTTGACCTAGAGCCTAACCATGTGATTATGATATTTTAATGTCATTTTTGGCCTAAGGATATTTTTTGCATTTGACCTCTTTGAATTATTTTGATATTATTTTGTTATTTATGATATTGTTTTGGGGTTATTTGAGTCGGGTTCGAATTTCAACTCAATCCGACTTGAAACAGGGACCCGGGGGTAGTTTGACTCTAGAGGGACCCACACACTAGTTAGACATGGTCCACATGATATTAATTTTAGTTCACATGATAGAAATATTTTAGTTAGAGGTTAGACTAATTATTATGGATAAGGTTAGTGTGATTAGAGACTTTAAAATGACTAATTTAGCCCCAACCAATTAGCCCTTTCCTAATACTCATAGAATAGGTTAGTGGGGGCAATTTGGACCTTACCATAATATGACAAATAGCCCCATATGGCCAGCCACTTTGGGAGAGGATAGGCTCAAGTTCATTTCATTATTCTCATCCACACTCTCTCTCTTGTTCTTCTCCAAATTCCTAGAGAGCAATCCCTAGCAATTTCTCCACCAAATCCTTCCATTTCACCACCAAATCTTCTTCTTTCCTTCTCCATTCTAGCCAAGGAGGAAGCTACCCAAGTTTGGGAGGATTCCGAGCTCGTTCGTGTCCTTTTGGAATCTCTACGTGTCGGTGTCGCTCCGGGAAGTTTTTCTTCGATTCGATCTACCGGGAGGTATAAATCCCTTCTCCTTTTTATTTTCTCATGCATATAGATCTATTTTGAACCCATAGGAATGACCCCCATGGTTGTATCTCTATTTGTGTCCATTTCGTGTCCATTTGGAGGTCATAGGAGTGTCTTTTGTGTTGTGGTTGTGTCCATGTGGGAAAATCCCAAATTTGGACACGCTATGTGTTGTTGTTATGTATGAATAAATTATTACATGTTTAATCTCATATTTTTGTATTGGAGATGTGTTCTATAGTGTCTCATATATATATATTAGTGCAGAGAGTGAGTTCTTGATATATTATGTTATATACTTATGTTCTTTTGTCTCAAACTACCTAAATCCGTCATGATTTTTATCCACGTTTTTAATTTCAGACCTAACTTAAAAATGTCATAACTTCTAGCTGAAAGCTCGGTTTAATCTCCGGTTTTTTTTAAAAGAAGCGTATTGAAGTTAGCTTTCCAAAAACATGTATTGATAGGCTTAATTCTTTCTGTAACTTTCTGGAGAATTATTTGAGTGTTAGCTATACGAAAGACAAACGCGTTCTCGGTGTTTTTGCGATTCCGGGAGTTTCCGCAAACGAAAACGCGATCCGTTTGAAGTTTCGGAAAGCTAACACATAGATCTATAACATAATTTAATCCTAGATTTTAATTCATGCTGAGATGGTACAGTATTGATTATTAGTAGGAGTTACTATTCGGCATATGCATTTTGTGCACCCTTGTGTGTAATATAATGTTCTATTTAATTTTAACCCATGTTAATGTATATACATTATGTAATTAAATAGAGAATGCAAGCATGAGTAAATGGTTAAATAAATGATGTATGAGGTGTAAGTATCATATCTATTGTAAGCATGTATAAGTATGGCTTGTAATGAATATGTAGGTTCCATAGTATGTAATGTATGGTGCATATAGTAGTGCAAGAGAATAAATGAATGATGAATGAATGCAAGCATGAATGTAATATAATAATAGATATAATGTATGTAATATATAAGTTAATGAGATGTAATGTTCTATGTTAACACAAATCCTATATTACCTCATGTACCCCTTACACTATGTTGACACTATCACACTTGACACTTTGTTCACTTACACTTTGACACTCTTTGATATGTATACACTATGTATGCCCATTTAACCCTCACTTGCCCCTTTGCCATGTTCACATACACACACGTAGCCTCTTAAATAAGTATTTATGAATATAGTTAACTTAGCTATGTATGTATATTATATATATGTTAGCATATTGTGTTGTAATATATAAGTTTATATAACCATTTGAAATGCCATGATTATAGACCTAATGTTGAATACCAATATATGCATGTGTATATATGTGTAGACATATATAGCTTAAAGTAATAGATTACCTAGTGTATATCCAATGTAAATTCTTGCCTATTTGAGTATTGAATAATTGTATGCTATATAGAGTTGGGTGTATGTTGGCTTGTATAGCCTTGTATTGATGTGTGCTTGCTAGGATAGTCTTGGTTAGGCCTAGTAAGACTTACTGGGTTAGGACATGACCTAGTTTGACTAGTGCAGTTGACCAGAGTTGACCAAGGGTTGACTTTGGCCTAGTTTAACCTAGATTCATGTAGAATGCATTGTAGTGCTTTATATTACCCTTCTGGACATGTTGTGACTTGTGCTGTTCTAATTAGGAGCCAGACACCTCTCCTCGGACAGTATCTTTACCTTGGACATTCAGATATCAGGCGAGTACATTCTCTGATCATTTCATATCCTGTTTAGAATTATTTTCCTGCTTTAAATTACTTTACTTGATACTGTCACGTTGGTCACACGGATTGGTACTATTGGATCTTTTCATGAGATGTTATCCCCCTCGGGAGCATCGGATACTGCATGTTTTGTGCGTTTCATGAATCATCACGTATCTCTATGCTTCCTCTGATTCACGAATCGCTTGTGACACATGTACTCTCATGTTCATAGAGCCATCATGAATCACCTTCACGTATCACTTATTTTATGAGCCATATGAAGTTTCACGAATCTTAACATAACTTGAACAGATCCTTGTGTATTGATTGGGGATGGGGGAGTAGAAATAGACATGTGAATATTATCCAAGTAGATGTAGTCATGAATCACTCTCTTAGCTGTAGTCATGAATCTCCTGTGCCATTCACATATTTATATTTTACTCTGACTCACTAGTCACTGTTAGTTCTCTATGTATAGTAGATATTCCTATTACAGTTCTCTTTCTCTGTTTACATACTGTATTTCCTTCAGATCCTGTATCTTACTTTACTGTATGATTATATTTTCTAACCTGCTATGATCTGTTGAGATATACTGTGCTCGCTCCAGTCCTGACTGGACTCGTTGATAAATTTTACAGATAGCCTGGAGGTTGCCTGCTAGCCTAGAGGAGACAGTAGAGGTTGCATAGATAGCTAGGGTTTTTGCTTATAGTTTATTTTCAGTCATCTTGAATTGTATTTATGGATTACTGTATTTGAGTTTTGAGATGTATTCTGAGTTTGTATCTTAGACACTTAGACTTCTATCTGTTGTATCTCTTTTCGATTTCATGTTTTATCTATCTTCCTTTATGCTCTACCTTAGATGTGATTGAGTTTACATTCTGCTATGTCACCCCCATTCGGGGAGTATAAACTGTTTAGTCTTATACTGTTAGATGCATTGAGGCCTAGGACAGCGTTCAACCGTCGACACTGCGGCGTAGGCTGGGCGTTGTTATGTTCTCGTGTCCTAACTCTGGGGTGCGGGTCGTAACACGGTCTGTCTGTATTCAGAAGCATTAAATGATACCAACTCTTGGTTTCTCTATAAAATAAAGCCCTCTCTTTCTTGAGGACTTCACCAACTCTTGCCATAAATTTTCCAACAACCAAGAGCTCCACCATTAATACTCTTCAAGCTTTTAATTGTGATCCTCTCCCAAAGTGATAGAGTATTTAAGAGTTGTAAATTTCGATCTTCACGTGTTAGAAGATCAACAAGTTTCTCTTCTCATTTGTTTGAAGTTGGCGAGCCTTCGTAAGAAAACTTGTGTGTTGAAGTTGGCGAGTCTTCGGATCCAAACTCGTGTTGAAGTTGGCGAGTTCTTCGGATCCAAACTCGTGTGTACTATTTGACTGAATAGTGGATTTAAGCCGGAGAGAGTTCCGGGACTGGATTGCCTCAAGCGAGGATACCAGGATACATCTTGTGTTTGATCTCCTAGAGAGCAATAACTAGTTATTTTTTATTTCCCTATTTACCCCCCCTCTAGGGTTCTACAATTGGTATCAGAGCTTTGTTCTCTTGATTTGGATTTACACCCTTTGAGTGATCCATGGCCTCTAACCCTAGTATCAACACCTTCCACAATGAAGGACACTCCATAAATAGGCCTTCCCTATTTGATGGAACCAACTATAACTACTGGAAGATTAGGATGAGCATTTATTTGAAGTCCATAGATTTCGATTTATGGTATTACGTGATAAATGGTCTTCCTACTCCTTCCAGAGTTATTGATGATATTGCTTCTGACACCCTTCGGGACACACTTACTGAAAACACCAAGAAGCTTGCGAGTCGAGATGCCAAGTCAATGAATGCTCTTTATTGTGCTCTCGACAGTAGTGAATTCAACCGAATCTCTACTTGCAAGACTTCCAATGAGATTTGGAAGTTACTTGAAGTCACACACGAGGGAACTTCACAAGTGAAGGAATCCAAGATTAGTAGACTCACGCAAGAATATGAGTTCTTTAAGATGAAGCATGATGAATCTATTACTTGCATGTTTACTCGTTTTGGTGACATTATTAACCCTCTCTCTCTTCTCTTGGTAAGGAATATCCTGCTCATGAAAAGATCAGAAAAATTCTTAGAGGATTGACGAAAGTTTGGAGTCCTAAAGCTACCGCAATCATTGAGGGGAACGATCTAACAGTCATGAACCTTGAGACCATCATGGGTAAGCTAATGACTCACGAGCTCGATATGAAGGATCAAGAGGAATCCTCCATACAAGAGAAGGAGAAGACCAAAGAGAAGGAGAAAACTCTTGCTCTCAAAGCGACAAAGTCCTACTCCAAGGATAGCTCCGACGACAATGAGTCGGACGACGATGAAGAAATAGCTCTCACAGCTAAGCACTTCCGGAAGTTCCTAAAATTCAACAAAGCCAACCGCTTCAGACGGGACAATGAAGAAGATCGGGCGTGCTATCAATGCAGAAGACCCGGACACATCAAGAGGGATTGTCCGATGATAAGAAAAGACTCAAGCAAGTATGAGAAGCCTAGCAGGGAAAGCTCGTCCTCCAGAAAGTTCGCCAACACAAGCATTTGGTATAAAAGTGACGCAAACGATTCCGACAATGACAAGGAGTGCAAACATAATGCCAACGTCTATCTCATGGCAACCGATGAGGTACTTGATGATTTCTCCTTAAACACTCTTACCTATGATGATTTGGTGAAAGCTATTCTTGAATTACATGAAGAGCAAAAAGGTGTTCAGAATAAATACAAGAAATATCTTAAAGAAATTGAGGCTCTTCAACTTGAAGTAGAGAGGCTCTCAAGCATCATTATTGATGTGAAAGGAAAATCTCCTGCTTCTGACACGGATGAAATAGAGTCCTTGCGACTCAAGTTTCAAGAATCTCTTGACACCATCAAGAAAAAAGATGATGAGATTCAATCCATGAGAGGCTCTTATGAATTTGCTATGCACAAAGTTCAAGATGCTAATAGGAGAGAATATGACACTTCTATTAAGTATAATGATCTTCTTATGCAGTGTAAGAAATTTGGTAATAAAGACACTACTCACATGCATGCTCCTAGACATCTCCACACTCACCACAATGCTAGGCATACTTTATACATGAACACTACACACAAATCCTTTCCTAACACAGGAAAGGACCATTTGTTAAGAAAAACACTTCGCATCATGCTTTTTATTATCATCATCACAATACTAATGCTAGAGCTCCTCGCACTAGAGATTCACACATGCATGATTCTCACATATCTTCTTCTAAATCCTCTATGATTTGCAATTACTGTGGCTTGCATGGACACACGACCAATTATTGTCATACAAGGAAACTTGTTGACAAGAAAGTTTTTATGTGGATTCCTAAGACTAACCCTCAAGGACCCATAAGATAATGGGTACCAAAATGTTCATCTTCAACTTATGTTGTAGGTAAAGAGTCCTTCTCATGCTAGAAGCAAGTGGATTCTCGATAGCGGTTGTTCACGGCACATGACCGGTGATGCTTCATTATTTATAACGCTATCGATGAAGAAGGAAGGACACGTCTCTTTTGGTAACAATCTCAAAGGTCACATTATAGGGAATGGTAATATAGGTTCCCCTCCTTTTCCTTGTATTAAGAATGTGTGTCTTGTTACTAATCTTAAACACAATCTTCTTAGTATTAGTCATCTTACCGATAATGGTTATGATATCAAATTTGTTAAGCTCAAATGCTTTATTACCGATAGCTCTAATGGATCTATTGTTTATGAAGGCATTAGAGAGAACAATATCTATGTTTTATATCTTGTTGAAGACACTAACAATGACAGGTGCTTAGTTGCTGAAAACGATGAGAGTTGGCCCTTGGCACATGAGGCTTGGAAACGCTAACATGGATACCATCTCTCGTCTTGCTACAAAGAAGCTCGTAAGAGGACTCCCGAGTATCCCGTTCAAAAAGGATATGGTGTGTGAAGAATGCGAAAAGAGTAAGTTAACTAAGTCTTCTTTCAAATCAATCAACTCTGTGAGTACTTCTAGACCTCTTCAACTTATTCATATGGATCTTTTTGGTCCTAGTAGAGTTGCTAGCCTTGGAGGCAAGCTTTATGCTTTTGTTTTAGTTGATTTTTCGAGATTCACTTGGGTAATTTTTCTTGCTTACAAAAGTGATACTTTTCGTGAATTTGTTGGCTTTTGTAAACGTGTTCAAAATGAGAAAGGTTTTTCTATTAACAAAATTAGAAGTGATCATGGAGGAGAATTTGATAATGCCGATTTCAAAAGATTTTGTGAAAAGAATGGTTTTGGACATGATTTTGCATGTCCAGGAACTCCTCAACAAAATGGTGTTGTGGAGAGAAAGAATAGAACCCTTGGCGATATGGCCCGGGTTATGTTAAACCAATATAAGCTCCCCCAAAATTTTTGGGCGGAAGCCGTTAATACGGCATGTCATGTTATAAATAGGGTCTTGATTAGACCTATTTCTAAGAAGACTCCTTATGAGCTTTGGTTTGACAAAATTCCCTCTATTAATTATTTTAAAGTTTTTGGTTGCAATTGTTTTATTTTGAATACCAAGGATAACCTAGGCAAGTTTAAAGAAAAAGCCTATGAAGGAATATTCCTTGGATACTCTACTCATAGTAAAGGTTTTCGTGTTTTTAATAAAAGATGTCTTGTTGTCGAAGAGTCAATCAATGTCTCTTTTAATGAACTCAACTCTTCTACATTCTCCTCTTCCGAGGATATTGATGACATCTTGTTTGGGTTGGAGAACTCCTCTATTGAAGATCGTCCTTCTTCATCTAACAATGAAGTTGTGACTCCATCAAAAGAGTCTCCTCCTCTCGAGCCTCCTCAAAAGGATCTCCCAAAAGAATGGAGATTTGTCACCAATCATCCTAAGGAGCTTATCATTGGGGATCCATCCTTCCGTGTTAGCATAGATCCGCCACTCATGATCTTTGTGTAAACGTGGCTTTTATCTCTCAAATAGAGCCTAAAAATATTAATGATGCTTTTCTTGATGAATTTTGGATGATAGCTATGCAAGAGGAGCTAAATCAATTTGAGTGAAGCAAGGTTTGGGAACTTGTCCCAAAACCTAAGAATCATCCCATTATTGGAACTAAATGGGTGTTTCACAACAAACTTAATGAAGATGGGTTGGTGACTCGTAACAAGGCCCGATTGGTTGCTCAAGGCTATAACCAAGAGGAAGGCATTGACTACGACGAAACCTATGCTCCGGTTGTACGTCTTGAATCCATTCGTATGCTTTGTGCTTTTGCTTGTTTTAATGACTTTAAGCTCTTTCAAATGGATGTTAAGAGTGCTTTTCTGAATGGTATTATTAAAGAGGAAGTTTATGTTAAACAACCTCCCGGCTATGAAGATTTTTAATTTCCTAATCACGTGTTCAAACTCCACAAAGCCCTTTATGGCCTCAAACAAGCTTCCCGTGCTTGGTATGAGCGCCTTAGCTCCTTTCTTGTTTCTCACAATTTTTCTAAGGGGAAAGTTGACACAACACTTTTTATTAAATCCCATAATGGCACTCTCTTATTGGTTCAAATTTATGTCGATGATATTATTTTTGGTTCTACTAACAACACACTTTGTGTAGAATTTGCTAAAGTTATGCAGGAAGAATTTGAAATGAGTATGATGGGTGAACTTTCCTTCTTTTTGGGATTATAAATCAAACAAGGACCCAAAGGAACCTTCATCAATCAAGCAAAGTATACAAAGGACCTCCTCAAGCGTTTCGACCTCGACTCATCCAAATCAATGAGGACTCCTATGGCCACAACGACAAAGCTTGACAATGATGAAGATGGCACATCGGTCGACATTCGTAAGTATAGAGGTATGATCGGTAGTTTAATTTATTTAACTGCCAGCCGTCCTGATATTATGTTTAGTGTTTGCTTGTGTGCACGATATCAAGCCAATCCAAAGGAATCTCACTTGTGTGCCGTTAAGCGCATTTTTCGTTATCTCAAAGGCACCATTAACATGGGTCTTTGGTATCCGAAATCCTCATCTTTCGAGCTTCACGGCTTTTCGGATGCGGATTTTGCCGGATGCAAGATTGACCGAAAAAGCACTAGTGGCTCATGTCAATTCCTCGGGAAGTCTTTGGTATCGTAGTTTAGTAAGAAACAAAATTCTGTTGCTCTTTCAACCACTGAGGCCGAGTATATTGCAGCTGGTTGCTGTTGTGCACAAATTCTTTGGATGTCACAAACACTTTTAGATTATGGCATTCCTTATTCTTGCACCCCTATTAAATGTGATAACACTAGCTCAATCAATCTCACGAAAAACCCGATTTGTCACTCACGCACGAAGCACATTGAAATTAGACACCATTTTCTTCGTGACCATCAACAAAAGGGAGATATTCGTCTTGAATTTATTGATACTACCTATCAGTTAGTCGGTATTTTCACCAAACCGCTACCGGAAGATCGCTTCACCTTTCTTTGCCGAGAATTAGGCATTTTATCCTTTGATCCATAATCCCTCTTGGCCGGCACACCGACGGTATACAGCGTTATACCGACGGGATGCTGTTTTTCGATTCAGAATATGATTCTGTCTCGAAACTCGGTATACCATCGGTATACGTCGGCATACCGTCGGTATGCTGGATCGAGGCGGACATGATTTCAAATCCAGATCTGGGCCCACCTTTATTCCTTCTCCCTTTATTCTTCTCAACCCTCATTAAATTCTCTCACATCCATCTCTTCCCTATTAATTACCCTCTCATCTTTCAACTTCTTAACTTTCCATCACATTTATTACCCATCTCTTCACATCCTCCATTTACTCCTCTTTTTACTCCACTTTCATTATTTCCAACCCACTAACTATTCCTATCCCCCATTACTTCCCTCTTCATTCGTTCCCAACCCACCCTCCATTTTTCAAAATCCAACCTTTCATCTCCCTACCACTCTATTAAAACCCTATTTCTTCTATCTCTTCTCCCTACTCTTCTCTCATCCTCTTCTAAACCCTAACCTTCATCTATGGCTAATCCGAAGCGTCCCCGCTCCTCCTCCTCCTTCTTCAACCCTTTCATCTCGGTAGCTCAACCTCACGGGTATGACCAGCGGGTCTTTACCAACTCCTTGGCGGCCGAGTTGTGGTTCCAACACTTTGTTCATCATAATGTATTCAAGGGACCAGCGATAAATTGGAATCTCTTTCCCGGCAATGTCTCCTTGTTTGACGAGGCCGGACTCTCCTCCCTCCTTCGGCGTCAAATACCCGTCTACCCCGCTGCCGTCCATCTATTCTATTGCAACTTGCTACCGGACGACGAGCACAACGCCATTCAGTCCATGGTCAACGATCGTCACTTCCGTCTCACATCTCGGGACATCGGCAACATCCTCGGCATCCCGGACAGAGGGGAAGCCTTGCCATCCTTAGCTGCTCTTCACTCCTCGGCGACGTCACCGTTCGATGAGTTCTATCGTATCATCTGCAAGGGCCCCAACCCTCCTGCTATCCCAGCCCTTTCCGTACTGCTGGAGCCATTTTACTACGAGCTCCATAGGATTGTGTGTCATACACTCTTTCCTAAGGGCAGAAACTACGACGCCATTACCGGCGATGCCCTGGTGTGCATGTATTATCTTTATGCCAGGAAGTCCTTCTCCTTCCCGAAGACTCTCCTTCTTCTCTTCAGGCGTGTCATGCCGGCAGGAAAGCAGAACCTATACTACGGCTCCCTCATCACCCTCCTTCTGGAAGCCAAGCAAGTTGATCTCTCCCTTTGCTCCTCGGATGGCGTCCCTTTCTATCTTGCTGTTTCCCATTCCGCAAGTGGCGCATCTACTTCACGTGTCTCGTCTTCCCAAGTGCCACCGGCTTCTACTCCTGCTGCTCCCACATCTACTCCTCCTGCCTCCGGCCGATACATGCCGCTGACTCAGCAGCACTTTGACATACGCATGGCCCAGGCAGAGGAACAGATGAGGGCTCATACTCGTGGCCTTGGCAATCTAATTCAAGCCCGCTTTCATGATCAAGCCTACTTTATCCAGCACACTATTCAGGACCGGGACATGTATTTGGATCTCAATCTTCAAGATCCAATGTACCAGGCTCCACGTTTCTCCGATCCTAATGCCTATGGGTTCATGTACCCGGACGACATTGATCCTTACGGTGCCTTTCAACAAGCTCAGGATGGTGGGGACGATCCGGCGGACGATTAGGGGTGGCTTCCCTTTGGATGATGGTCTCGAATAATGCGTGTTTTAGTTATGTGTGTTTGTTTTTATGTTCTATCTTTTGCGGTCCTTCGGGGACCTTTGTGTGTTTGATCCTAGTACTTTGTAGTCCTTAGGGGACTTGGTTTGTGTCTGTTTGTTGTTATCAAACTCTCGTAGGGAGAGTCTTTTTTATTGTCTTTTGTAGTATGGCAATATTGCATGTATTAAGCTTTCACTTCTATCTATAAATGCATGCTTTTAATTCTATACTATCGTCCTTATTATTTTTTTTTAAAATTTATTTTCCCATCTTTGACTAAGTGACAAAGGGGGAGAAAACGTATTGAGGGGGAGTTGTCTACCTACGGGGGAGTTACTCCCTGAAGATGCTATCTCACTATTTTGTCAATTATCAAAATAGGAGAGATTGTTGGCACATTTTATTTTGATTATTAACAGCATCTTCGTAGTTTACTTTTCTGTATCTTCAGATTTAAATATTCTCAGAAGTTCTACTACATGAAGTACTTCCGTTCAAGCGCAATCATCTTTTACATCGAAGACTGAAGCAGTTACCGGCGTTCCTTGCATAAGACGGCGTCCTCTTGCTTAGAGTCTTCGTGTCTGTACAAAGTCTCGATATTTCTGTAAACATCTAAGGACGGATGACAAGTAAAAGAACAAGTCAAAAAGCAAATACCTACAGAGCGGCATACCGGCGGCATGCTTCAGCATACCGGCGGTATACCGTTTTTAGAGTCCAGAAAGTTGCTGTAACAAATTGTCAGCATACCGGCGGTATGCTTCGACATACCGGCGGTATACCGTTTTTAGTGTCCAGAAAGTTGCTGTGATAAATTGTCGGCATACCGACGGCATGCTCCGGCATACCAGTGGTATACCGTTTTTAGCAACCCAAAACTTGCGGTGACAAAACGTCGGTATACCGACGGTATGCCTCTGCATACCGACGGTATACCGAGTTTAAAATATTTGGTTTTTGATTTGCTCTGACTAGCATTAATGGCCGTATTTAATGCTCTCAAACGGTCATTAATATGACCGTTACTATTTGGCCGATATACCGACGGTATGTCGCTGCATACCGACGGCATGCCGGTCTGTCTGTATTCAGAAGCATTAAATGCCACCAACTCTTGGTTTCTCTATAAAAGAAAGCCCTCTCTCTCTTGAGGACTTCACCAACTCTTGCCATAAATTTTCGAACAACCAAGAGCTCCACCATTAATACTCTTCAAGCTTTTAATTGTCATCCTCTCCCAAAGTGATAGAGTATTTAAGAGTTGTAAATTTTGATCTTCACGTGTTAGAAGATCAACAAGTTTCTCTTCTCATTTGTTTGAAGTTGGCGAGCCTTCGTACGAAAACTCGTGTGTTGAAGTTGGCGAGTCTTCGGATCCAATCTCGTGTTGAAGTTGGCGAGTTCTTCGGATCCAAACTCGTGTGTACTATTTGACTAAATAGTGGATTTAAGACGGAGAGAGTTCCGGGACTGGATTGCCTCAAGCGAGGATACCAGGATACATCTTGTGTTTGATCTTCTCACTCTTTACTTTTATTTGTCATATATTGCTTCTGTTGTACTAGTTATTTTTTATTTCCCTATTTACCCCCCCCCCTCTAGGGTTCTACAGGGATAACTCGTCTCACATGGTTGGCAGTTGTCACTTGCGTCTGTAGTTTACACAGAGAATTGTCCAGAAAATATTTGGTATTCCAGCATGCGCCAGAGTAGTTCGATGACAATTTTCTGTTAATAAAGTAGGATATCTTGTCTCGAGGGATTACGTCGTCAAAAGAGTGGGCCTCTGTGTCGGCGTAGACATAATCTTCTAGCTCTTCGTCAGTAAGGGCTAGAGCTGCCACCGGAGGAGAAGGAGGACGCCTCCCTTTTAGCTTGACCATCAAGGGAATGGTGGTCAGATGCTCCTGCACCTTCATGGTCGTCCTTGGGGACCTCTGGGGTAACCTCATTCATATAGGCTCCTGACCATCTTCTATTGTCACTGGAGGCAAAGGTAGAGCTTTGCCCCGAAGCTTAACAACAAGAGGCGCTGACACCTTGGAGGCCTCCCTTTCAGTCGAACCTTTAAAGGTGCTTCAGCCACTGCTACGCTTTTTGAAGCTGTCTCTGCTTCATCGTCAGCATCATTACTGTCATCATTCCAGGGGACTGACTTGTACAGATCAGCATCCGTACAGTAGGCTTCAAGTCCTCGGAATGGGTCGATATCAGCTAACTCTATTTTGATAGTCCCGTCGCTGGCAACATATTTCATACACTGATGTAGGGTAAAGGGACAATCATGTACTCATGGATCCATGGTCGCCCCAGTAGCATTTTGTAATTTTTGTCTGCATCAATAACATAACAAGTCACTTCAGTATGAAGGTTGCCGATCTGACATTTCAGGCAAATTTTGCCCAAGGGCTCGCTCTTTCCCATATTGAACTCGCTGATTGTTGTGTTCGAGGCTGTCAACCGATGCATCGGAACCCCTAAAGTTTGAAGCAGACTTCTTAGGATAATGCTCAAAAAGGAACCTGGGTCGATGTGGATGCGATCGACCTTAATGGCACCGACATACCCCGTATGGTACAGAGGCGGTTGTGCTGGTTATTCTTTAGCAGCATGTCTTGCTGGGTGAAAGTAATACTGAGAATCACTTCAACCACGCTGTGGTAATGTGGTCAAACCACGGGATCCACTTTCGGTGGCCGAACCTAGGTGAGAAAGGACTCGACATTCTATAAAGCTTCACCGAGCGCATCTTGGGTCTCCTTAGAGAAGCAGAGGAGCTCAAAAAGTGATAATCTAGCTGGAGTATTAGCTAGCTGCGCTAGATTATCAAAGTTGTAGGGCTTGATAGGCCCAATTGTTGGATCCTTTCTGAGAGGTTTGTCGAAACAAGCCTCCTTCTGTTTTTGCTTGTCTACGGTAGGTGTCACGACCCGCACCCTAGAGTAAGGGCACGAGACGTGGGTACGTCCAGCCTACGCCGCAATGTCGATGGTAGAACGCTGTCCTAGGTCTCATGCATCTAACAATATAAGGCTAAGCAGTTTATACTCCCCGAATGGGGGTGACATAGCAGAATGTAAACTCAATCACAACTAAGGAAGAAGAAGCACGATATGATATAGAACTCAAAATGAAATACAGATGATCAGAAGAGTCTAAGTGTCTAAGATAACAACTCAGCAAACATCTAGAAATACAAATTCTCAACTACAGAATATGAAAGAATATATACAATCCAGATATCAAATGACAGAAATAGTAAAACCTAGACTAGGGAGCCTCAGTCTCTATAGCTAGTGGATCCGGCTGGAAATCTGGATCACAGGTGTCATCTAGAGCTGTCCCATAAAAAGTGTCAACACTAGCCTCATCCTCGTCCTCTGTAAACATTCAACGGTGCCCAATCAGGACGGAGCGAGCACAATACATCTCAACAGATCATAGCAGGTTAGAAAATATAATCATGCTGTAAAGTAAGATACAAGAAACTGAAAGAAAGTACAGAATGTAAACAGAGAGAGAATTGTAATAGAAATATCTACTATAAGTAGAGAACTAACAGTGGCTAGTGAGTCAGAGTACAATATAGACATGTGAATGGCATATGATGATTCTGATGCTACACTACGGAATGATTCTGATGCTACACTACTTGGATATTATTCGCATGTCCACTTCTACTCCCCCGTACCCCCAATCAATACACAAGGATCCAGCCAGGTTATGTTATGATTCATGTAACGGCCCCCGAAGGGTGGTACATGATAGTCCCAAAAATAGGGATTCTAGAAAAGCGCATAAATGGGAGATTCAAGAAAGACTCTGTGATTCATGAGAGTACATGTCACAAGTGATTCAATGAACCATGTAGCATAGTGATACACAATTTAAGTGAAACGCACAGAACATGTAGTATCTGATGCTCCCTGAGGGGATAACATCTCAAGAAAGGATCCATATAGTACTAATCCGTGTCACCAATGTGACAGCATCAATTAAAGTAATTTAAAGCAGGAGAATAATTCTAACAGGATATGAAATGATCAGAGAATGTAATCGCCTGTATCCTGAGTATCTGAAGAATATCTACTGTCCGAGGAGTGGTGTCTGTCTCCTATAGAACAGTACAAGTCACTATAAGTCTAAAATGATATTAGGATGCAATTTAATGCATTCTATATGAATCTAGGTCAATCTAATCCAAAGTCAACTCTTGGTCAACTCTGGTCAACCCTAGAAGTCAAACTAGGTCAACTAGGGCTAACCAAGTCTAAACTAG
This sequence comes from Iris pallida, assembly GCA_029216955.1. Classification (NCBI taxonomy): domain Eukaryota; kingdom Viridiplantae; phylum Streptophyta; class Magnoliopsida; order Asparagales; family Iridaceae; genus Iris; species Iris pallida. The sequence goes on along the minus strand of JANAVB010000195.1, from coordinate 3,649,602 downwards.
TCAAATTAGCCTATGCTAGTCTAACTAGGTCTTAACCAAGGCTATACAAGTCTACAAACCAACACACATACCTATACACATATATATATATATACAAACACTATATACATTATCCATATCATATTAATATGCATATTTACATCTATACATATATAGGCATATACATACACTACATATATATACATTATATATAGTGAGATAGAAAGAGAGTGAAAGAGTGTCAAGTGTGTGTACATGTGAAGAAGTGAAGTGAAATAGAGTAGAGTGTGGCAAGAGTGATATGAGTGTCAAGAGAGGTATATATCAGTGTGTTAAAACAGTATGACAGGGAATTAAAGTGTGTGTAATGTGCTTAGACATGTGTGTGCAGGACTCTTAGGGATAGGTAGGTTCCCGTGTGTGCAGGAATCAAAACAGTGTGCAGGTGGAAACATTCCCAGGAACCCAAAACAATGTATATGAAGTGGAGGCCTAGGGGAAAATCTGTGTGAGGAAAAATTAGGATGTGTGTAAGTGAGGATGATTGTTCATGTAAGCATGTGTGTTCCTGTGACATGAGAGTGTATATTTGTGTGTGTGTGCAAATACAGAACAGTGTATAACTGGAAAAAACAATAAGGGTTTGAACCTGAAAATAGTGAAGTGAAATATAGAACACATTGACAGTCAATTGAGGAACCAAATGACAGTTCCCATATGAAAACAGTGACAGTAAATATTTGAAAACAATTTGCAGTTAATAACCTTCAACAAATTCGAATTCAGATTTAAGAGAAGGAAATCAACTCTCAGGTTTGAAGAAAAATGGAATCAAATTAACATTTAATTGACAGTTTATAAGAAAAGAAATCTATTCTCAGTTTTGAGGAAAGGAATAAAGATCAAACCCAGTTTGAAAACAGGGAACTAAATGGCAGTTTAATATCAGTCCATTCCAACCAATTTGAATCCATATATTCTAATACTTGATAACATCAACCAATAGCTAACCAACGACAGTTTATAACAACCCAATTTCGAATTGACAGTTAATATAACAAGCAATGAATTGATTTGAATTCCCCATCAATCCATTTTCAGTGAACTTACAACATACATGAGAATTCAGTTTAAAGAAAGGGAATCAATTCTCAGTTTAAGGAGAAAATGGAAATCAATTCAGTGTGTGGACTGTTGGAAAATCTCAGGTTTTACAATATGTGACAGGGCAGATAGGATACATTTCAGGAATGAATGGCTTAACAGTCATTCAGTGAATGTATACATTCAACCTAAACTAAACATGGCTATTTTAACATTCAAATTAGTTTAAAAAAAGGAATTTAAATAAACATAAATTCAGTTCTAGGCAGAACTGTGTATCAGTCTATCCTATAATTCGAAAATCCATTACTCAATGCAACCCTAAACTAACATGAATCTAACCTAGCAGTAGTTATACATATGTGGAATCAATTATGGCAATTTAAACATCAATTAATCAGTTTAAACAATGAAATCAATTCAGGAAATTTGAAAACAAGGAGCATGTATCAAAAAATTTTAGGATGTTTAGAAAAATAAAACCAACTTCCAATCAACCATGCAATCCTCGACCAAGCCAATGAAAAATCATTCCTAAGCAGTCATATCCATTACATATCATTAAATGAACACTAACTTACATAATTTTAACAATTTAATTAACATTTAAACTCTGAAACTTCTCAGGACTGAACACAGTATCAGTAATGTTGGGAATTCTCAATTCGAATTCGAAAACGAAATTAAATACATACAAAATAGGTTAGGGTAGAGTCGTACACATGTCCAGAGTCCACACGAGTCCCCACGTGTCTCCACGACTGGACACAGCTTGTCCAAGTCATGAAACACGCACAGACACATTGCGTGCATAGACTGCATCGTGCTACGATGCAGTCGACTCGTGGACACGACTCGTGTCACTTCGTGCCACGTGGACGTGTCCCTAGGTTCGCCAAGGATAGGGGAACATGTTCGTGTGTCTGCAACGTGTCCACGACACGCGTACGTTCGATACGAATACCGTATCAGTGAACAGTTGCACGCGCGTGTGTGTGTTTGAAAATTCAGTGCGTGTCGATTTCCTCTCAAACCACTCGATGAAATCGACCCAAATTTTATGTGTGTTGTGTCAGTCATGTGTCCTAGATGTGTCCAAAATTTCATCTCAAATAGTGTCGTGTCGTGTCCGCTAGGACCCCCGAACAGCAGGGGACAGTGCACGTTGTGTCGTGTACGGGTTCGTGTCCAATTTGGACACGGACACGGCTCAAAATATGCTCAAAGCTTGGGATTCATGAATCACACACATAAGGCTAGAAATCTATTTAAATAGAATTTAAAAATAAGAAGAATTTATTCACTCAAGCATTTCATCGAACACATGCATCCTAACACTGATTCGTGTCCGATACGGACACGAAATGGACACGACTTGACACAAATCCAATACCTACGGCTAGGGGACACCTAGGGCTATGAAAATGTGCAAAGAAATCGAAAATCTAATGAGTTTAGATAGGGTTACCTATTGGTTGTTCTTCCTCAAGAAAACTCCTAAAATGAGGATTCCTTCTTGCTAGCCTAATGCCCCAAATTGCTCCAAAGCTGAGGTTTCTCTCCATGGACATGAAATAGAGCTGGATTAGGAACAAATGCAAAAGACTAGAGTGGAAAAGGAATTAAAATAAAGAAACTAGGGCTTGAGGAAGATTTCTATACCTCTCATTCTTCTAAACTTGGAAACTTTCTTAAGGAGGCTACAACTAATGAAAGAGGCATTATATAGGGGTGGGATTCCCTATGTTGTTGACCAAAACTCTAGGGTTAGGGTTTTTTGGGATTTGATCTAGGGCTATCATTCCTTCTAGTCAAATCAAGGGCCTACAACCTAGGTTTCACACATGACTTAAATGCAACCTAGTTAACTCTAACTAACATGACTAAATCAAAACAAATCAATACTAACCATCACAACCATGGCTAGCTAAGTCTAGGTATGACTAATCTAGGTTAGGTCAATCTAGGTTAGGGCTAAACACAACACAAGGCAATCAATTAAATGATATTAAAATCACACCATCCCATTAATTATATTAAATTCCAATTAAATATATATTACATTCAATTAATTCAAAATGACCAAAATACCCTCAAGCTAAAAATGATAAATGAAATACCCTAATCACATGGCTAGGCTCTAGGTCAAACTATCTCTAGGGTTACACTAGCAAAACACCAAATCACAAGTCATGATTTTAAATAGTTTTAAAATGATTAAAAATCACCAAAAATTATATTATGAAATAAATATCAATAAATTATAATTATAATTACAAAATTTCAAAATTACCCTCATCTGGAAAACTGGGTGTTACAATCCTATCCACCTTAGAAAAATTTCGTCCTCGAAATTAAAAGGCGAAACTACACTGATGAGAAGGATAGATAATCATACCTCACGGTGCAAACAGATATGGGTATCGCTCGCACATCTCATCCTCCCGCTCCCAGGTAGACTCTTCTGAAGAATGATGCCTCCATGCGACGCGAACCAAGGGTATCACCTGATTTCTCAGTACCTTCTCTCGGCGATCCAGAATCTCCACTGGCTCCTCTGGATAACTGAGAGTAGGCCCTACCTCAATATCTGAATGATCAAGCACATGGCTAGGGTCAGCCAAATACCATCTCAACTGTGATATATGGAATACGTTGTGGATACCCACTAGTGCAGGTGGCAAGTCTAGCCTGTATGCCACGTCACCGACTCTCCCGCTGATCACGAAAGGTCCGATAAAGCGCAGGCTAAGCTTCCCACCTCCACTAAAATGTATAGTACCACGAGTCGGAGATATCCGTAGAAAAACCATGTCTCCAACCTAATCACAAACAAGGTCTCATGTTACTAAATAATCAAACATGCTCATCAACACAGCAACAACCTGTTCTAATCCTATCTCCAGTCAACTAAGTCAACATAGACAATGGTTAACTACTGGTCAACAACTAGCCAAATTCTTAGGATTTCACCTATGCTAGCTATCTAGGTGTTGGCAACTAGAGATCAGCAAAAAAAAACTCTATAATAGACTAACTCTTAACTTCCTAATCCTATCAAGTCACCCGTAACTAAATACCTACAAGCTAAACACACCAATCCCAATTACCACATATATATATATACTCGAGAACAACAACCCATCGCACATACCCTAAGTATATCATATATATATATAACTGATCAAACAAGGGTTAAAATAGACTATACTTATAAGGGATTGAAACAAATGCTCGGAAATTAGGCTAAGGATGAATGGCCTAAATCATCAATATAGGCAAAAAGGGAATGATGCTAAGGAGACTGAAATTTATAAGCTAAAGGACAGGACATTTGGGTCCACTTGTATAGTCAAAGTGAGAGGAACCTACATGGTGACTGAAACATGCCGCTAGATCAACCTGGGCTCTCCTCTCTATCTGGCTGAACTAACTACATGCAGGACAGTGGTCTGAAGAAGTGAACCAAACTGGTGTACAAGGAATGCAATAAGCAGTATACCGCAATTGAGTGCAGGCTATGTACCAATCAAAATACATTACATATATATATATATTAACCCTCATCACCTCAACTCCACTCAGGGTCTAATAGCACACACTCCCTACCACATGCCTGTCACTACCACATTTCTAGTATAGGGATATTTTGGTCATTTAAAATTTTTGGGGTTTATTTGAAATTATTGCGAATTTTTGAGATTTATTAGAATTTATTGGAATTTATGTGATTTTAATATTAATTAATTAAATTGATAAGTGGTATGTTGATTTGAGACTAGTTTGGACCTTGTAGACTAGCCTAGAACCTAAACTTAGCTATGGTGACTTGGTTAGCATGATATGGTCTTAGTCTAACTTAAGTTAAACCAATTTAAGTCATTTAGAATCAAGTTGTAATAGGTGTAATAGTGATTTAGAGCCATGACTTATGATTTTGAAACCATTGATTTGACTTAAGCCCATAGAAGCCCATAGCCCATCACTAACCCTAACCCTAACCCACTATGGCCGGCCACATTAGGAACGTCCCTATTTATACTCTCCTCCATTTAGGGCTAGCCTCTTTTAGGAAAGATCAAGTTTAAAGAAGAGGTATTTTCCCAACTTCATTAATTCATAGAAAATCCATTTTAATTCCTTTTTCTTTCAAACCAATTGCATTAGGTTCTAATCCGCCTATATTTGCTGTTTGTGTTGGGAAATCTCAGTTTGTGGACAATTTGGAAGGATTGGCTAGCAAGGAGAAACCCCCCTAATTGAGAGTTTTCTTGCATTTGGACACCAATAGGTAAAACCATCTAAACACCATTAAATTCCAGTTTTCTTTGCATATTTGGAAAGTCCTAGGTCTACCCTAACTGTAGGTATAGCTAAACCTAGGTTTCGTGTCCATTTCGTGTCCTAATTGGACACGTATTAGTCCCATAGGCAAGGTGTTTGATGAAATGCCCCAAAGGGTATTTCGATCTATTTTTAGGAAAGTAATTGAATAGATTTCTAGGGTTAATTGTTGCTTATGGATTTCTTTTGGTCTGAGGTAAACACCTCATTCTAACCATTAAGTCCAAAAGCAATTATCTACAAATTTCTAACCATGACTTAAACTAACAAGTCCCACTTAGTCTATAGGTTAAGTCTCACTTCTAGGTTAGGCCCGATCTAGTCTAGAACCAAGATACCACATAGCAACTAATTAATTAATATTAAAAACACATAAATTTCCATAAATCATAATAAATTCAAATAAATCCTAAAATGACCAAAGTACCCTCTAGGCTAAAATGTACTAATTAAACATCCTAATCACATGGCTAGGCTCTAGGTCAATAGTCTCTAAGGTTACACTAGCCAAACACCAAAATCATAAGTCATGACTTAAAATAGTTTTAAAAACGATTAAAAATTCACTAAAAATCATATTATTATTTAAATATCATAATTAAATAAATTAAAACACAAAATTCCAAAATTACCCTCATTTTAGGAACTGGGTGTTACAAGTCTACCCACCTTAGAAAAATTTCGTCCTCGAAATTAAAATGGTAGTAGTCCTTCTAGGTCAAACACCCCACAATCAAGTCTCAAACATACCGTCAGATAATCATATACGGCTGTCCAAAATCATGATACTCAGAATCTTCGTCGTGCTAGTGAGCAAGGCTACGATAATCACAGAGTCCTCGACCAAGGTACATACCTCTAGGTTTATGGTATTTAAAATTTCTGCATTGCCGCATGCGACGGTAAAAACCTTAAATTTCTACACCCGAGAAATACGTCCAAAATCTGACTATATGTCCTCACTATGCCAACTAACATGACTATCGAAGATTCTAGATCCCATGATTTAGGTGACCTAGCCCATATGATTTTCTCAGAAGAAAAACAAACATAACACAAGAGCAACAGAACAAATTGATCAGTCAACAAGGAGCAGATGGAATCGAATTTCAAGATAGCTATAAGAGGCAATTGTGGAAATAGAATCGAGAAGATCGAAACTTGCAGCAAGATCTCTAATGATTTGTGTATCCTCGACTGTCCTGACGATAGCTCGCCCCTGCTGGGTTCCCCTGGTCTGCTACTGATGCTGCATGAACCGCGGCTGCTGAGAGAAATCAAAAATAACAGGAAAATGTCTTTGTACAGACGGAGGTGCACCTCCAATATAGCAGAAATGCCAACCTGAGTCGGCACAACAGGAGCTGCGGTCTCGAGGCCCTGATGAACAGGACGAGAGGTGGCCAGCCTCTCGATAGTATCCCCCGAACCGAAGTGATGAGATCGTGTCTTCATAACCATCATAAAGACAGATCAAAACAAAAAGCAATTTATGAGAATGAGGCAAAAATTCAAAGGAGGACAGTTTATACTCAAGGGAAGACAATGAACAGCAAATTTAGATAAAATGAATCTGATTAAGAGTTTTTTCTAGTGTGATTGAGTACCCTCAAAAATATTCTAATCCTACTGCAGGCTGTAGTGATACTCTAGTTCGAATACCACTACATAAACTCGACCTGCATGGGCTACCACTAAAACGTGTCACGACCCGCACCCTAGAGTAAGGGCACGAGACGTAGGTACGTCCAGCCTACGCCGCAGTGTCAGCGGTAGAACGCTGTCCTAGGTCACAACATCTAACAATATAATGCTAAGCAGTTTATACTCCCCGAATGGGGGTGACATAGCAGAATGTAAACTCAATCACAACTAAGGAAGAAGAAGCACGATATGATATAGAACTCATGGAAATACAGATGATCAGAAGAGTCTAAGATAACATCTCAGCAACATCGAGAAATACAAGGTCTCAACTACAGAGTATGAAAGAATATATACAATCCAGATCTCAATGACAGAAATAAAGCCTAACTAAGCTAGTCTCAAGACAACATAAGTAAGATAAAGCCTAACTACGCTAGTCTAGGCAATAGGGGTAATGTCATCAGCTAGAGCTGGGTCCTCCTGAGAGTCCAGCTCACAAGTATCGTCTAGGGACTCTTTATATCTATATATATGTACTAAATGCCATGTTATATATAGCTAATGTATAGTGGTGCATGCCTATATATATATATATATATATATATATATATATTTTATATATATATATATATATATATAGTTCTTTTATTTATTGTCTTGAATGCCTAGTATAGATAACTTGAATATTGGTCAAGTGTGACTTATGAATGTATGTGATGGCTTGGTCTAGGCTTGTATAGCCTTGGTAGACCTTGATAGACTAGTATAGGCTAGTTTAGCCTTGATTAGACTAATATAGACTTGATACGCCTGGTTTAGACTTGTTTGGTCTTGTGGGCTTGTCTAGACCTAGAATGACTTATTTGACCTAATTTAGACTTGTTAGACCTAGTTTGACCATAGTTGACCTAGTTTGACTTCTAGGGTTGACCAAAGTTGACCAAGAGTTGACTTTGGCCTAGATTGATCTAGATTCATTTAGAATGCATTAAATAGCATCTTGTCATCATTTTAGACTTGTTGTGACTTGTGCTATTCTGACTAGGAGCCAGACACCTCTCCTCGGACAGTACATTTCATCCGGACACTCAGATACCAGGCGAGTACATTCTCTGATCATTTCATATCATGCTTAGAATTATTTTCCTGCTTTAAATTACTTTACTTGATACTATCACGTTGGTCACACGGATTAGTATCATATGGATCCCTTCTTGAGATGTTATCCCTTCAGGGAGCATCGAATACTACATGTTCTGTACGTTTCACTTACATGGTGTATCACTATGCTTCATGGTTAATTGAATCATTTGTGACATGTACTCTCATGATCACAGAATCTTCCTTGAATCCCCTATTTATTGGGCTTCCTAGAATCCCCATTTATGGGACAATCATGTACCACCCTTTGGGGGCCGTTACATGAATCATAACATAACCTGGCTGGATCCTTGTGTATTGATTGGGGGTACGGGGGAGTATAAGTAGACATGTAAATAATATCCAAGTAGTGTATCATCAGAATCATTCCATAGTGTAGCATCAGAATCATCCTATGCCATTTACATGTCTATATTGTACTCTGACTCACTAGCCACTGTTAGTTCTCTATTTATAGTAGATATTTCTATTACAGTTCTCTCTCTGTTTACATACTGTATTTCCTTCAGTTCATGTATCTTACTTTATTGCATGATTATATTTTCTAACCTGCTATGATCTGTTGAGATGTATTGTGCTCGCTCCTGTCCTGACTGGACCTGTTGAAAGTATTACAGAGGACGAGGAGGAGGCCTATGTGGATACCTTCTACGGGGCAGCCCTAGATGATACTTGTGAGCTGGACTCTCAGGAGGACCCAGCTCTAGCTGATGACATTACCCCTATTGCCTAGACTAGCTTAGTTAGGGTTTATCTTACTTATGTTGTCTTGAGACTAGCTTAGTTAGGCTTTATTTCTGTCATTGAGATCTGGATTGTATATATTCTTTCATACTTTGTAGTTGAGACCTTGTATTTCTGGATGTTGCTGAGATGTTATCTTAGACTCTTCTGATCATCTGTATTTCCTTGAGTTCTATATCATATCATGCTTCTTCTTCCTTAGTTGTGATTGAGTTTCCATTCTGCTATGTCACCCCCATTCGGGGAGTATAAACTGCTTAGCATTATATTGTTATATGTTGTGACCTAGGACAGCGTTCTACCGCCGACACTGCGGCGTAGGCTGGACGTACCCACATCTCGTGCCCTTACTTTAGGGTGCGGGTCGGGACACATTTTTAGTGGTGGCCCATGCAGGTCTAGACTAGAAGTGTAGTGGTATTCGAACCAGAGTATCACTACAGCCTGCAGTAGGATACATGACATTAGTTTTCCAGGTACTCAATCACATTAGGAAAAACTCTATTATTGCCATCTAAATCCTTACTGTCAATTGATTCTTTTGAATTTTAACTGTCCGTCTTTGTTATATCGCTTCTTTCTCAGAAATTGATACTCTTGTTGGTATGTCTTCAAGATGGTGGGGACGCGATCGCAGCATACCATTCATGGGGATGCTGTAGAGGGACTGCTACCTCTCAGCCAGTTCAGTAGGGACAGGAGACTGCAGCTCCTGTCACCTCTGCTCGGATTGGAGCTTCAGCAGTAGCAGCAGGGGGTATACCTCCACCAGCCAGGAGGCAGGACCCAGTCATCCCAGAGATGCAGTTCCAGCAGCTGCCGCCTACAGAATACGTAGATGCGGCACAGATGTTCGATTATTTCCAGCAGTTTATGGACCGACTGCAGGCCCGACAGGACAGGGGCATAGAGTTGGCCCTTATGACAGTCGCAGCTCGACCAGTGGTTTAGCAGCCGAGGACACCTGGGATAGAGCAGTTCCAGTAGATGAGCTCCAGAGACTTCGTGGAGAGAGAGAGAGGGGATTCTATATACTGACGAGTGGATCGAGCATATAGAGGAGATCTTCCGCCTGGCCCGGATACCGACAGATCTCCAGATAGAGACAGCAGCGAGCCGGATGCGAGATCTTGCTCGCACCGGGCATCAGTCAGACCGCAGGGTGGGGGTAGCTGGACAGACCTAGGAGGAGTTCAAGGGCTTCTTCAAGAAAAAGTTTTTTTTAGATTCAGCGCTCCGAGCCTTGGAGTTGCAGTTCGAGAGCTTAGTTAAGGGGAGCCTGTCAGTGGAGGAGTATGCTGGGGAGTTCGGCCACCTCGACAGATTCGTAGAGGGCTTGAGCGAGACGGCGAAGGCCCAGAGGTTCCGGAAGGGTCTGGTCAAGGAAGTCAAGTCCTTGACCAAGGGCAACAGGGATGCCACTTTTGAGGAGATTTTGACGGGAGCCTTATTGGCTGAGAATGATCTTGAGCTTAGGCTCAAGAGGGGGCGAGACCCTGTTGGGGGCAGCAACAGCGGAGGCCAGGCCAAGAGGCCTCACTTTCAGCACCAGAAGCCGAGGCAGTTCCAGCCGTAACCATTCCAACAGAGACAGCAGCAACAGCCGAGGCAGCACCAGCAGGGCCAGAGACAGGTTATCACTTGTGCTTACTGCAAAAAGCCCGGGCATGTCACCAATGAGTGCCGGAAGAGTCTGGGCCAGTGCCTAGTGTGTTGTTTAGCAGACCACCAGATGAGGGAGTGTCGCATGGGACGAGCAGCTCAGGAAGCAGCAGTCAGAGCTCCAACAGGCCAGCAGAGGGGACCAGCCCTACCGATACAGCAGTAGAGATTTATTCAGCATCAGCAGCAGGCCAGGGGAGGCCAACAGGTGCGAGCTTTTGCCATGGCGGCCGAGGATGCAGAGGCGATAGGAGAGCTGATCGCAGGTTCAGTTCTTCTCGACTCCAGTCCAGCTTTTGTATTATTCGATTTCGGTGCTTCGCATAGCTTCATATCTGTATCATTTACGATTAGACACGATATCATAGCTGAATCGTTGCCTAGGACTTACAAGATCACGACCGAGGGTGGCATTATCCTCGTGAGTGATGTTTGTAAGGGTCGGAGTGTTGTTCTGGGAGGCCGTGAGTTGGAGGTGAGCCTGCTCGTAATGCTATTGCCGAACTACGATATAGTACTCAGTATGGATTGGTTGAGCAGGCACCACGCAAGCATTGATTGCAGAGGGGGTAGAGTTCTCTTCAGAGTGTCGGAGGAGCCAGAGTTCGAGTACTCCAGACGTCAGGAGGAGCAGAGCAGCGGAGTTTTCTGCGGAGTCTCGGTTGAGGAGCAGACGATTCCATACCCCTTGATAGAGGAGTATAAGGATGTTTTTCTAGAGGAGTTGCCTGGATTGCCACCAGACAGAGACATTGAGTTCTCGATAGACTTGGTTCCAGAAGCGAAACCCATCTCTCAGCATGTCTATCGGGTGAACAACAGTGAGTTGGTGGAGCTGAAGAAGCAGGTGGATGAGCTGCAGGACAAGGTATTCATCCGTTCGAGTTCGTCTCCATGGGGTGCACCAGTATTGTTTGTGCCGAAGAAGGATGGGTTAGTACGGATGTGTATTGACTAAAGGGCACTCAACAACCTCACGATCAAGAACAGATACCCACTGCCGCGGATCGATGATCTTTTTAACCAGTTGAGCGGAGCTCGGGTATTTTCCAAGATTGATCTGAGGTCAGGATATCACCAGGTGAAGGTGAATAGGGAGGATATTCCCAAGACCACTTTCAGGATGCAGTACTGGTAGTTTGAGTTTTTGGTTATGCCGATTGGGCTAACCAATGCACCAGCAGTGTTTATGAACCTGATGAACAAGGTGTTCCACCAGTACTTGGACAAGTTTGTGGTGGTGTTCATTGACGACATCTTGGTGTATTCCAAGACTGAGGAGGAGCACGAGGAGTATCTGAGGATAGTGCTGGAGACTCTCAGGAAGGAGCAGCTTTATGGGAAGCTCTCCAAGTGTGAGTTCTTCTTGGACCGGGTTAACTTTTTGGGGCATGTGGTGACTGGTGATGGGATCTCAGTTGACCCCAAGAAGATCGTAGCAGTTGACGCATGGGCAGCGCCGACTTCAGTTGCAGAGATCCGCAGTTTCTTGGGGCTGGCAGGATATTATAGGAGATTTGTACAGGATTTCTCCCGGGTTGCAGAGCCGTTGACTCGGTTGACCCGAAAGGATATTGAGTATGTTTGGTCAGAGGAGTGTCAGGAAGCTTTTGATAAGTTGAAGAAGCGGCTTACGACAGCTCCGATTCTGACATTGCCTTCAGGATCAGGAGGATTCACTATCTATAGTGACGCTTCAGGAAAGGGGCTGGTTTGTGTCTTACAGCAGCATGGGAAGGTGATTGCCTATGCTTCCAGGCAATTACGTCCCCGTGAGAAGAACTACCCTACCCATGACCTGGAGCTTGTAGCAGTGATATTTGCTCTGAAGTTGTGGAAGCACTATCTGTATGGAGAGAGGGTGAAGATTTTTACAGATCATAAGAGCTTAAAGTATGTGTTCACTAAGAAGGAGCTGAACATGAGGCAGCACAGATGGCTAGAGTTGATGAAAGACTTCGACATATCACTTCAGTATCACCCAGGGAAGGCCAACGTGGTTGCCGATGCCTTGAGTAGGTATCCGACGGCCATGTGTTTGACTATGGATCGGCACTTGCTTGCAGACTTGGAGAGCCTTGGGATTGAGGTGATCGTGCCCGAAGTGCAGATGCAGATGTGGGGCATGCAGATATAGTCGAACTTGATGGAGAGGATCAAGGTGACACAGTTTGAGGACGTTGCTCTGCGGTATCTCCGAGAGCAGGTTCGAGCAGGATTGGTGGAGGGCGAGTTTTCTCTTGCAGAGGATGGTGCCTTGCGACACGGTTCCAGGTTATGTGTGCCCAACGGAGATCTCATGGAGTAGGTTTTACAGGAGGCCCACAGATCTCAGTACTCTATTGTAACACCCAGTTTTCCAGATGAGGGTTTTTTGTCATTTTTGGGGTTATTTGAATTTATTAGAATTTATTTAAATTTATGGGAATTTTTAGAATTTATTTTGGAATTGTTTGAAAGAAGGTTGACTTTGACTAGCTTTGACTTGGTAACCTAACCCTAGTTGAGTTTGGACTTGGTTAGATTATGAGACCCTAGGTTAAATTAAGTTAACCCTATTCTAGTTAATAGAATCAAATTGGAAATAGGTTTTAGAATAGAGTATTGAGTAATGACTTGTGACTTCACAAGTCATGATTAGTGATTAAGCCCAAAGCCCAATATTATGTGACCTAACCTAATCCTAATCCACTAGTGGCCGGCCACATAACCCACATTGGGAATCCCCCCTATAAGTATTCTCCCCCATTTATGGCTAGCCTCTTTAGGAAGAACAAGTTTTGGAAAGAGGTGAGTTCCATCTTCACAAATCCATAGAAATTCTATTTTAGCTCCTTTTTTCCTCAAACAAATTGCAATAGGTTCTAATTGATGTTTTCTTGCTGTTGGAATTTGTTTATCTCAGTTTCTTAGCAATTTGAAGGAGTTTGGTGGCTTTTGGGAATCCTCATTCAAGGAGCTTTTGTGTTGAAGAACACACATAGGTAATTTCCAATCCACCCATTAAAATTAGGTTTTAATTGCATGAATGCCTAGCCCTAAGTGTCCTGGTCCTGTAGGAATAGGATTTGTGGATTTTTGTGTCCTGTACGTGTCCGTATCGGACACGTATCAGTGATGGCTGTAAGTGTTCGACGAAATGCCCCAATGGACATTTTGATTCGTTTTTATAGAAGTTTTTGAATAGGAAATGTTGTTTTGTAGTGGCTTACATGTTTCTAGTGTACTGAGTTTGAATCGAGGTTGTGTCGTGTCGCTTTGATACTCGTGTACACGTGTTTGGACACGTGCGCGCGGCCTGGGTGCATCTCCTGCTACTCAGGGCTTCTGTAGGACACGACACAGGATTGTTTGACCCGAAACTTGGTGGACACGAGGGGGCATGCACTGACATCATGCCCCCAAAGTTTTATTGGGTCTCATGTAGGGGTTAGAGAGAAATCGGTCGTGCACGGGAATTATACTGTTCTCTGCACAGATTATTGAGGCTACTGATACGGCCTTCAATATCGGACACGGCGACACGTGGACCTATTTCAGGGACACACACACCTAGCTGGACCCTAGGTGAACTACACTGCACGAGGACACGACCCCATTTGTGTCGTGTCGAGTGCACGACACGCATGCACACACGCACGAGCCTGTGCACACTGTACAGTGCCTGTGTGCACTGTAGGTGTTTGTTTTGTGTTTGGACACGATTGTGTCATAATGGTGGACACGTGTTGGACACTGGGACACATTTGTATATCATATTTTAATTACCAACCATTAAACCTACATTTTTGAAATGATTTAAACCATTATTTCCCTATTCCCTAAAAACCTGATACACATGTATTTTTTGTATTTTTCCAAATTTTGAGAAATGAATTTGAATTGGTTAATTAGCCATTTGTTTGATGTTGATTATTTGGGTTAAGTCCCTAAATTGATTCTCCTATGTTTGTTCTAGTTGTGTGTCGATTTTTGGGTTGTTTGGTGTTCTTTTGAATTCGAAATGGGGTTGATAATATGTAGTGGACTGAAAACTGGTTCAGTTTTCACTTAACTGAGTTAATGCATTGATTTCCTTTCCTTTCCTTCATATTTTTTTCCTGAGATTGAACTGTAGGACTGTTGTATAATATGAATTGGTTTCCTTTCTTTTTTGTGTGAAGCTAACAGTCCCCTCACACTCAATTTATATTATGTGAGTGTATTCTAGTTGTCTTCACTATTAGGGACTGTTTGGTAATGAAATAGGTTCCTTTCCTTCACTTTCCCTGTACACCCTCACTGCCCACACATTTTTCCCTTTACACACTGTTTTATGACACTTTAGCCCTAACACACATCACACTCACTCACATTTCCTGTTCACAGTTCACATCACTCTCTCCTCTCACACACACAAGCTTCACACACACACATGCCCTCTCTCTCTATATATACATATGTAGGTATATATTATATATGAATATGTGTATGTATGTGATATATGTATATGTATGTAAATCATATATGTAATGTAATGTATAAGCTAGCCTTGAATTCTTATAATGAATATAAGTTTTATAGCTAAATGAAATGTCAAATAGATATGCCATGACATGTTGACTTAGCCTATGCCAATATGTGTGTGCCTATATATCTATAGGGTACATAGATATATGTGTATAGTAATTGTGTATGTGTGATGTTGGTTTGACCTTGTGATTGTGTAGGAGTGCTAAGCTAGACTTGATTAGACTAATGTAGACTAGTTTGACCTAAGTTAGACTTGTTTGACCTAGTTTGACCATAGTTGACTTAGGTTTGACTTCTTGGTTGACCAAGGTTGACCAAGAGTTAACTTTGGCCTAGATTGACCTAGATTCATCCAGAATGCATTGAATTGCATATTGTTATCATTTTAGACTTGTTGTGACTTGTGCTGTTCTGATTAGGAGCCAGACACCTCTCCTCGGACAGTACATTTCATCCGGACACTCAGATATCAGGCGAGTACATTCTCTGATTATTTCAAATCCTACTTAGAATTATTTTCCTGCATTAAATTACTTTACTTGTTACTGTCACGTTGGTCATACGGATTGGTACTATATGGATCCCTTCTTGAGATGTTATCCCTTCAGGGAGCATCGGGTACTACATGTTCTGTGCGTTTCACTTATATGGCGTATCACTATGCTTTATTGGTTCATTGATCACTTGTGACATATACTCTTATGATCGCAGAGTCTTCCTTGAATCCTTATTCCATTTATTGGGTTTTTTAGAATCCCCATTTATGGGACATCCATGTTTCACCCTTCGGGGTCCTTTGCATGGAATCATAACATAACCTGGTTGGATCGTTGTGTATTGATTAGGGGTACGGGGGAGTAGAAGTAGACATGTGAATAATACCCAAGTAGTATCTCATCAGAATTATTCTATAGTGTCTCATCAGAATCATCCTATGCCATTTACATGTCTATATTGTACTCTGACTCACTAGCCACTGTTAGTCTCTATTTATAGTAGATATTTCTATTACAGCTCTCTCTCTGTTTACATACTGCATTTCTTTCAGTACCTGTATCTTACTTTATTGCACGATTATATTTTTTAACCTGCTATGAACTGTTGAGATGTATTGTGCTCACTCCTGTCCTGACTGGACCTGTTGAAAATATTACAGAGGACGAGAAGGAGGCCTGTGTGGATATCTTCTGCAGGACAGCTCTAGCTGACGACTTTACCCTACTGCCTAGACTAGCTTAGTTAGGCTTTATCTTACTTATGTTGTCTTAAGACTAGTAGTTAGACTTTATTTCTGTCTTTGAGATTTGGGTTGTATATATATATATTCTTTCATATTCAGTAGCTGAGACCTTGTACTCTAGATATCTGCTGAGATGTTATCTTAGACTATTTGATCATCTATATTTTCCTTGAGTTCTATATCATATCGTGCTTCTTCTTCCTTAGTTGTGATTGATTTTATTTTCTGCTATGTCACCCCCATTCGGAGA
The DNA here is from genome assembly GCA_029216955.1 of Iris pallida. Classification (NCBI taxonomy): domain Eukaryota; kingdom Viridiplantae; phylum Streptophyta; class Magnoliopsida; order Asparagales; family Iridaceae; genus Iris; species Iris pallida. The sequence goes on along the minus strand of JANAVB010000195.1, from coordinate 3,632,959 downwards.
GTATAAACTGCTTAGCTTTATATTGTTAGATGTTGTGACCTAGGACAATGTTCTACCGCCGACACTGCGGCGTAGGCTGGACGTACCCATGTCTCGTGCCCTTACTCTAGGGTGCGGGTCGTGACACATTTTTAGTGGTGGCCCATGCAGGTCGAGTTTATGTAGTGGTATTCGAACTAGAGTATCACTACAGCCTATAGTAGGATTAGGATATTTTGAAGGTACTCAATCACATTAGGAAAAACTCCTTATCAGATCCCTTTTATCTAAATTTGCTGCTTATTATTTTTTTCCCTTGAATATAAACTATTCTTCTTTGAAATTTTGCTTTATTTTCAGAAATTGTTTCTTGTTTTGTTCTGTCTTCATGATGGTTATGGAGACATGATCTCATCACATCGGTTCGGGGGATACTATCGAGAGGCTGGCCACCTATCGTCCTGTTCATCAGGGCCTCGAGACCGCAGCTTCTGTTGTGCCAACTCAGGTTGGCGTTTCTGCTACATTGGAGGTGCACCTCCGTCTGTACAGAGACCTTTTCCCATCATTCCCAATTTCTCTCAGCAGCAGCAGTTCATGCAGCATCAGCAGCAGACCAGGGGAAACCAGCAGGGACGAGCTATCGTCCGGACAGTCGAGGATGTACAGACCATTGGAGATCTTACTGCAAGTTCCGTTCTTCTCAATTTCATTCCCAAAATTGTCTTTTATAACTACCTTGAAATCCGATTCCATCTGTTCCTTGTTGATGATTAATTTTGTTATGTTACTCTTTTGTTATGTTTGTTTCTTTTTTTTTCTTTTTTCTTTCTGAGAAAATCATATGGGCTAGGTCACCTCAGTTATGGAATCTAGAATCTTTGATGGTCGTATTAGTTGGCATAGTGAGGACATGTAGTCAGATTTTGGATATATTTCTCGGGTATGGGAATTTAAGGTTTTTACCGTCGCATGCGGCAATGCAGAAATTTTAAATACCATGAACCTAAGGGTACGTACCTTAGTCAAGGACTCTGTGATTATTATAGCCTTGCTCACTAGCATGATGAAGACTCTGGACAACATGATTTTGGACAGACGCATATGATTAACAGGTTGTATCTTGAGAAGGTTTTAAACATCATACCCTTCTGTTGTTATAAATAACTTAAGAGTAGGGATATTTAGTTTGTAGAGCTTGTTCATAGGTAGATCTTCGTAGTGAAATGATATGACGACTTGTAGAGTGTCTGTACCCTAGAGATGATAGTTAGCATTGGTATTAGAATAGTAACCTATTGTAGATGATTTCTCTGTTATTTATAATACCAACCAGTTTATATATCGGATGTTAGTATGCCTTACAGCCTTCATGATTGTTATTATTTTCCCTTACCCTTTCCAGAGAGACACCCATGACTAGAGCCTGTCCTTGAGTATAGTTGTAGCTGCACCTAAGACTGAGAGGTCTATATACATAGATAGATTGCAGAGGGTATTGGCATATGGGATATGGGTTTGGTTAGTATCTATAGGTCATAGTTGTATAGGATTATTGATATGTTGTTTAGCCTATATTTGGTTCAGTTTTCTATTTTAGTTAAGTTCTCTTTGTGTTGAGTTCAGTCATGTTTGATCAACCTTTACAGGTAGTATGCAGACCCTTGCCTGATACGTATGCATGCTACACTTTGATTACCAACCTATCTAAATACATATTAATATGTTGTTGATGTTTAAATTCTCAAAACCCCAATATTCTGATACAGTACAGTATCAGAGACTGGTTCTCTGCTTTTTCCTGTTTAAATTCGTAAATTAAATATAAATTTTATGTTATTAGTTATGTTTACATCACTGCACATGTATGCTATACATAGGGTTTCAATTCAAAAAAAAAATTTGGTTGAGTTTTGTGTTTGAATTTGTCAAATCTAAGACTGTGTGCATATTAACCCTTAATACTGGATTTTAAATGTTAGTTCAAAATTGCTATTTTTTTTAAATATAATATTTTGAGCTATATACATTATTTTATGAAGGAATATAATGTTAGGTTTCATATTCTTACATGTTAGGTTGTGATAAACATTGGGTTGGTTTGATGTTCGAATTTTTCCAAAATCCTAAAACTGAATACATGATTACATTTTTACATTGATTTCAAATGTTTAGTTCAATTTTAGATTTAATATGTAATATTGAACTGTGTGCATAGATAAATGTATGGATAGTATGTTAGGGTTCATCTCCATCATGTTAGGATGTGTTGGGAGCATTGAGTTAGTTGTGATGTTTCAAATTCCTAAAAATCTGAAACTGCATTATGTTAATATTACCCTGGTTTAAATGTTAGCTTATTTTCAGATTTAGTATGTAAATGCTGAACTAAAACTGGATTTAACCTTTCAATACTAAGCTATACCCTGTACAAGGACACACACACACTAATTTAGTATACACTGCCATGTAAACCTAACCTTTCCTCTCTATGTTATGTTCACATACCTGTATAGATATATATAGAGTTTATGCATACATGTTATAATGTATATAGATACATAACTAAATCTCTACCTATATATATATATATATATGGTTAGCCATACATGTTATGAGCAAATGGGTTGTGTATTGTAGATTGTTTAACCAATATGCCATGAGTAGTGTAACTTGATAGCTATTGTCTTGAAACCTAAATCCTCCTATACACATGCCTACTATCAAACCATATGAACATGTCCACATACACCCATACACACACGAACCACATAACATTTACATAATGCTAGCTTTTCCCTCTCTAACACACTCTCTATATATACACATTGTGATTGGATTCCATGCAATTGACTTTCATTCTTTAACTTTGATTTTAAATTTTCTTGAATAGTATCCCTTAATAGATAATTGGTAGTTATCTTTATTATATTTTATTTTTGATAAGTACCAGTTTTCATATAGGAGGGTAGACTGCCTTACAGTCTTGGTGATTGTTATTTCTGTATCTTTTCTAGTTTAGCACCCTAGATTGCTTGTGTGTTTTGATACCCTATGACCGTTTTGGTTAGCATGACTAGTATACCTAGATGAGACTTCACTACCATCGTATGCCATGACCCTGTATGCCATCTTTTTAATCGTATGTTTTATTTAAGTTCTGAGACTTTGATTTTGGGGGGGAGGGGTTGACCTAGAATGAGTAGGAACATTTTAATTTCGAGGACGAAATTTTTATAAGGTGGGTAGGATTGTAACACCCAGTTTTCCAGATGAGGGTATTTTTGTCATTTTTGGGGTTATTTGAATTTATTAGAATTTATTTGAATTTATGGGAATTTTTAGAATTTATTTTGGAATTGTTTGAAAGAAGGTTGACTAGGTTGACTTTAACTAGCTTTGACTTGGTAACCTAACCCTAGTTGAGTTTGGACGTGGTTAGATTATGAGATCCTAGGTTAAATTAAGTTAACCCTATTCTAGTTAATAGAATTAAATTGGAAATAGGTTTTAGAATAGAGCATTGAGTAATGACTTGCGACTTCACAAGTCATGATTAGTGATTAAGCCCAAAGACCAATACTATATGACCTAACCTAATCCTAATCCACTAGTGGCCGGCCACATAACCCACATTGGGAATCCCCCTATAAGTATTCTCCTCCATTTAGGGCTAGTCTCTTTAGGAAAAACAAGTTTTGGAAAGAGGTGAGTTCCATCTTCACAAATCCATAGAAATTCTATTTTAGCTCCTTTTTCCCTCAAACAAATTGCAATAGGTTCTAATTGATGTTTTCTTGCTGTTGGAATTTGTTTATCTCAGTTTCTTAGCAATTTGAAGGAGTTTGGTGGCTTTTGGGAATCCTCATTCAAGGAGCTTTTGTGTTGAAGAACACACATAGGTAATTTCTAATCCACCCATTAAAATTAGGTTTTAATTGCATGAATGCCTAGCCCTAAGTGTTTTGGTCCTGTAGGAATAGGATTTGTGAATTTTTGTGTCCTGTACGTGTCCGTATCGGACACGTATCAGTGATGGCTGTAAGTGTTCGACGAAATGCCCCAATGGGCATTTCGATTCGTTTTTGTAGAAGTTTTTCAATAGGAAATGTTGTTTTATAGTGGCTTACATGTTTCTAATGTACTGAGTTTGAATCAAGGTCGTGTCGTATCGCTTTGACACTCGTGCACACGTGTTTGGACACGCACGCGCGGCCTGGCGCATCCCCTGCTACTCGGGGCTTCTGTAGGACACGACAAAGGATTGTTTGACACGAAACTTGGTGGACACTAGGGGGCATGCACTGACATCATGCCCCTAAAGCTTCATTGGGTCTCGTGTAGGGGTTAGAGAGAAATCGGTCGTGCATGGGAATTGTACTGTTCTGTGCACAGATTATTGAGGCCACTGATACGACCTTCAATATCGGACATGGCGACACGTGGACCTATTTCAGGGACACACACACCTAGATGGACCCTAGGTGAACTACCCTGCACGAGGACACGACCCCATTTGTGTCGTGTCGAGTACACGACACGCGTGCACACACGCACGAGCCTGTGCACACTGCACAGTGCCTGTGTGCACTGTAGGTGTTTGTTTTGTGTTTGGACACGATTGTGTTATAATGGTGGACACGTGTTGGACACTGGGACACACTTGCATATCATATTTTAATTACCAACCATTAAACCTACATTTTTGAAATAATTTAAACCATTATTTCCCTATTCCCTAAAAACCTGATACACATGTATTTTCTGTGTTTTTCCAGATTTTGGGAAACGAATTTGAATTGGTTAATTAGCCATTTGTTTGATGTTGATTATTTGGGTTAAGTCCCTAAATTGATTCTCCTATGTTTGTTCTAGTTGTGTGTCGATTTTTGGGTTGTTTGGTGTTCTTTTGAATTCGAAATGGGGTTGATAATATGTAGTGGACAGAAAACTGGTTCAGTTTTCACTTAACTGAGTTAATGCAATGATTTCCTTTCCTTTCCTTCATATTTTTTTCCTGAGATTGAACTGTAGGACTGTTGTATAATGTGAATTGGTTTCCTTTCTTTTTTTTGTGAAGATAAGAGTCCCCTCACACTCAATTTATATTATGTGAGATGTATTCTAGTTGTCTTCACTATTAGGGACTGTTTGGTAATGAAATGGGTTCCTTTCCTTCACTTTCCCTGTACACCCTCACTGCCCACACATTTTTTCCTTAACATACTGTTTTATGACACTTTAGCCCTAACACACACATCACACTCACTCACATTTCCTGTTCACAGTTCACATCACTCTCTCCTCTCACACACACAAGCTTCACACACACACATGCCCTCTCTCTCTATATACATATGTAGGTATATATTATATATGAATATGTGTATGTATGTGATATATGTATATGTATGTAAATCATATATGTAATGTAATGTATAAGCTAGCCTTGAATTCTTATAATGAATATATGTTTTATAGCTAAATGAAATGTCAAATAGATATGCCATGATATATTGACTTAGCCTATGCCAATATGTGTGTGCCTATATGTCTATAGGGTACATAGATATATGTGTATAGTAATTGTGTATGTGTGATGTTGGTTAGACCTTGTGATTGTGTAGGAGTGGTAAGCTAGACTTGATTAGACTAATGTAGACTAGTTTGACCTAAGTTAGACTTGTTTGACCTAGTTTGACCATAGTTTACTTAGGTTTGACTTCTTGGTTGACCAAGGTTGACCAAGAGTTGACTTTGGCCTATATTGACCTAGATTCATCTAGAATGCATTGAATTGCATATTGTTATCATTTTAGACTTGTTGTGACTTGTGCTGTTCTGATTAGGAGCCAGACACCTCTCCTCGGACATTATATTTCATTCGGACACTCAGATATCAGGCGAGTACATTCTCTGATCATTTCATATCCTGCTTAGAATTATTTTCCTGCATTAAATTACTTTACTTGTTACTGTCACGTTGGTCACACGGATTGGTACTATATGGATCCCTTCTTGAGATGTTATCCCTTTAGGGAGCATCGGGTACTACATGTTCTGTGCATTTTACTTACATGGCGTATCACTATGCTTCATTGGTTCATTGATCACTTGTGACAGATACTCTTATGATCACAGAGTCTTCCTTGAATTTTTATCCCATTTATTAGGTTTCCTAGAATCCCCATTTATGGGACAACCATGTATCACCCTTCGGGGGCCTTTGCATAGAATCATAACATAACCTGGTTGGATCCTTGTGTATTGATTGGGGGTACGGGGGAGTAGAACTAGACATGTGAATAATACCCAAGTAGTATCTCATCAGAATCATTCCATAGTGTCTCATCAGAATCATCCTATGCCATTTACATGTCTATATTATACTCTGACTCACTAGCCACTGTTAGTCTCTATTTATAGTAGATATTTCTATTACAGCTCTCTCTCTCTGTTTACATACTGCATTTCTTTCAGTACCTGTATCTTACTTTACTGTACGATTATATTTTCTAACCTGCTATGAACTGTTGAGATGTATTGTGCTCGCTCCTGTCCTGACTGGACCTGTTGAAAATATTACAGAGGACGAGAAGGAGGCCTGTGTGGATACCTTATGCAGGACAGCTCTAGCTGACGACTTTACCCTACTGCCTAGACTAGCTTAGTTAGGCTTTATCTTACTTATGTTGTCTTGAGACTAGTAGTTAGACTTTATTTCTGTCTTTGAGATTTGGGTTGTATATATATATATTCTTTCATATTCAGTAGCTGAGACCTTGTACTCTGGATATCTGCTGAGATGTTATCTTAGACTATTTGATCATCTGTATTTTCCTTAAGTTCTATATCATATCGTGCTTCTTCTTCCTTAATTGTGATTGAGTTTATTTTTTGCTATGTAACCCCCATTCGTGGAGTATAAACTGCTTAGCTTTATATTGTTAGATGTTGTGACCTAGGACAGCGTTCTACCGCCGACACTGCGGCGTAGGCTGGACGTACCCATGTCTCGGGCCCTTACTCTAGGGTACGGGTCGTGACATCTATACACCCTAGTGCCAACAAGATGTACCGAGATCTAAGGGAGCATGTTTGGTGGTACGGGATGAAGCGGGAGGTAGCTCGCTTCGTAGCTAGGTGCTTGGTCTGTCAGCAGGTCAAGGCAGAGAGGCAGAGGCCCGGTGGATTATTGCAGCCATTGCCCATTCCCGAGTGGAAGTGGGAGCATATCACTATGTATTTCGTATCTGGATTACCGCGTACACCTAGAGGGAAAGACGCGATTTGGGTCGTCGTTGACAGGTTGACCAAATCGGCCCACTTCTTGCCATTCAAGGTGGGTACGTCTACAGAGAGGCTTACGGAGATGTATATGTGGCAGATAGTCAGGATTCTTGGGGTTCCGGTCAGCTTCATCTCGGATCGGGATAGTCGCTTTACTTCCCATTTTTGGAGGAGTCTGCAGACCAGCTTGGGCACTCAGCTCAAGTTTAGTACTGCATACCACCCCCAGACGGACGTACAGTCAGAGAGGACAATTCAGACGCTTGAGGATATGCTACGGACGTGCGTCCTAGACTTTGGAGGTTCTTGGAAGGATCATCTACCTTTGGTGGAGTTTGCTTACAACAACAGTTTCCAGGCCAGCATTGAGATGTCACCTTTCGAGGCTCTGTACGGGCGTAGGTGTCGTACACCCTTATCTTGGGATGATGTTGGTGAGCGAGCTTTACTGGGACCAGAGATGGTTATTGACGCAGCCGAGAAGGTGAAGCTCATCAGGGACAGACTTCGCGTGGTGCACGACAGACATCGACACTAGGCCGATAGCCACCGAAGGTCGTTGGAGTTTGAGGTACAGATTAGAGTAGGATTAGATTTAGGGTTTGTGTTTGTGACTTTGATCATGTTTGTTTATCATAATTAAATTAAGACCTTGCTTGTGATTAGGTTGGAGACCAGGTTTTCTTGAGGATATCTCCGACTCGTTATATGATACGTTTTGGTGGAGGTGGGAAGCTTAGCTCGCGCTTCATCGGCCTTTTCGTTATCAGCGGGAGAGTCGACGATGTGGCTTACAGGCTAGACTTGCCACCTGTATTAGTGGGGGTCCACAACATATTCCATGTATCACAGTTGAGACGGTACGTGGCTGATCCTAGCCATGTGCTCGATCATTCGGAGATTGAGGTTGGACCTTCTCTCAGCTATCCAGAGCAGCCAGTGGAGATTCTGGATCGACGGGAGAAGGTTCCGAGGAACCAGGTGATACCCTTAGTACGCGTCGCATGGAGGCATCTTTCTCCAGGAGAGTCTACCTGGGAGCGGGAGGATGAGATGCGCGAACGATACCCATATCTTTTTGGACCGTGAGGTAAAATTTCTATCATTCTCATCAGTTGCGTTTCGCCTTTCAATTTCGGGGACGAAATTCTTTTAAGGAGGGTAGATTTGTCACTACCACATTTCTAGTATAGGGATATTTTGGTCATTTTGAATTTTTGGGGTTTATTTGGAATTATTGCGAATTATTGAGATTTATTAGAATTTATTGGAATTTATGTGATTTTAATATTAATTAATTAAATTGATAAGTGGTATGTTGATTTGAGACTAGTTTGGACCTTGTAGACTAGCCTAGAACCTAAACTTAGCTATGGTGACTTGGTTAGCATGATAGGGTCTTAGTCTAAGTTAAGTTAAACCAATTTAAGTCATTTAGAATCAAGTTGTAATAGGTGGAATAGTAATTTAGAGCCATGACTTATGATTTTGAAACCATTGATTTGACTTAAGCCCATAGAAGCCCACAGCCCATCACTAACCCTAACCCACTATGGCCGGCAACATTGGGAACCCCCCTATCTATACTCTCCTCCATTTAGGGCTAGCCTCTTTTAGGAAAGATCAAGTTTAAAGAAGAGGTACTTTCCCAACTTCATTAATTCATAGAAAATCCATTTTAATTCTTTTTTCTTTCAAACCAATTGCATTAGGTTCTAATCCACCTATATTTGCTGTTTGTGTTGGGAAATCTCAGTTTGTGGACAATTTGGAAGGATTGGCTAGCAAGGAGAAACCCCCCTAATTGAGAGTTTTCTTGCATTTGGACACCAATAGGTAAAACCATCTAAACACCATTAAATTCCAGTTTTCTTTGCATATTTTGAAAGCCCTAGGTCTACGCTAACTGTAGGTATAGCTAAACCTAGGTTTCGTGTCCATTTCGTGTCCTAAATGGACACGTATCAGTCCCATAGGCAAGGTGTTTGATGAAATGCCCCAAAGGGCATTTCGATTTGGTTTTTGAATTATTTTTTAATAGGAATCTAGATCTAGATCTTATTTATGGGATTCCATTTGACTGAGTTGATTTTTGGTCGATTTGTGTCGTGTTTTGCTCGCTGGACACGGCCGCACACGAAGGGTTTCCGTGTCCTACTACTCGGGGCCGAATGCTCACTAGGTAGGACCCGGGGACACGTGAAACTTCATGGACACCTTGGGGCGGTGTCTGACATGCCACTTATCAAGTTTCAGATGACCACATGGCGTGTCGAGGGAGGAATCAGCGTCACACTGATTTTACACTGTGCAGTGCGCACAGGAAATCGCGTTCTGATACGCATGTTTGGACACGTCTATACGACTTGACACGGCGATTCAGGGTGTTGGACACGTAGCTGGACCCTAGGCGTACCCCCATACACGAGCACGAGATTTGGTTTGGTCTGTGTCGGGTGCACGATACGCGTGCACACACGCACGAGGCTGCACTACTGTACAGTATCCAGTTTTGCTGTTTTGGGTTTATTTGATTGGACACGTCATGTCACGTTGTGGTGGACACGGTACACCCTCTGAGACACGAACACATTCTATATTTGCATTACCAACCACTAATTTCACATATTAATTTGTTTTTATGTATCAATTTCCATTTACACAAATTTGTGATACCAAGTTACATGTTTCAGTATTTCTCAGTTTTTTCCAGTTTTAATAATCGAATTTAGGCAGTCTATTTTACCTATTAAACTGATGTTAGTTATTGGTTTTATATCGTAATATAGTTCTCCTACATGTAATCTAGCTATGGGCCAATTTTGGGATGAATTGGTTGTGTATTGATTTCGAATTGGTGTGTGTAAACTGTCATTGGCTGAACTCGAAATCTGAGAATAGTCATGTGTTCCTATCTAATCTTTGTGCACACTCGATATTCCCTCACTGCTCACACACACTTTCCCCTACCTAAAATCTGAGTACACTGTCACACATTCCCTAAACACCCTAACATACACAGTCACACACCTGAGACACACTTGGTTTCAAACCTGAGAATCAACATACACACAGGTACACAACACTGATATTCCTGTCACTTGAATCCTACACACACACTAGTACTCCCTGTTGTACACAGAACACACACACACTGAAAAATAGGTTTTCCTGAGAATGGTTGTTGCATTGCACTCAAATGTTAATTGTTACACATACATGAACCTAATGACACACACCTATAGCTCAAACCTGTGATTGAATCATGTTTTCACATGTTAGCTTATTGTTTCATGCACACACACACATAGCCCTCTTTACATCTATATATATATACTAAATGCCATGTTATATATAGCTAATGTATAGTGGCGCATGCCTATATATATATATATATATATATATATATATATATATATATATATATATAGTTCTTTTATGTATTGTCTTGAATGCCTAGTATAGATAACTTGAATATTGGTCAAGTGTGACTTATGAATGTGTGTGATGGCTTGGTCTAGGCTTGTATAGCCTTGGTAGACCTTGATAGACTAGTATAGGCTAGTTTAGCCTTGATTAGACTAATATAGACTTGATAGGCCTGGTTTAGACTTGTATGGTCTTGTGGGCTTGTCTAGACCTAGAATGACTTGTTTGACCTAATTTAGACTTGTTAGACCTAGTTTGACCATAGTTGACCTAGTTTTACTTCTAGGGTTGGCCAGAGTTGACCAAGAGTTGACTTTGGCCTAGATTGACCTAGATTCATTTAGAATGCATTAAATTGCATCTTGTCATCATTTTAGACTTGTTGTGACTTGTGCTGTTCTGATTAGGAGCCAGATACCTCTCCTCGGACAGTATATTTCATCCGGACACTCAGATACCAGGCGAATACATTTTTTGATCATTTCATATCCTTCTTAGAATTATTTTCCTGCTTTAAATTACTTTGCTTGATACTGTCACGTTGGTCACACGGATTAGTACTATATGGATCCCTTCTTGAGATGTTATCCCTTCAGGGAGCATCGGATACTACATGTTCTGTGCCTTTCAATTACATGGTGTATCACTATGCTTCATGGTTCATTGAATCACTTGTGACATGTACTCTCATGATCATAGAGTCTTCCTTGAATCCCCCATTTATTAGGCTTCCTAGAATCCCCATTTATTGGACTATCATGTACCACCCTTCGCGAGCCGTTACATGAATCATAACATAACCTGGCTGGATCCTTGTGTATTGATTGGGAGTACGGAGGAGTAGAAGTAGACATGTGAATAATATCCAAGTAGTGTAGCATCAGAATCATTCCATAGTGTAGCATCAGAATCATCCTATGCCATTTATATGTCTATATTGTACTCTGACTCACTAGCCACTATTAGTTCTCTATTTATAGTAGATATTTCTATTACAGTTCTCTCTCTGTTTACATACTGTATTTCCTTCAGTTCATATATCTTACTTTACTGTATGATTGTATTTTCTAACCTGCTATGATCTGTTGAGATGTATTGTGCTCGCTCCTGTCCTGACTGGACCTGTTGAAAATATTACAGAGGACGAGGAGGAGGCCTGTGTGGATACCTTCTACGGGGCAGCCCTAGACGACACTTGTGAGCTGGACTCTCAGGAGGACCCAGCTCTAGCTGATGACATTACCCCTATTGCCTAGACTAGCTTAGTTAGGCTTTATCTTACTTATGTTATCTTGAGACTAGCTTAGTTAGGCTTTATTTCTGTCATTAAGATCTGGATTGTATATATTCTTTTATACTCTGTAGTTGAGACCTTGTATTTCTGGATATTGCTGAGATGTTATCTTAGACTCTTCTGATCATATGTATTTCTTTGAGTTCTATTTCATATCGTGCTTCTTCTTCCTTAGTTGTGATTGAGTTTACATTCTGCTATATTACCCCCATTCGGGGAGTATAAACTGCTTAGCATTATATTGTTAGATGTTGTGACCTAGGACAGCGTTCTACCGCCGACACTGCGGCGTAGGTTGGACATATCCACGTCTCGTGCCCTTACTCTAGGGTGCGGGTCGTGACAATGCCTATCACTCCAATGAAGGGGGTCAGATACTGTAAGGTGTACTGGGACAGAACAGAGAACTGTCCCAAGTGGTGAGTGCAGACCTCTAGTATGCATGATACTAACTCTCCAGATATGCAGAATATGATAAGTGGTTGATGGTTATATTGATGAGTCAATAATTGGGGTCTGAACTGTGGTCCAGTGAACCTATGATGCAATATGGTAGGTAATAAAATTTGAGTGCATGTGAACAACTTGTACAAGTCTGAACCAAGGGGAAAGGGTCTGCACACTGCCTGTAATGGTTGATCAACATGACTGAACTCAACACAAGAGAACTTACTAAAATAGGGAGTGGACCAATATAGGCTAACAACATGTCAGTAATCCTATACAACGATGACCTATAGACACCAACCAAACCCATACCCCATATGCCAATACCATCTGCAATCTATATGTATATATAGACCTCTCAGTCTTAGGTGAACTGCAACTATACTCAAGGACAGGCTCTGGTCATGGGTGCCTCACTGGAAAAAGGTAAGGGAAAAAATAATAACAATCATCAAGGCTGTAAGGCATACTAACATCCTATATGTGAACTGGTTGGTATTATAAATAACAGGGAATCATCTACAATAGGTTACTATTCTAATACCAATGCTAACTATCATCTCTAGGGTACAGTCACTCTACAAGTCATCATATCATTACACTATGAAAGAACTACATATGAATAAGATCTACAACTAAATATCCCTACTCCTAAGTTATTTATAACAACAGAAGGTATAATCATATGCGTCTGTCCAAAATCATGTTGTTCAGAGTCCTCGTCATGCTAGTGAGCAAGGCTACGATAATCACAGAGTCCTCGACTAAGGTACATACCGCTAGGTTCATGGTATTTAAAATTTTTGCATTGCCGCATGCGACAGCGAAAACCTTAAATTTTGCACCAGAGAAATACGTCCAAAATCTGACTATATGTCCTCACTATGCCAACTAACACGACTATCGAAGATTCTTGATCCCATGATTTAGGTGACCTAGCCCATATGATTTTTTTTGAAGAAAAAAACAAACATAACAAAAGAGCAACAGGACAAAATTAATCAATTAACAAGGAACAGATGGAATCGGATTTCAAGATAGTTATAAGAGGCAATTGTGGAAATGGAATCGAGAAGAACGGAACTTGCAGCAAGTTCTTCAATGGTATGTGCATCCTCGACTGTCCTGGCGATAGCTCGCCCCTGTTGGTTTCCCTGGTCTGCTGCTGATGCTGCATGAACCGCTGCTGCTTAGAGAAATCGGGAATGACGGGAAAAGGTGTCTGTACAGACGGAGCTGCACCTCCAATGTAGCAGAAACGCCGACCTGAGTCGGCACAACAAGAGCTGCGGTCTCGAGGCCCTGATGAACAGGACGAAAGGTGGCCAGCCTATCGATAGTATTCCCCGGACCGGAGCGATGAGATCGTGTCTTCACAACCATCATGAAGACAGATCAAAACAAGAAGCAATTTCTGAGAATGAAGCAAAAATTCAAAGGGGGACAGTTTATATTCAAGGGAAGTCAATAAGCAACAAATTAGATAAGGGAATCTGATTAAGAGTTTTCCTAGTGTGATTGAGTACCCTCAAAAATATCCTAATCCTACTGCAGGCTGTAGTGATACTTTAGTTCGAATACCACTACATAAACTCGACCTGTATGGGCCACCACTAAAAACGTGTCACGACCCGCACCCTAGAGTAAGGGCACGAGACGTGGGTACGTCCAGCCTACGCCACAGTGTCGGTGGTAGAACGCTGTCCTAGGTCTCATGCATCTAACAGTATAAGGCTAAGCATTTTATACTCCCCGAATGGGGGTGACATAGCAGAATGTAAACTCAATTACAACTAAGGAAGAAGAAGCACGATATGATATAGAACTCAAAATGAAATACAGATGATCAGAAGAGTCTAAGTGTCTAAGATAACAACTCAGCAAACATCCAGAAATACAAAATCTCAACTACAGAATATGAAAGAATATATACAATCCAGATCTCAAATGACAGAAATAGTAAAACCTAGACTATGGAGCCTCAGTCTCTATAGCTAGTGGATCCGGCTGGAAATTCGGATCACAGGTGTCATCTAGAGCTGTCCCATAAAAAGTGTCAACACCAGCCTCATCCTCGTCCTCTGTAAACATTCAACGGTGCCCAATCAGGACGGAGCGAGCACAATACATCTCAACAGATCATAGCAGGTTAAAAAATATAATCATGCAGTAAAGTAAGATACAGGAAACTGAATGAAAGTACAGAATGTAAACAGAGAGAGAATTGTAATAGAAATATCTACTATAAGTAGAGAACTAACAGTGGCTAGTGAGTCAGAGTACATTATAGACATGTGAATGGCATAGATGATTCTGATGCTACACTACGGAATGGTTTTGATGCTACACTACTTGGATACTATTCACATGTCCACTTCTACTCCCTCGTACCCCCAATCAATACACAAAGATCCAGCCAGGTTATGTTATGATTCATGTAACGGCCCTCGAAGGGTGTTACATGATAGTTCCATAAATGGGGATTCTAGGAAAGCCCATAAATGGGGGATTCAAGGAAGACTCTGTGATCATGAGAGTACATGTCACAAGTGATTCAATGAACCATGAAGTATAGTAATACACAATGTAAGTGAAACGCACAGAATATGTAGTATCCGATGCTCCCTGAGGGGATAACATCACAAGAAAGGATCCATATAGTACTAATCCGTGTGACGAACATGACAGCATCAAGTAAAGTAATTTAAAGCAGGAGAATAATTCTAACAGGATATGAAATGATCAGAGAATGTACTCGCTTGTATCCTGAGTATCTGAAGAATATCTACTGTCCGAGGAGTGGTGTCTGTCTCCTATAGAACAGTACAAGTCATTATAAGTCTAAAATGATATTAAGATGCAATTCAATGCATTCTATATGAATCTAGGTCAATCTAGTCCAAAGTCAACTCTTGGTCAACTCTGGTCAACCCTAGAAGTCAAACAAGGTCAACTAGGGCTAACCAAGTCTAAACTAGTCAAATTAGCCTATGCTAGTCTAACTAGGTCTTAACCAAGGCTATACAAGTCTACAAACCAACACACATACCTATACACGTATATATATACAAACACTATATACATTATCCATATCATATTAATATGCATATTTACATCTATACATATATAGGCATATACATACACTACATATATATACATTATATATAGTGAGATAAAAAGAGAGTGAAAGAGTGTCAAGTGTGTGTACATGTGATGAAGTAAAGTGAAATAGAGTAGAGTGTGGCAAGAGTGATATGAGTGTCAAGAGAGGTATATATCAGTGTGTTAAAACAGTGTGACAGGGAATTAAAGTGTGTGTAATATGCTTAGGCATGTGTTTGCAGGACTCTTAGGGATAGGTAGGTTCCTGTGTGTGCAGGAATCAAAACAGTGTGCAGGTGGGAACATTCCCAGGAACCCAAAACAATATATATGAAGTGGAGGCCTAGGGGAAAATCTGTGTGAGGAAAAATTAGGATGTGTGTGAGTGAGGATGAGTGTTCATGTAAGCATGTGTGATCCTGTGACATGAGAGTGTACATTTGATATAGAACAGTGTATAACTGGAAAAAACAGTGAGGGTATGAACCTGAAAACAGTGAAGTAAAATATATAACACATTGACAGTCAATTGAGGAACCAAATGACAGTTCCCATATGAAAACAGTGACAGTAAATATTTAAAAACAATTGGCAGTTAATAACCTTCAACAAATTCAAATTCAGATTTAAGGGAAGGAAATCAACTCTCAGGTTTGAAGAAAAATGGAATCAAATTAACATTCAATTGACAGTTTATAAGAAAAGAAATCTGTTCTCAGTTTTGAGGAAAGGAATGAAGATCAAACCCAGTTTGAAAATAGGGAACTAAATGGCAGTTTAATATCAGTCCATTCCAACCAATTTGATTCCATATATTCCAATACTTGATAACATCAACCAATAGCTAACCAACGAAAGTTTATAACAACCCAATTTCGAATTGACAATTAATATAACAAGCAGTGAATTGATTTGAATTCCCCATCAATCCATTTACAGTGAACTTACAACATACATGAGAATTCAGTTTAAAGAAAGGGAATCAATTCTCATTTTAAGGAGAAAATGGAAATCAATTCAGTGTGTGGACTGTTGGAAAATCTCAGGTTTTACAATGTGTGACAGGCCAGATAGGATACATTTCAGGAATAAATGGCTTAACAGTCATTCAGTGAATGCATACATTCAACCTGAACTAAACATGGCTATTTTAACATTCAAATTAGTTAAAAAAACAGGAATTTAAATAAACATAAATTCAGTTCTAGGAAGAACTGTATATCAGTCTATCATTTAATTCAAAAATCCATTACTCAATGCAACCCTAAACTAATGTGAATCTAAACTAGCAGTAGTTATACATATGTGGAATCAATTATGGCAATTTAAACATCAATTAATCAGTTTAAACAATGAAATCAATTCAGGAAATTTGAAAACAGGGAGCATGTATCAAAAATTTACAGGATGTTTAGGAAAATGAAACCAACTTCCAATCAACCATGCAATCCTCGACCAAGTCAATAAAAAATCATTCCCAAGCAGTCATATCCATCACACATCATTGAATGAACACTAACTTACATAATTTTAACAATTTAATTAACATTTAAACTCTGAAACTTCTCAGGACTGAACACAGTATCAATAATGTTGGGAATTCTCAATTCGAATTTGAAAATGCAATTAAATACATACAAAATAGGTTAGGGTAGAGTCGTACACATGTCCAGTGTCCACACGAGGACCACGTGTCTCCACGACTGGACACAGCATGTCCAAGTCATAAAACACGCACAGACACATTGCGTGCGCAGACTGCATCGTCCTGCGATGCAGTCGACTCGTGGACACGACTCATGTCACTTCGTGCCACATGGATGTGTCCCTAGGTTCACCAAGGATAGGAGAACATGCTCGTGTGTCTGCAACGTGTCCATGACACGCGTACGTTCAATACGGACACCATATCAGTGAACAGTTGCACGCGCGTGTGTGTGTTTGAAAATTCAGTGCATGTCGATTTCCTCTCAAACCACTCGATGAAATTGACCCAAATTTTGTGTGTGTTGTGTTAGTCATGTGTCCTAGGTGTGTCCAAAATTTCATCTCAAATAGTGTCGTATCGTGTCCGCTAGGACCCCCGAACAGCAGGGGACAGTGCATGTTGTGTCGTGCACGGGTTCGTGTCCGATTTAGACACGGACACGGCTCAAAATGTGCTCAGAGCTTGGGATTCGTGAATCACACACATAGGGATAGAAATCTATTCAAATAGAATTTAAAAATAAGAAGAATTTATTCACTCAAGCATTTCATCGAACACATGTACCCTAACACTGATTCGTGTCCGATACGGACACGAAATAGACACGACTCGACACAAATCCAATACCTACGGCTAGGGGACACCTAGGGCTATGCAAATGTGCAAAGAAATCAAAAATCTAATGAGTTTAGATAGGGTTACCTATTGGTTGTTCTTCCTCAAGAAAACTCCTAAAATAAGGATTCCTCCTTGCTAGCCCAATTCCCCAAATTGCTCCAAAGCTGAGGTTTCTCTCCATGGACATGAAATAGAGCTGGATTAGGAACAAATGCAAAAGACTAGAGTGAAAAAGGAATTAAAATAAAAAAACTAGGGCTTGAGGAAGATTTCTATACCTCTCCTTCTTCTAAACTAGGAAACTTTTTTAAGGAGGCTACAACTAATGAAAGAGGCATTATATAGGGATGGGATTCCCTATGTTGGCTGACCAAAACTCTAGGGTTAGGGTTTTTTAGGATTTGATCTAGGGCTATCATTCCTCCTAGTCAAATCAAGGGCCTACAACCTAGGTTTCACACATGACTTAAATGCAACCTAGTTAACTCTAACTAACATGACTAAATCAAAACAAATCAATACTAACCATCACTAACCATGGCTAGCTAAGTCTAGGTATGACTAATCTAGGTCAGGTCAATCTAGGTTAGGGCTAGACACAACACAAGGCAATCAATTAAATGATATTAAAATCACACCATCCCATTTATTATATTAAATTCCAATTAAATATATATTACATTCAATTAATTCAAAATGACCAAAATACCCTTAAGCTAAAAATGATAAATGAAATACCCTAATCACATGGCTAGGCTCTAGGTCAAACTATCTCTAGGGTTACACTAGCAAAACACCAAATCACAAGTCATGATTTTAAATAGTTTTAAAATGATTAAAAATCACCAAAAATCATATTATGAAATAAATATCAATAAATAATAATTATAATTACAAAATTTCAAAATTACCCTTATCTGGAAAACTGGGTGTTACAGTAGGGGCCTGGGATGGACCCGTCTCTGGTGCCTCAGGGATTTGAGGTGGACTTGCAACTGATATATCTGGGTCAGGGGGAGAATTTGGTGGAGACTCCTCCTAGTCTGGAGCCTGGCTCTTCTCTTGTCTCTGCACCGAGTGGGTGGTTACCAAATCATCGTCGGTCGACGTTAAGACCATGCAGGATGACTTGGGTTTTTTTCCTTTGGCAGAAAGGATCGTAGATGTCATCATGTCGGGAACCAAGTCAGGATGTATCCATATAACTTTGCCTCGAGGCATGGAGAATGAGACGAGCCCTTGAGCGTTGCCCCATGCTGGCGGAAGGTTGACTACCTCTATCGTCGCCTTTGGAATAGGGATGACGCCATCTTGTACCTCTGTGGCTGGAAGACTCCTGAACTGGAGAGTAACCATGTTGGCCGTGACGGTCTTCTCTTCGTAATCCAATGATATGACATTGGTATTAATGAGGCGCTAAATTTGCCCCTTCAACACATAGCTGTCCATTGTTGATTGATGGACGTACTGGTGATAATGGCAGTACTTGGGATGGTCCACCATTCCTACTTCATTAGGACGCCTGGGTGCCGAGATGGACAGTTTGCCACTCTTCGTAAGCATCTCAAAGAGCTCCAGCATATCCTCGTCATTGAAGGAGTAAGTCGCCCTCGGCCTCTGCACTTCCATAGACTTGGGGTTCGCAGCTACTGAATCTTTCGAGATGTTGACGGTCATAGCTTGCTTGCATTTCCCGTCTTTAGGGTTGTTGCTGGATGAGCGTCTCACTTTGTCTTCGGGTGCATGAAAGTGTAGCCCCAGGAGCTGCGCGTACTGGGCTTTCCTTTGTGCGGCATCCACCTCTGTAATGATAGGCATCCACTCCGTATAGGGAGCACTGTGCCACAATTTTATAGCGGACATCTTGTTCTTACGGCATGAGTCCATAAGCATGGGCTCGGACATACCGGGTGGCAATCTAAGGGCTGTCTGGCGGAAGCACTCAATGTTTGCGCGAACATGCTCTTTCTTCCTCTGAACAATTTCTATGAGGGTCGACATGGTCATATCCATGCCTCCTTCGTAGAATCGGTCCACGAACCGAGTCTTCAGGTCTTCAAATGACGAGATGCAGTTGTCCAGAAGACAGCAGAACCACTCATAGGCTACCTCCTGCAGGACTCCTATGAATATGTTGGACAGGAGGGCGTCATCCTTCGACAGGTGCCTCGTTACTGAGGCAAAGTGCCTCAAGTATTATCGGGGAGACCCCTTCCCTTCATAAGGTGTAAGCGTCTACGGATTATATTTGGGAAGAAAGACGACGTTGTCCCACTCGACAGGGTATTACTGCCGGATCCCCTTCTTACGTAGCGTTGCTTGCTTCTCTTTGTCATCATGACGAGCATACAACTCCTTGATGGCCTGCTGTATCTCGGCCGGCATTGCGGAGCCTGTTGTAGAAGCATGGAAAAGAACAAGAAAAAGCCCATGCGGCTCAGACAAAAAGAGCTTCATGCGGATCAGGAATCCATTAGAAATTCATGCGGTTCAAAAGAGCCTCATGCGGCTCGGATAGCTCCATGCGGCTCAGGAAAGAGCCACGTGGCCCAAAGCAGTTCGCCTCTACCGCTGGCCATAAAGTAACTTCCTCATTAAATGTCCTGACGGCATCTCTGACAGAAAGGCGAAGTGACAACTCTGACATAAAGCTGAAATAATAGCCCTGACAAGATGGCGTGCTCCTAGGGAAAAGAAGAAAATCTTTTATAGCTGGCATGATCCCGAGAGCATTTCTTCATCGGAGCCAAGGCTACGTCCGATCGTCTAAGGAGTAAGGCAGAGTTGCCGTCGCTTTTCCGAGCATCTATCGTCACCCCCCAGAATCAAAAATAAACAATCGTACTTAGATTGCTGTACCTAGGTTTTCATTCCTAGGCTTTCTTTGTACGAACGAGTTTGTATTGTGAGTCTAAGTTCAGTCCTCCTATAAAATTGTTCTGCACTTTTACAATCAATGGCAAACACGATGGCGACTCTGCTGGGGAATAACTTCTCCACGGCTGAGGAGTTGGTGACGCAATCGGACGCAGCCAAACTTGGCTCCACTCAACAAATACTGGTCGCCCGATTCGACCAACAGGCGTATAAAGAAATGCTCTCCGACGGGAGCGCCAGCCTGGTCCAGCGGTGAGCCCGCACAAAGAAGGCCCGCAGGGAGTGGAGGCCTAAATCATTCGCTCCTCCCCAAACTCTCGAAGAATTACTCTCTGTTGCTCAAGACGGCAGAGAAAACTCTCATGCAGCCCCATTTCAGACCATAGAGGACTCTGCTGTCCCCAAGTCCAGCAGAAGAAAATACTATAATGCTGGACTTGCAGGGACAAAGAGGAACTCTATGCAGTCCAAGCCGCATAAGGTTGCCAGCCGCATGAAGAAGGCTCATGCGGTCGCAACTGCCAGCCGCATGGAGAAGACTCATGCGACCACAGCAGTCAGCCGCATGCAGAAAGCCCTTGCAGCCAAAACCGCCAGCCATATGCAGGCAGCCTGCACGGTCACGACTTCCAGCCGCATCCCGAAGGTTCATGAGGCCACCGCTCCTAGCCGCATACAGAAGGTTTATGCGGCCACAAAAGACAGCCGCATGCAGACAGCCTGCCCGGCCACCGATCCCAATCATATACCATCTGTCCCATGCGGCTCACGGTCAGTCTTTGATCGCCTCTCATGCGGTCCTGACCTTGGAGGCTCTCTGGAGTATATGCCAGGCTCTGTTGTGGCCAACTTGGACTCTTCCTATTATGCACTCTCGGGTGCCAAAGGGAAGAAGTCTCGGTCAGCACGGGCTCGTCGAGCTCAGTCGACCGTCCCAACTTCTGACTATCAGGGAGTCCCGCTTACTATTACGCGAGCCCCTGATGGAAAGTTGTACAAAACTACCTGTGTCCAGCCCCCAGCGGCCAACGAACGGGATAGTTATCAAGAATCTCCCAACAATGATCAGAGGCAAGTACTCGTACTGCCCCCACATCAGGGAGCAGGTAGGATGCCAACATACTCATATGCTCAGAACTCCCGGGCCCACAAAATGGGTGACTTGCGCAACGTGATTCTTCACAAACGCAAGAAAAGAGACGAAGACTTGGTGTGCAGAGAGTCCTGTCAGGGACATCAATGCACCTAAGTCATTGTTAACTGCTGCTGTAACAAGGCGGCAGTACAAGAAGACCGGCGGTCCGTCTTCCAACAGCTGCAACACCAAAGCTCAGAAGACGAGGCGCTTCTCGTCGCCTCCTGCAATTCTGCTCTGAAGATTCTTGGCAGCGGTAGAGGGAAAAAAACAAATGTCTCCAGTCCAAAAATCTCGACCGGCGTAACCAAGAAACTCTCTTCTAAGCGGTTGTCTACCACCGTTACAGGAGGAGTTTACCAAGGTACCCGCTCAAAGACGAAATCTGCCACACTTGGAGATTCGTCGTCCACATCTTTGGGAGGCACTGGATCCGAGGGTAGCACTCCCCCAAATATCCACGACAACCCGATATTCCAAGAAGATAATCCAGGGGAAATGGTTCACCCAACAGATGCAGCAGATCCTGACGTCCTCCAGGACGTCCACAACTCTCAAAATGAGGCAAGATCTGAAACTGGGGGTACCACTCCTTCTGAGTCCGATCCAGAGGAGAATATTTCCCCATACCCTGACGATTTCTCTGTACAGGGGTATGACTCAGAGGGCACGTCCTCCACCGTTCCTTCCATCTCTCCTCATATAAAGACGATGTTCATGACGGACAGCAACCAAGATGGTCCCAGTGATCGCCAACGCATCGATACTATGGAGGCCATACTTCATGCCTTGGTCAAGTCCGTGGACAAGATCAAAGCGGCCCTTCCAACTCTGCAAGGAAGGACGCCTGGCCAAATAAGCTTAGGTCCCGCGGTCAATGTGGACTCGAACTCAGCTGCACCAAACCCGGGTGATAATCCCCCTGAAATATCGGCTTCTACCGCTGCAAACGAGGCTAGGGAGGTAAGAAGAGAGGTCCAAGAGCTCCGGGCCATGTTCCACGCCCGACAAAACTGCCAAGATCTCAAGATACGATAACCGTATCCTGCTGCGTGGAGAGATGTTCCCTTCCCACCAAATAAACCATTCAACATCAATCAGTATGATAGGAAGACATCTGCAAGCAGGTACATCACCTACTTTGAAGTCACAATCGACCATCTGCCTCATGACGGCCATCTTTACGCGATTGTTCATCGGGGCACTGGAGGGGGTCGCCTTCAACTGGTACCGCAACTTGCCGGACAATTGCATCCATTCTTTCACCGAATTCAAACGTATGTTCCTGGAGAGGTCCTACAAAGTAGGACAAGACGTGACAATATCTACCCTTATGGACGTTGTCCAGGGAGAAAAGGAGCTGACAAGGAACTATATCGAGCAGTTTCGCCAAACCGCAATGAAGTTGCCTTCCGGTAACCCTGATTCCTACTTAATTGAAATTTGCCAAAAGAGACTGCTTCCCACGATCAGCCTCTGGATGGGCGAAAGTCTGTCTAAGGATTGGAAGACTTTCATTATCAGCGCCACTAGCGCCGAAGACAAATTGAAGAAAGGTGGCCAATTGGGATTGCACGTCTCAGAAGGAGAGGACAAGGGCAAACGCCCTAGCACCAATAGCAACAATGGTGGTAACCCCTCCAACAATCGAGACAACAAGGGCAAACAGGCTATGGTGGCCGACAAAGCCCAAAAACCCGAATTAAAGCCGGCAGAAAAGTAGTGGCCTCAGATGACCTATTCCTTCGATGACGGCCATGTCAAGCCCATCTTGGACATGCTCATACAAGAAGGTCGAATTCAGCTCCCTCCTCCAAGGCGTGAACCTCGTCCTGCAGAAATGGAGTGCCCCAAGTACTGCCACTACCATCGCTATGTCCATCATGCTACACATGACTGCTACCAACTTAAGCGATACATCCAGCATCTCATCGATTCTAAGGCCCTGGCCATTGATTTCGAAGATGTGACCGTAGCAGCCAACATGGTGTCAGTACAATTCAGAAACTTCCCTCCGACAAAGACTTAAGATGGAGTAGTGCATGTCCCCAGAGCAAAGATGGAGGTCACTAACCTTCTACCTCCTCGAGACCAGGCTGTTGGTCTAGTACCTCTTACCACATCACGAGGGGAGATCATGTGGGTCCATCCGGACCTGGTACCCGAAGTGACTCAGTCGGCACCTCCCTCTACCAGCAAGAAGAAAAATGGGAAAGTCAAATCATGCCGTACAATCTCGGCAGAGGTCGAAGAAGCTACTGCCGTTGTTATCCGTTTCGGCGCACAAACCCAACCTCCACCGGGTAACTCGGCTGAAGACCATCAGCCGACAGCTGTTGATGCTCCAGGACCTTCGCAGCCTTCGACGACCGACAAGCCTAGGCCGAAGGAGACTCGCTTCGACAAACCACTCCGAAGAGAGATGCCTCATGGGCTGGAGAAGCCCTACAACTTTGACATCTTAGCACAATTGCCCAACACATCGACCAAATTATCGCTATACGAGCTCCTGAGGCTCTCCAAGGATGTTCGTGTCGCATTAAGCGAGGCACTCCAGAATGCTGACGCATATCTGGCTCAGTCAAATCTCACTGGGGAAAGCTCGCCTGCAGATCTCCAGGACAGCGCTTGCACGGGTTCAATGCCGAACATTGTCTTCACTCCACAGGATATGCTTATCAAGACCAACCTGCACGATCGCCCTCTGTATTATACTGGGTACATTGGCGATATCAAGGTGGATCGAATGCATATTGATCCCGGTTCTTCTATAAGCATCATCCCGAAGAGCTTACTACAACATCTACGTATCCCAATGCATCGCCTGACACCGACAAACACCGCCATTAGCGGTTTCAATTCAGGCATAAGCTATCCGATCGGGAAGATTCGCTTGAAGTGCCAAATCGGCGAGCTTCAGTCAGAAGTGGTCTGTTATGTTATAGATGCGGACACTTCCTACAACATTCTCCTGGAGCGTCCTTGGATACACGATTACATGATCGTGTCCTCTACACTGCACCAGTGCTTCAAGTACGTCGACAAGTACGGCTTCGTAAGAACAGAATTTGTCGACATCGATCCCTTTAAAGGGGTCGAATCCTACTACTCAGATTCATGCTTGTACGAGAAGTCAAAAAAGCACCTAGCCGAAGGAGAAACTCAATCTCAAACTGAGGCGGCAACTGGATCAGAAGAACCTCTGACGATCCACCTCCAAGCCCGTAAACTTGGCATAACTGTGCCCCTTACAGCCACTCTGCGTAAGGACGTAATTAGCCTCTCTGCACAGGAGGAGCAGATGATAATCTGACTGCCAAGGTCTGGCCACGTGCCAAGACCCACGATAGAGCCACTGACAAACAGGCTGCCTAAAGCTAGCCAGCAACAAATAGGGGAGCTCAATCCCTCTGTCAAGCCGATGACGATTCGTCTTCCCAGAATGAATCGGCAGCCAAGCGCTAAGCCGGGGACTGCTAGCCAGCCAACAAATCCCTGCCCAGTACTGAGCACCATGCTGGGGGTGTCTAGTACGCCAATGACTCTATGTCCTGCTCCACCCATGGAGCTCCTGATGATTAAGCTGTCCAAGTCATCCTTCCAGTCCGCATCGACACAGGGGGTGGTTGAAGAAGAACCAGAACTGGCCAAGTATGTGGCAGCTCACACTGATGTTCCATCCGCAGATGATGTATTCCCACTAGAAAAGATACCTTACTTCATCAATAAAGGGTTATCTTTTAACTACCTAGAGCTTAATAAGCTTTGTACAATGTATACTATGGAACACGGTATAGGCACCCACCTACACATACAGGTAACAAATGTCTACACCGTAAATCAACTTACTCCAGTGGAAGATGCTTAGCGCATAATCGAGGGAGAGGATCATCCAATCATCTTCGGCCAGAAGAATGATCCACAACCCTTCAGGATAGAAGAAGTTGATCTCGAACCCGACACAGGGAGACTGCCCCTTTATCTGTATATTTCTCGATCCAAGTACCTCATGCAAAAACAGGGGTATGATCTGGAAACTATGCCAGGCTTAAACTACGGCACTGGACGACGATTACCCTTACAATTGCCTGTCCCAGCTGGGAAACCACGAGATTATTACAACAAAATCAGATGTGGGCTAGGTTATGTTACACCGTCAACGACCCCGGAAAGCTCAGACAAGGAATGTGACTGGCATTCACACTCAACCGAATCACCCACTTCCGATTCAGATGTCAGCATTGAGGACGTGCTCAGGCAAGTCTGGTCTGTCAATTTGGCATTTGCCGACGCCTACAAAGAAGATAAAGACATTCCTGAACTCCTTGAGTTAGAGTTGTGGGCCCAACAGCTAGATGCGCAATAGAAAAAGTGGTTCGAACAAAGAGAGCCTTCTACTGAAGACGAGGTCATGCAAGTTGACCTCGGCGATGAGTCTTCTCCGAAACCAATCTTCGTTAGTAAAAGCTTGACAGACGGAGAGCGGGAATCGCTACTACAACTCGTCAGAGAGTACATCGACGTGTTCACCTGGAGCTATAAAGATATGCCAGGACTGAACCCCGAGGTTGCACTCCACAAACTCAACATTCGTCCGGACGCAAAATCGGTCAAGCAACAGCAACGACGATTGCGCTCCGACGTCATGAATGCCATTGAAGCTGAGGTCAACAAACTGATAGCCAGCGGCTTCATCCGCGAGGAACAGCATCCAGACTGGGTCGCCAATATAGTACCAGTCCTCAAGAAGAATGGAAAGATTCGAATCTGCATCGACTTTCGCAATCTGAATGAGGTGTGTCCTAAGGATGAGTTCCCTCTCCCTATTACAGACATCATAATCGACAACACCTACGGCTTTGAGCGTATGTCATTCATGGATGGTTTCTCGAGGTACAACCAAATCAAGATGTTCCCTGATGATGAAAAGCATACATCATTCCGAACACCAATTGGCACATACTGCTACACAGTCATGCCTTTCGGTTTAAAGAACGCTGGCGTCACCTATTAAAGAGCTATGAGCGTCATCTTTAGAGACCACTTGTGCAAGATAGTGGAATGCTATGTCGACGACATCGCCGTCAAAAGCCGCTCTAAAAAAGATCATCTGCATGATCTGAGGACAGTCTTCGACCTGATGCGAGCGCACAATTTGAAGATGAATCCTACAAAATCCTTCTTGGGCGTATCCAGTGGGAAGTTCTTGGGTTTCATCATTACTTCCCAGGGTATTCACATAGACCCTGAGAAGACGAAGGCAATCATGGAGATGGGTCCCCCGAGAAATCTTCGTAAACTCCGAGGCCTTCAAGGGAGACTGGCCTACATCAGAAGGTTTATCTCTAACCTCTCCGGACGATGTAAACCATTCACCCACCTCATGAAGAAGGGCATTTCATTTGTATGGGATAAAGAATGCCAGCGCGCCTTCGACAGTATCAAAGAATATCTGACGAACCCTCCAGTCCTGGTAGCCCCGGATGCTGGAAGACCCTTCCTGCTCTATGTACGAGCAATGAAACATTCTCTCGGTGCTCTGCTAGCGTAAAACAACGATGCAGGCCATGAGCAAGCTATATATTACCTCAGCCGAATGATGATGAGGTCGGAGCATCGATACACTGCCGTGGAGAAAGAGTGCCTTGCTCTGGTTTTCGCCATTCAGAAGATGCGATACTACGTCATGGGATAAACCAGACACGTGATATCACGAGTCAACCCCCTCAGGGTTCTCATGACCAAGCCAGGTGCACTCAGCTCTCGCCTCGCTACCTGGGCAATTTTATTATCTCCCTACCACATGATCTTCGTCCCGCAGAAGGCTATTAAAGGTCAAGCTCTGGCAGACTTTTAGCAGCTCATCCAGGTTCGGAGTCAACCAGAATAGACGAAGAGATTCCAGATGAGGTCGCCAATTCAAATATGGCCTCTTATGATGCCATATGGCAAATGTTCTTCGACGGCGCTTCCAGAACTGGGCCCAAGGGCAACATCGTCGCTGGGGTCGGAGTGGTACTGATTTCTCCCACCAGGCTAGTGATTAATCGGGCTTATTCCCTCACGGAGCCCTGCTCAAACAATGTGGCCGAGTACAATGCTTTGGTCATTGGCCTCCGACTTGCCAAGGAGCTGAGGGTAGAGTACCTTGAAGCATACGATGATTCGCAACTAATCGTTAACCAAATCCGGGGCTCGCACGAAGTGTGTCACGAAGACATGATCCCCTATCACCAAATAGCGATTGACATCATCTCGTCCTTGAAAGGGTTCTTCATAGAACACGTTCCCAGGCTCCAGAACATTGAAGCTGATGCCCTAGCAGTCCTTGCCGCTTCCTTAGCAGTTCCAAATCATGCTCAACATCTGGTTGACATCATAGGCCGTGAGTTGGTCTGTCCAAGGAATAATGTTCAATATGTTGAGAGTTACTCCATGCTGACAGTCGATGAAGTACCAGACTGGAGACAACCATTCATTGACTTTGTAGTCTGCGACATCTTGCCAGAGAATCCGAAGGAAGCCACTTCTATCAGAAGACGTTCCCTCAGATTTTTCTACAATACGGAAACAAAAATGCTATACCGACATTCATACGATGGATGACTTCTTCGATGTCTGTCAAACACAGAAGCCAAAGAAGCCGTGCGTGAAGCTCATGATGGCATCTGTGGGGCCCACCAGCCTGGCTCGAAACTACAGGATCGCCTTCGCCGAATGGGCTATTACTGGCCCACGATGGTTGCCGATGCGATAGAGTATACAAGAAAGTGCAAAGCTTGCCAAGTTCATACAGATTTCAACCACCAGCCATGCGAGTTTCTACATCCGACAGTGGCATCTTGGCCATTCGAAGCATGGGGAATGGACATCATTGGTCCAATCACTCTGCCTTCGTCCCGAGGACATCGCTTCATACTCGCAATCACAGATTACTTCTCCAAATGGGCGGAGGCTATTCCGCTAGCAGAAGTGAAGACTCCAAACATGATCAGCTTACTCAAACATCACGTTATCTACCGCTTTGGACTGTTCTGAAGGATTATCCACGACAATGGTCCGCAGTTCGCAAGCCACGCCTTCTATCGATTTTGTGACAAACACCGAATCCAGAATATTGCTTCAACACCATACAACCCGACGGCTAATGGTCTGGCTGAAGCATTCAACAAAACAATCATCAAGCTTCTTAAGAAGTTCGTGTCATCGAACAAACGCGACTGGAATGAAAAGCTCGGCGAATGCTTATGGACGTACCGTACTACAATACGAATTGTCGTCGAGAACACACCATTCTCTCTGGTATACGGGAGTGAGGTAGTTCTTCCAATGGAGACTCAAATCCCCTCGCTCCGCGTCGCCCTCACCTATCGGTTGACAACAAATGACAATCACCATCGTCGACTGCAAGAGTTAGAGGCCCTAGATGAGAAGCGTCTGTTAGCTCAACAACGAATCGAGCTATACCAAGCGCGTATCTCCGAAACCTTTAACAAGAAGGTTAAAATCAGAACATTCCAAGTGGGCAATCTCGTTCTGGCAGTCCGAAGGCCGATGGTTATGACTCACAAAACCGCCGGCAAGTTTCAGCCAAAGTGGGAAGGCCCGTTCATTATCGATGCTGTATTCTCTAATGGAGCTTACCGTCTCACAAAACAAAATGGAGACTTGCTCATGTTGTCCATCAACGACAAGTTCCTAAAAAAGTATTACGTCTGAAACGACATCCTCCAGGGTGTTGAGTTATGTGCCCTGTGGTACCGCTGAATTCACATCCCGCCTTCAAATCCTCCAGAGTGATGAGTTACGTACCCTCTGGTACCGCTGAACTCACATCCCGCCTTCAAATCTCCCAAAATGACGAGTTACGTACCCTCTTGTACCGCTAAACTTACATTCTGACTCTAAATTTCCCAGAATGTTGAGTCATGTACCCTCTCGTACCACTGAACTTACATTCTGATCCCAAATCTACAGATTGTCGAGTTATGTACCCGCAGGTAGCACTGAAGTTACACTCTGGTCACTACAGATGAATTTATATCGCGTCTTTTAGGTGGTAAGTCATATATGATTATACCTCTGAACTGTCTTCCTAAAAGAGCTCCCTCCTTATGATCCAATACCCGCACTTTCAGTGTACAAAAAGGGTAACCGATCCACAGATTTTCCGAAACAACCACGTCGATGTTACCTCTGAGTTGTTTCTCTTCCATCAAAAACAAACCGCCCCTCACATAGAACTTCCACGTCCTCATTACCTCTGAGTTGTTCAATGCACCCTTCATGGAGCCCACTCCTGCTATGTCCTCATTACCTCTGAGTGGGAATGCTCCATCGAAGAAACCCTCATATTTACCACGTCCTCATTACCTCTGAGTAAGTATGTTGGTTCTCTCTCGACTTATTATCCGTACTAAAAAAAACCCAGGGTACGCCAAGGATAATAGGTCCACAAAAAGTCTCCCATTGGGGCAACTACTACAAGCAAAGAATAGAGTGAAGGTATTCTGTTCATTCAAAATCAGTTACAATCACATGACTACATCTCATGAGCAAGCCAGAAAAGTTCTCTATCATTTCATTCAGACAAGAAGAAAGAAGAATACATTGATGTCCAAAAGAATTAAAACACAAACTGCAGCTAAAGACAGACAGAAATATCAAGACAAAAGAAAGACATTTATGAGAGTCTACGAATCCTAATTGCAGGGATGCATATACCAATCCCTCAACCATTTTTCATATGAAGGATCTACTTGAGCAAGATCCTCGTCCGGAGAAGGAGGGTCAGAACTCCCAAAACTACCGCCGTCAGACTGGGGCTCCTCCTTTACAGCAACTTCAATAGGCGCCAGCTCTCCTTTCTGTTCCTCTATTTTTGGTATTACCTCCTCCTTAACAAGCGATGACTCTTGTTTGAGATGAGGCAATTCACAATGATCTCAGCCTTCGGCAGGGATGCTGCAAGAATCAAAGATAAAAAGAAACAAAGTTAGAAGATGACCAGAGCCTCATGCGGCCTAGTCCAGATGAGCTTTTGCGGTCCTGTTTGAGGGGGCTTCATGCGGTTTGATTCAGAGAGACATATGCAGCTCTGTTCGACGGGTCATTATGCGGTTCAGTTTGTGAAGTGTCTATACGGCTACTAGACAAACTCCCATGTGGCTCGGACATGGGGTATACCCCTATGCGGCTCGGACGTGGGACGTACATACGGCCCATACATTTGAACAGTTCGATGAAGACGAGGGACGCATTAAAGGCTTGTGCATAAAGCATGCAACAGAGCCGTCATTGTTAAGGTTTTGAAGCATACGATCCTCCCAAACCCTTACCAGCAATGGTGGGGTGAACGTCGGAGTGAACCTCAGGCGCCGTGGCTGACGAAGAAGCCACTCCCTTACCCTTCGCCGCAGCCTTGGAAGACTTGAGGGCCATTATTGATTGATGAGCGGAGAAGGAAGACAAAGACAGCAACTTAGGGCAAGAAGAGTTGAAGACAAAAGAAAGTAAAGAAGTCTCTCTGTCCAAAAATACTCCAATTTGTAGACAGAAGGAGGGGGGTTGCTTCGATCCGCGTGCTGCATAAAAACAAAATCGACTCTTCGGTCATCGAAGAAAATCTGGATATTTAAAACTGACCCTTGGGATCCTGCCCCAAAAGGCGGCTTTAAATCCAAAGCAAATCAAGAGCAATTAATGAGACGCACACGTGGCAGGAGACGCACACGTGGCAGGGAGTCTATGCGGCCAGTCCATATGGCTAGGAAATCCATGTGGCTAGGAAGTTCATGCGGTTAGGAAGTCCATGCGGCTAGAACATCCTATGCGACCAGAAGAGTTTACATAGCCATGCTTCTTATTCAAATTATTTCAATTTTGTAAATTAAAAACTTTGAAGGGGGTCTTGTAGAAGCATGGAAAAGAACAAGAAAAAGCCCATGCGGCTCAGACGGAAAGAGCTTCATGCGGCTCAAGAATCCATTAGAAATTCATGCGGTTCAAAAGAGCCTCATGCGGCTCGGATAGCTCCATACGGCTCAGGAAGGAGCCACGTGGCCCGAAGTAGTTCGCCTCTACAGCTGGCCATAAAGCAACTTCTTCATTAAATATCCTGACGGCAGCTCTGACAGAAAGGCGAAGTGACAACTCTGACATAAAGCTGAAATGATAGCCCTGACATGATGGCGTCCTCCGAGGGAAAAGAAGAAAATCTTTTATAGCTAGCATGATCCGCCAAGTGCAAAGCTCCCTATGCGACTGCCACTCCTATGCGGCTGTCACCCCTATGCGGTTGCCCTCTTCATGCGGTTGCTCTCTTCATACGGTTACTCTCTTCATGCGGTTGCTCCCTTCATGCGGCTGTCTCCTTCATGCGGCTGCCACCTTCATGCGGCTGCCTCCTTCATGCGGCTGCCACCTTCATGCGGCTGCCTCCTTCATACGGCCGCCACCCTCATGCGGCTGCTACTTTCATGCGGCTAGGATCGTGGGGGCTACCCGAATGCGGTTCACTTAGAGACCGCACTCATGCGGCTCTGACAGGACATCCCACTCACGACTGTTGAGACACATGGCAGTCTTCATGACAGTTGAGACACGTGGCTGTCTTATCCCCTCGGAGTTATTGCTGCTAGATTTAGTGCAATCACCATAATTACCCGGATCAAATCAGATTTATTGCAATCAAGCAGATTAAACACGTGGCAGGAGATCCGAGCTTGTCATGACAAATTATGAAGATTCGTGGCAATCAGCATTAATTGCCCATAAGGATTTGGCACAATCAAAATTAACTGCCCAGATGTGATGCAATCAAGATTAATGGTCCAAATTATTGGTCGCCGACTTTTCAAGGGACAATCATTGCAAACCCTAATGATCACACCCCCACTTCTATAAATAGCAAGGTGCCATTCCCTTGCAAACCCTGGAGAGAAAAGAGAAAAAAAAAGGGAGGAGAATTCCAGAGAGACTCTCTCCACCCGGCTGGACACACAGAGAGACAAAGGCACGCACAGAAGAGTCTTCCCACACATCCCGAGAGCATTTCTTCATCGGAGCCAAGGCAACGTCCGATCATCCAAGGAGTAAGGCAGAACTGCCGTCGCTTTCCCGAGCCTCTATCGTCACCCCCCAGAATCAAAAATAAACAATCGTACTTAGATTGCTGTACCTAGGTTTTCATTTCTAGGCTTTCTTTGTACGAGCGAGTTTGTATTGTGAGTCTAAGTTCAGTCCTCCTATAAAATTATTCTGTACTTTTATAATCAATGGCAAACACTGTAGTCGATGGACTAGACGAGGATGGTCCTGCCTGATTGGTAGTAGGCAACCTGCTAGATTCGTCATTGGTTGGCGGATCACGTGCAGTTGTAGAGGCAGCGAGGGCCATGCTACTTTTGAGGTTGATTATGATCGATGATAGGGTCTTCATGGTGTCCGTCAGCGTATCTAACTTTGTCTCGATGACTTCGATACGTTTGAGGGCTTCGTTGTTGTCTTCCTCATTGCCATCGACAATGAACATAGATCGAGTATGAGGGTGACTCAAGGGAGCCATGGATCCTTCACTTTCTGGCTCAGCCTCATGAGTCTCGCTGTCCTGAGGATATACCGTAAGATTGTGATCTTCTTCGGACTCAGCATGGTTGCTACCCCCGATCTGGTGACTGGCTGCGCCAATGGAGACATCCGTATCGTATTGCACCTCGTCAGATTGAAACACAGGGTTGTCGTGCATGGTAGGAAGCTGGCTACCCCCAGTTTTTGATAAGGCACCCATTGCAGATTTGAGCAGCCCTTGCTTAACCCCTACATCCGAATGAAATTCGAATCCAAAAGGATCGATCCTTCAAATCCCTTGATAAACCCCAAAATGATTTCAAATCCCATTTTCTCTTATCATCTACACTATATATATATGTTGGTAGAAGTAGCCGACCCAAGCCTCTACGAAACCCTAAATATCCTCATCTCCTTCCCACCGCTAAAGGCAGTCGAGAAGGAAGCCAAAAGTTCAGTCGAGACATCATCCCAATAGGTAATCTTCCTACCAATGATTTTAATTCGAGTTGTATAATGTGTGTTCGAGTAAATTCCTAGGAGGGTTCTAGTAGAGGTACGGGGACCATTGTGTAATGGTAGGCACACACAATATTTAGGATAAAACCAAGAGTTTCTTTTGCGGCCCCAGTTTGTTTCATCAACCTGTTTAGAAATGAGATTGACAATTTTGAACTAGGTTGATACTATAATAAAGGCTAGAGTTCACCATATTTCTGTAACAACAAATGTTAAGCTTTCCTTTCCAGATATTTATCAATTGATGGATTTATAACTAGATGACCATTTTCTCCTTGTTGATGTAAACTGTTTAATAAATTAGGAACTCTGGTCAACAGAATATTAGTACTCAGAGAAATGTTGCAGAGGAAGTTCGAAGTCTTATAGGTCAAGTCAGGTTGCCTGAGAAGTCGAGTAGCACACAAGCATTAGTTCGCCTACTAGCAATTACAAACAAGACAGTAGCGTATGGCTCGTGAGCAGTAGAGAAATGAGTTGGGACTACGAGTAGGAGACTGAAACAGAGTATCAGGCCCTCTCTGATATGAGTTAAGTATCAGATGGCTATAAGAGAGGATTACTTGGTGTCAGTATAAATAACAGATTACAGAGTGTAGCAAGAAGACAATATATGGGTATTAACAGATATATCAATAGGAAGTGAGGATAGGGCTAGCTTCCAGGAGTTAGGTACCAGGGTGAAGGGGTTACCTATTGTATACTACAAATAACAAGGGGTACCTTACCAATCAGCTTTCACATGCATAGTTGGAAGATTCTGAACCATTATACAGATATGCATTACTCTGTGTCTATATGAGATAACCAAATAGTTGAGACTAATATCATTTGTTGGACTATACAAGAGGCATAAGCCACTACCCAGGAACTACTTTTAGCCTATTTAATGTTAACAATCCCACATATAGGCAAGTACAGTAGCCATTCGAATGTCAGAGAGATCAGACTTCTCATTACTTGTAGAAGTTGCATTATAATTAGGTTGCACATTGCTTGGCATTCAGATATGGGTTGCACTAGCACTGGGTTGTTAAGGGTGCCCTTATCTTACCAACTGCTCACATTCATAACTCATATCCTGTGCCAGGTGGTTAAGGTATCGTGGAGTACCAGTGGAGATTAGTACCTATGTACAACCAGAAAACTGTAACAGAGCTACTACCCGGTATTAATAGAACTAATGAAGGAAAATTCGATAAAGGATGGGAAATATCCGGACACATCAGGAGGATGTCTTGAGACAAACCTGAACACTCTATATTAGACAAAGCAAGGATCGAGTGGTTGGACCATACTAATTTCCTTGAGAAGATAATTGGGTGTAGTACTAGAGGGTGTCTATCAAGTTGTACTACTCTGGGTAATAGGTAGCAGTCCCCATGTCTATTCCTGTGCGGGTCAGTAAAAAGGCCAAGAAATGCTTATGCCACTGAAACACAAGACTGAGTTTATATCCTAGCTAAGTGTCCCTTTGTATCAGATGTATGCCATTACTTCAGAACATTATAAGAAAAGTCTATCCTTTGAAATTCATCATGATACCACCTTGTGTCTTGCTATGATGCATACAACAGGATATTAGACTATGGGAAGGAGAGGTTTAGGATTTGTTAGTTGCCATTTTTAGCAGTTGTTGGACTGAGTTATCGTTTATGGGGAGTATAATGTGTGCCTCTCCAGGAAATAGGGGATTTCAGTTTTTATCTATATGAGTGCTCGTTTGGTTTTGTCATTTATTTTTCTGCCAACCTTTACCTTCATGTTCTCTCCTTATCATCTCGCTGTTATCCCTATTAATAAAGGAGGCAATGAAGATGATCTCTAATGTGTCCTTTCAGTATAACAGATTTACTTTTGTTCTTCTAGTGTCAGGTAGCCCTGTTGCAGCCAGTTGGTGATCGAGTTAGACCTGTCCATGCTTTGCAACCGATTAACTGTAATGAGAACAAGTTGCTAAACTAGTAGTTGTGCAACCAGAGGTATGTTCATCCAGTATATGTAGGCACATAGGGAACCTATGGAATAGATAGGGTTCAGAGCTAGAGGGGTATTGGTATATGTCATTTCAGGGCTAAAGTTCAGGGGTACTGTAGCTGGTATCCAGGCCTGGTAGCAGAACACATAGTTGGGTACCCATATACTGGGGTATACAGAAGGGTATGCAGTAAACCTGTCCAAATTAAGGACTGACCGTTGGACACTAATATAGATACATAGTACACATTGTGAACTTCTAAAACAAGGGTAGATAGACTCAAGTACAAGGAAACCATATATCAATGTGTATACATGTAGCAAGTAGGCCAAGTGCCTAGGTTTTGAGGCAGAGGGTAAACCAACCTGTGAATCACATTAGACATAAAAATAGGAACAGTGCCTAAGTGGATGTATATGGTTTATTATAAGAGCAGTTATATGGATACAAGTGTATATAGGAAAAGAAAATGAGTAGGCAGCCAATATAGGCACATCTTTATAATTAAACTTAGAGAATGAGGGTAAAAACAGTAGATAGGTTAAACCTAAGTTGTTTTCATTTATTGACATTATACATGCTTTAAATAGGTTAATTGGACTTTGGCTCGGTGCTCGACCCGTATCCGCAGCAGGACAACAGGCAAGTATACCTTGCCTTTCTTTACAGCTTTATTTACATGCTCATTTTCGTTCATTATCCAATTGATGATATGTGTTTCTTCATTATTATTTTGTCCTTGTTTACAGTTAGTCTTGTAGCCATATTGAACATGTTTTACACTTGTGCTTGGTCGAGCCGTATCCTAGAATGATTGTGCTATAGTTGAACTGCTATTTCCTATTTGTTACTTACTCAACCTGAGAGTCCACACTAGGGGTGAGGGTTGGCTGTTTGCACACGCGAGTCCACACTAGGAGCGAGGGTGATTGCTTTGAACTAGCCTACGAGTCCACACTAGGGGCGAGAGTTAGTGCCTAGTTTCAAACCTGCGAGTCCACACTAGGGGCGAGGGTTTGGTTATCCGTTGATCTCATGTTCACTTATTTTCTCCCAGTAGTTCATTTATGCATAGTTGTTCATCTTCGTGTATCAGTATTGCTTAGTCTTTTCCTGTTTCATCCTGGATTTTCTTCTTGCATGATAAACTATTAGAAAGGCTTGTATGTTATGTATCTTGCTAGTCCTCTGAGGACCTGATGATCTCTTTAGGTTAGCTGGATTTGAGCCAGGTGCACACGAGCGAGTTTCAGCCAGTTTCAGACTACGATACTACTGTAGTGAAGATGAAATTGATGTTTAGCCTAGTTGGACTCAGTTATTTTATCTCATGTCGTTTACTTTATTTTCGTCTATTGGTAGTAGATTTGTATCCACCGGACGAGACTTGGATTCTTGATAGCTTGAAAATATTTCAGTTCATTATATATTATTATCCAGTTCATTGATCTTAATTGTAACTCTTACTATTTTGTGGATGAGATCTAGATTGCCATGTTGGTTACAGATTCTGTGACTTTTGTATATTAGACAGTGTTCTACCGCTGACACTGCGGCGTAGACTGGGCTTGGACACGCCTCGTACCCGAAAAGCGGGTGCAGGTCGTGACAGAGGGCTTCTTGAAAGCTCTGGAACCCTGTACCGCGTAACATGTGGCTATGCGGGCTCGTCTTCTCTATGGCTCACCGACCCCCTATTAAGCCTCTCGTGTGGGGTCGGCGTGGAGTAGAGTCTCTGGAAGACGGAACGTCTGTTCGGCGATGGCACAGCCGTCTGCTGACAACGGTAGTTGATGGTAATCTGGGTACAAAAGTGCCTTGATTTAGGCACGTCTTGTGCCACAAATTCTTCTTCCGCTTGGGAGAGGGTTGGATCTTCTGTCGTAGCACTCCCATTGTACATGCAGGGAAGCTGTATGTAAGCACGGTCTGAGCGGGCCTGGCGAGGAAGCCTCCAATCGCTCCAGCGAGAACAGTGCTCGTGTGGCTCCCTCTTCGTGGGACGTACCCCTGGCTTAGCTTACGCACAGGAATACTCCAGTAGAAGGAAGATTCGACTGGTTGATGCATCGGAGCGCGAGAGCCAGTCTTGTATAGCTTTCTGTCGGCTGCGCTTGTAACTGTCAATACGGGCCTCTGGTCTGCCGCTGGGGTCGCATGCTTATCGTACGAAGCATGAGCCACCTGGGATCTCTTATTACTACCCTCAGTGGGTGAGTAGTATTCAGAGTCCGTCAAAGTTTTACCAAAAGGGAAAGCGATTCTGTCGAAGACATATATCCTTACCGACAATAATCCCGTCGTGAGGGGTTAGACCGGTGTGCGCTTCCTTTGGCATAGTTCCTTCGTCAGATCAACCATGTAACCACTATATTCCTCGCCATGCTTTCCCATGATAGGAATCGGACGTGGGGATAAGGCTGTAGCAGTCGGGATCTTCTCTGTGGCCTTGACATTGAAGGGCTTCTGAGACGCAGTTCTCGCCATCGTGCTGCTGGATGCAGCCGCCTTCGGCCTCCAGACACGTTGTCACGACCCACACCCTAGAGTAAGGGTACGAGACGTGGGTACGTGCAGCCTACGCCGCAGAGTCGGCGGTAGAACGCTGTCCTAGGTCAATCATCTAACAATATATAAGGTACCTATACAGTATATACACTCCGAATGGAGGTGACATAGCAATACAGTCTCAATCACATCTAAGGTAGAATACGATAAAAGATAGATAGATATGAAACGAAATAAATCCATAGAGATACAATCAGATAGAAGTCTGAGTGTTTAAGATAATACAAATCCAGATAACATCTCAAAATCTCAAATACAGTAATCCATAGTGTAAATAAGTACAACTGAAAACTACTATAACTAATGGTGTGTCATCTACTGCTAATGGATCCTGCTGGAGTTCCAGATCCCAGCAACCCTCTTGGGTAGTCCCATGGTAAGTGGTTTCCT
Source organism: Iris pallida (assembly GCA_029216955.1). Classification (NCBI taxonomy): domain Eukaryota; kingdom Viridiplantae; phylum Streptophyta; class Magnoliopsida; order Asparagales; family Iridaceae; genus Iris; species Iris pallida. The sequence goes on along the minus strand of JANAVB010000195.1, from coordinate 3,594,057 downwards.
CATCAACCTCTGTAAAATTTTTAACAGGTCCAGTCAGGACAGGAGCGAGCATAATACATCTCAACAAATCATAATAGGATAGGAAATATAATCATGCTAGATAGTAAGAAACATGAAACTGAAAGAATAACATGATATAAAAGAAAGAGAGACTGTAAGTAATATCTACAATATAATAGAGAACCAATCAGTGACTAGAGATTCAGAGTACAAGATAAACATGTGAACAGCTGGAGGGTGATTCATGACTATACTAAAGAGGTGATTCATGACTATACTACTTTGGAATTATTCACATGTTCATTTCTACTCCCCCATCCCCAATCAATACACAAAGATCCAGTCAAGTTACGTTAAGATTCATGACTATACTACTTTGCCCATAAAGGGTGATTCAAGAGTGATTCATGAATAGATTCGTGACGGCTCTGTGATTCATGAGAGTACAGAAATCACAAGCTGATACATGAAGATTCATAATAATAGAAGCATGAGATACATGATGTAAGTTAAACACACGAGACATGAGTATCTCGTGCTCCCGAGGGGGATAACATCTCATGAAGGGATCCATATAGTACTAATCAGTTATACCAACGTGTCATCATCAAGTAAAGTAATCTAAAGCAGGAAATATAATCCTAAACAAGATATAAAATGATCAGAGAATGTACTCGCCTGGTATCCAGAATATCTGAAGAGAATATAATGTCCGAGGAGTGGTGTATGTCTCCTATAGAACATTACAAGTCACTACATATCTAAAATAATAAAATAGACTGCTACAATGCATCTACATGATGTTTGGGATCAATATAGGCTAAAGTCAACCTTTGGTCAACTCTAGTCAACTCTAACAGTCAAACTAGGTCAACTCTAGTCTAGTTAGGTCAAACAAGGTCAAACAAGGTTAAACTAGGTTAAACTAGTCTAGGTTGGTCTAACCTAGGCTTAACAAGTCAATCTAGGTCTCTAACCAATTTACCATACAAGCCACACTAGTCTAGTAATACACTAAACTCAAGTGTACCCACTCCACATGCCATAGGCTATTCTACCTAGGCCATGAGCTATATTCCCATATTAGGCAATTGCACACATCTCCATTTCATATATTTATATACATACCATTTACATAGGCAAAAGCAATATTTATATTACACTACACATATCACATTAGTATATATATTACACTCACATTTATATAAATATACATACACATAGAGAGGGAAAGTGGAATCAAGGCATATGTGTGTGTGTGTGTGTGTCTCATATGTGAGATAACAGTGTGACAATGTAGATGTAGTTTAGGTTCAGATTTGTGTATGTATGTGTAGGCTGTAAGTGTGACAGGAATTTAGCTAATAGGTGTCCATGTGTGTAGTGTCATAGAGAGACTGTGAGAATGAGGAAGCCATGTGATATGAATTCAATAGGATGGCAATGAATGTATGTGTGTCTGTGACTAAACAGTGTGTAGGAAAAACATGTTTCAGTTTTTTAGATAATGTGCGTGTGGATGTGTGTGTGTCAATATGGAAACATTGGGTATACAATGTATAATCTGACAGGAACATTAGAGTAAAGAGTGTGTGTGTGTGTTTACATAGAGGACCTGTGTGTGTGTATGTGTCATATAGGGTGTGTTAAAGTATCTTGGTGAAACAAGAAAAACTGTGTGTGTGAAAGGGTAACAAATCAGTGTGAAAATTAGTGTCATGTGTGACAGGGTTCCCATATATATGTGTGTGTAATAGTGTACCTGTGTGTGTGTTACATATGAAAATGCATAGGAAAACAGTGGGTGTTATGGCTCAGTCTCAGATTCAATGATTTAAAGATCAAAGTGAAAGAACATTTAGTTCTCAGAATTTCCAACCAAACGACAGTTCAAACAAAACCAAGCAGTTAGCATACCCAAAACCAATTTTGAAAACCCCAGTCCAACCCAAATCACAAACTAACAAGATCCTCATTCATTACATATGTAGGTGAACCTACCTAATTATTTAACTTCATTAAAACAGATAATTAAGCAATTTAAAACCCATAAAATCAACTCAGTGTTGTGTATCAGTCGGGTATCGGGATTTTGGGGAAATCATGATTTCGAGTTCAAGGAACTTAGTAAAATGACAAGTAATGGTTGGTAAACATTGACACATGTGAGAGAGTGTTAGGAGTTGTATTCGTGTCCAATAATAGGACACAAATCGAGTCCAACACCCACACGACACACAGACTGAAACAGTGCACTGCTGTATCGTGCACGCGTTCACAGAGGTCGTGGACACGACACATGACACGTGTGGCCATGTAGTCATGTCCACGTGTAGCCTACGTGTCAGGTTACACATTCGACACCCTGTGGGGTGTCCACGATGTGTCCACAGTAGACACGAGCGCGTGTTTGCGCGTGTCTGTGCGTGTGTCGGCAAACAGTGCACGACAGTGCAAATTACGTGCAGGCTAATTTTCTCACAATCTACTAAATAAAACCCCACGAAAATTTAGGAGCTACCTGTCAATCATCTAGTGATTGTCCACACAAAATTTTGTGTCACGAAGTGTCCTGTTCAAAGAGTTCCAGGGCCCGATAGGCAGGGCACTAAAAAGGGTCTCGCACAGCGTATCCAACACGAAAATCCTACACAAAACGACACAAAATTAATTTTAGTCTTCACAAAAATTCACATACACATGTAGATCTAGGGATCTATATAATTAGTTTTTAAAAATACAAAAATAAATTCCTAAGAGGCATTTTAACAAACACCTAACAATACACCATGATACATGTCCGATACGAACACCAAATGGATACAAAATTAACCCAAATTTCAGGGACAGCTAGGGGACTCCTAGATCTAGCCCTAAATGCTAAGAAAATACAATATTAAATCAATTTGTGGAGTTTTTACCTATAGGTGCAATATCAAGAAAAGGCTTCAAATGGGGATTCCTCCTTGCTATCCAAATGCTCCCAAATTGCACAAAAACTGAGATGAATCTCCAAAAATAGTAAATAAACAGTAATTAGATCCTAATGCAAAAGACTAGAGTCAAAAAGGATTTGAAATGAATTTATTAGGATTTTAGAAAAATGGGGATTTACCTTTCCTTCAAAAATCTAGGTCAAGCACAAAAGAGGCAAGAACAACTTAAGAGAATACTTATAGGCAAGGGGAACCCTAAGTGGCCGGCCATGGGGGGCTTTTCTAGGGTTTGGGCTTAAGTCATGGGCCTATGTCTTAATTACAAGTCATGAAATTAATTCTAAGTTATAGGTCATGCACAAAATCACTAGTCTTCTAATTCAAACCTTGATTTCAAAATGACTAACCTAGATTGACTTAAATTAGACTAGGGTCTCACCATGCTAACCTAATCACCATGGTTAGGGTCAAAACCTAGGTTATTCTACAAAGTCTCAACTTAGTCAAAGTCAAAATCACAATCACCAAGTAAAAAAATTAAATAAATTTTAAAAAAAAATCACAAATGACCAAAATACCCTCAATCTAAAATGTGGTAGTGACAAATCTACTCTCCTTAAAAGAATTTTGTCCTCGAAATTAAAATATAAAACTAAACTGATGAGAAGGATAGATAATCATACCTTAAGGTCCAAAAAGATAAGGGTATCGCTCGCGTATCTCATCCTCCCGCTCCCAGGTAGACTCTCCTAGAGAATGATGCCTCCATGCTGTCACGACCCGCACCCTAGAGTAAGGGCACGAGACGTGGGTACGTCCAGCCTACGCCACAGTGTCGATGGTAGAACGCTGTCCTAGGTCACAACATCTAACAGTTAAAGGGAATAACAGTTATACTCCCCGAATGGGTGTGACAAAACAGAATAAATCTCAATCACAACTAAGGTAGAACAGAATAAAGATAGATAGATAAATATCCAGAAATAAAAACACAGAGATACAATCCAGAGTTCTAAGTGTCTAAATAAGTACATATCCCAATAACATCTCATAAACTCAATACAGAAATCCAGGAAAGATAAGGCATCCTAATCTAGGAAAGTGTCATCAACTGCTAGCAGGTCCAAGTCACTAGTGATGTCTAAAGCTGCACCAAGAGGGGTAGACACCAGAGCCTCATTATTCACTGTAAAATTTTCAACAGGTCCAGTCAGGACAGGAGCGAGCACAGTACATCTCAACAAATCATAACAGGTTAGAAAATATAAACATGCTAGAGAGTAAGATACAGGATCTGAAGAAATAACATGATGAAAAAGAGAGAGACTGTAAGTAAATAGCTACAGTATATAGAGAACTAACAGTGCTAGTGATTCAGAGCATAAGATGGTTATGTAAACGGCACGATGTTGTACACGAGTAATCTACAGAGGTTTGTACACGAGTAATCTACTGGATTGAATACATAACCACTTCTACTCCCCCGCCCCAATCAATACACAAGGATCTAGCTAAGTTATGTTATTGTACACGAAGGTTATGTGAATACATGATTATACACGATTCACACGTTTCGTACACGAATGTCACAAATACAAGGAGTACACGATGTTCACGATAAAGTACACGAACACGAATACCCGATGTATCCGCTAAGGGGATAACATCGCACAACCAGATCCATATAGTACTAATCCGTGTTCCAACATGTCAGCATCATGTAAAGTAATCTAAAGCAGAAATATAATCCTAAACAAGATATGAGATGATCAGAGAATGTACTCGCCTGTATCCTGAGAATCTGGAGAATATATACTGTCCGAGGAGTGGTGTCTGGCTCCTATTAGAGCAGCTCAAGTCATAACAAGTCCAGAATGGTAATAAGATGCACTACAATGCATTCTACATGAATCTAGGTCAATCTAGACCAAGGTCAACTCTTCGTCAACTCTGGTCAACCCTAGAAGTCAAACTAGGTCAACCAAGTCAAACCTAAGTCAAACAAGTCTATACTAGCCTAACTAGTCTATTCTAGGTCTAACAAGACTAAACAAGACCAATCTAGACTCTATACTGGCATTCAGGTCACCTATAGGCCATAGTCTATACCATGCCTATGAACCAACCCATAAATCATATCTATACATGTCAAAATATATATTTAATACACACATAGATATAATTATATAATTTAATATAGAAATACACATAGCTTATAGGCTACCTATGATATATATCACACATACATTATATGTCAAATATATATATTAGTACACACACATTGACATATTATATAGGATACCTATATATATATACATCTCAATACATATATATATATATAAAATATATATATATATATATATATATATATATATATATATATATATATATAATATATATATATATACACATGCATAGAGAAAAGGGGGACACATGTGCTCATGTGTCATGTGTGTGTGTCATGAGAGTGCAAGAGTGTGTGCAGGCATGTGAGTGTGTGTGTCATGGCATGAGGGTGTGAGGTGTCACATAGAGTGTGTGTAGGTGTGGGACATTGGTGTGTGTGTGTGTTAGTGTAATCCTGAAAGCAATGTGACATTATAGGAAAATCAGTAAAAATTTAAAGAAGAACAGTGGCATCATATCCTGGAATCAGGAACAGTGAGCAAATGGGAAAATAGCAACAGGAAGCTATCTAACAATGTAACCTGTGTATGCAGGAAATAGAAATCAATCAATTACAGTTCAATAAAAGGGAAATCAGCACAGGTTATAGGAATAGAAAATCAGTGAACAATGTTAAAAGAGAAACAGTGGCATGGCATGAGGGAAAGGAAATCAGTGGCATATTAACACTGGAACAGTGAACATATAGGCTAGAACCAATCTCAGGTTTAACAACAATTTTGAAATAGAAAAAGGAAATCAAAATCTCAGTTCAAATAGGAAGTTGACAGTAGGCTGGAACCAATGAAACAAAATCAATCTATTTCCTTCGAAAACCAACACAATGTCAAATATCTCATTTACAAATAAAGTTAACCAATGAATAAATGAGTCATTCCAATCTCAGTTCAAATTAAAGAAGGAAAGGTAACCAATTTAAGTTGTCAGTTCATGTAGGGAAAAGGAAGCAGTTCAGGTTTTGAATGAAACATTCTCAGGTTCATGTTCAGGGAAAAATCAGTATATTGAGAAAGAAACTCAGTTTTAGTAAGAAGGAACCAATCCCAGTTTTTCATTAAACCCAAACCAATAGAACCCACATGTGCAATATCCTATTCTCAGTCCACAGTTCATTAAGGAAGGTTTTTAAAACTCAGGTTTACATTTAACAGGGAACACAAAACTCAGTTTAAAATAGGAAGAAATCGAGTATCAGTTAACAGAATTTTTGAATCAACTCACATGTCCAAAATCCCTTCACAAATCCAAAAATCCAATTCAAATTGAAACATGAAACTAAACATGAACAATAGCATGTGGGGATCATTAATAGTGCAAAACATCTCTAAAATTGGAATTAAAAGTGTTTAGGAATAGGAAGACCAATGTATCAGAACCTGTGTCAGTGTACATGCTATTAACCCATTCGAATCCTCAATTCCACATTAAAACCTAAATTAACATGTAAACCTAATATAACAGAGATTATACATTATATTTAGGATCAATTAACAATTAAAATCACTTAACTAAACATTTAAAACTGTAACAAAATAGTGAATACAAAAGAACAATGATACACGCACAGTGCATGCACGAATCCGTGTCCGACACGACACGAGGGGTTGTGTCACTTGACACACGTGATGTCAGTGGTCGCCCCTTAGTGTGTGTCAAATATTTCGTGTCGAAGTGGCGTGTCCGCTGCGCAAACGCACCCGAGTAGCAGGGCAGCTACAGTGCCCGCGCGCGCGCGCACACCCGCGTGTACGTGTGTCCGTGGCGACTCGACACGACACTAAAACATGCTCAGTACACTAGAAACACATAAGCGAGGTAAAAACCCTAATTCCCAATTACAATACTGAAATTAAATTGAAATGCCCTTTGGGGCATTTCGTCAAACACCTAATTATATGGGCTGATACGTGTCCGATACGGACACGTATTGGACTCAAAACCTAGGGTTAGCTACACCTACAGCTAGGGTAGGCCTGGGGCTTCCTAAATGTGCAATAAAATAGCAATTACATGGAAGGGATTAGAATATTACCTAGGGATTTGCATTATAACAAAAAGCCCCAAATGAGAGGACCCTCAAATCACCAAAACTCTCCCAAATTGCTTCTCCTCTAAAATTTCTCACCATGGACATAAAGAGCACAACAATTATAATCCATTGCAAGAAATTAGGAAGAAAAAGGAGTTGGAATGAAGGAGTTATGGATTGGGGAAGAAAGGGGTTTACCTCTTCTTCAAACTTTGCAAATTCCTAAAGGAGGCTAGCCCTAACTTTTAGGAGGCATTAAATAGATGGAGGAATACCAAGGTGGCTGGTCATGGCTGGATTGGGCTAGGGTTAGGGCTCTACAAGTGTTGGGTTGGGCCTCTAAGGCTTAAATCATAAGTCATGACTTGTGAAATCATAAGCCATTCTCTAATCGATTTAAATCCTAATTCCTCCTAATAAATTCTAATGAGTTAATTATCACTAACTTAGATCAAGCTAGGGTTCCATAACCTAACCAAATAGTCATGACCTAGGTTATCCTCTAGGACAGTCCCCTAAGTCAATACTAGTCAAAGTCTAAAATAGCACCAAATCAAAATACTAAAAATCACTGAAAATTCTAATAATTATAAATAACACATAATAATTCTAAATAATTCCCAAAAATTCAAAATTACCAAAAGTCATATCATGATTTAAATATCATAAATAATAATTATAAATACAAAATTTTAAAATTACCCTCATTTGGAAAACTGGGTGTTACAATCCTACCTACCTTAGAAAAATTTTGTCCTCGAAATTAAGATGATCGTACCCCTTCTAGGTCAAACCCAACAATCAAGGTCAAAAGAGAACTTATCTAAATCATACAATTAGAAGGATAACATATAGGATTTGGTAAGTGGTATCAGTCTGAGGTCTCATCTAGCCATTCTAGTCATGTTAGATCAAGAGCAATCATAAGGTATCAAAATATACAACAATATGGTAGGGTGCATCAATTATCAAAGACTGGCTAAGATATAGGTCAAGGACTCACCTCCAACTAGGTCTGGTGGCTGGAACTCCCTCCCAAAGGTGGATCCTTGGCTGGGATAAGTGCAGCAGGACAGTCTCGCAGCCTGTGTGTAGCCGACCCACATAACAGGCACAATCCTAGTCTCTTTCTACAGTAGCCCCAAACATGTCCAGGCTTCTTACAGAAGGTGCAGGTAGGCACTCTCTCAGCTGGCCTCTGCTGAACAGGAGTCTGGACTGGGTAGGCTGGTCTAGGCTGATAGTCTGGGTGCTCACGGGACTCTGGGTATACACTGCTCCTCGGCCTCTTAGAACTAGGCTCTCCTCCTGAATGTACCAAATCCTACAGCAGTTGGATCCCGCGGCCCTGCTCCTTCTGGATCTTATCCTGAACTCTCTATGCCTCCAACACATCCCGGAGAAGTCTGGATATCTGAGCTCCGTCAAAAAACAAACATGCCGAGGGTATGGTATGGGGTACCACTCCTGGAGGCAGAGGAGGAGACGGAGAAGGACTCTTGGTCTCAGATGAGACTGCAGCTCTCTCCTGAATAACAGGTGGTGGAGAGAAACTCACTGGTGAGGATGCTAACACCTCCTCGGTGGCGGGAGGTGCCACTACCCTTGGGTCAGCCTGAGGGGTTATGGGTGCCATACTGGAAAGGATAAAAACACAACAATCATTAAGGATGTACGGCAGTCTACCATCCTATCTGAAAATTGGTAATTATCAAAAATAAAATAAGATAACTACTAATCATCTATAAAAGGGTACTATTTAAGAAAAATCAAAACCAAAAGTTTGAGGAACGAAAGTCAATAGTATTGAATCCAATCACAATATAATATATATAGAAAGAGAGAGTTTTAGAGAAGGAAAAGCTAATATTATGTAAATGTTATGTGGTTTGTGTGAAATATACATGAAAGTGTATAGGAGAATTTGGGTCTCAACTATAGCTATCAAGTTACACTATTCATGGCATATTGGTTAAGCAGTTTACAAGGCACAAGCTATTTACTCATAACATGCATGGCTAACCATATAAATATGTGTATCTATATAGCTATATGAACATAACATAGAGATGAAGGGTTAGGTTTACATGGCAGTTGTGAACATTAGTGTAGAGTATCAAGTGTACATGGGTTAAAACTTGAAATGAAGGGTTCAATCATTCAGTTTAGCTCAACATTACATATTAGATCTGAAATTGAACTACACATTTGAAAGCAATGTAAAAATGTTAACATGTATTCAGTTTTCAGGATTTTGGAGAAATTCGAACATCAAAACCAACTCAATGTTCACCACAACCACAACCTAACATGTAAGAGTATGAAACCTAACATTATATACCTACACACAACAATGTATACGGCTCAAAATATTACAATTTAAAACTGCAAATTGAACTAAACACTTAGAATCCAGGGTTAAAGGTTAATATGCACACAGTCTCAGATTTGACAAGTTCAAACACAAAACTCAACCAATTTCTTTAAGAAATGAAACCCTGTATATAACATACATTTGTAGTGATGTAAACAACAACTAATAACATGAAATTTAATTTTAATTGTGAAGTTAATTTGGGAAACGGAGAACTAGTCACTGATACTGTCCTATATTAGAATTATTAGGATTTTGAGAAATTATCATCAACATATTGTTTTTTTTTGTGTCGTCTTCTTCAGCGGCACTGTACCTGACCCTGCCGATCAGCAAGGCGGAGGAACTCCCGTGGACCAGCAACCTGGAGATCAAGCCCAGCATTTTGGAGTTGTCTTCCGAATTATACCTACTGGAGGAGAGCCCCCAGTTCAGCCCGTTCGGCCTGCCGAGCCGGACGATGGCACCTTGGTAGGTCTTATCAGGACCTTGATAGCTTCCCAGGATCGTAGAGGAGACGCCTTGCACCAGGCAGTGGCAGATGCTTTGACCAGAGGCGGTCATCCAGGGAACAGCGCGGCCAACAGCTTCAAGCGCTTGAACCCTCCATTCTTCGACGGTAGTGAAGATGCGATTGTTGCGGACGCTTGGCTTCAGGATACCGAGGTGGTTCTGGAAGCAGCTAGAACACCCGAGAATGAGAAGGTGGCGGTGGTACGCCTGCAGTTGCTGGACTTGGCTCGTAGTTGGTGGGCAGCGCAAGCCATGGAATTAGTGGCATCCATTGCTTGGGCGGTATTTAGAGAGAGATTCCAGACAAAGTATTTTGATGCGGTGGCTCGGTACGACCTACAAACAAGATTTACCAACTTGAAGCAAGGAGGTAGAACAGTCGACAGTTATGCAACTGAGTTTTCAAGACTCAGTAGGTTTGCCCCCACCTTGGTGGCGACCGAGTTTGATAGGGCCCAGCGGTTCCAGCAGGGACTGCATTTGGAGATCTTGCTGGTGGTTGAGCAGTTCAAGCACCAGACGTTCGATGCAGTTTTGAGAGCAGCTAGGAGGCATGAGTATACCTCCCAGAGGATCGTGGATAGGACCGGAGATAGGAAGCGGTCCCACAGTCAGATGCACCAATCATTAGCTCCAATCCCGGCAGCTAGAAGTTTGACTATTGGAACTCCGAGGCGGGCGGCCTCAGTGACGTCGGTTCAGCATTCGACCCCGACGTACTCGCAGCAGCAGAAGCAGAAGCAGACTTCCGTGATGGGATGTTCTTATTGCGGGAAGCCAGGCCATGTAGTGGCGGATTGTCGCAGGGCGCAAGGGTTGTGCCTGGCTTGTGGAGCGGCAGATCACAAGATAGGAGCCTGCCCGAATAGGGGTAGTTCGTCCTCTTCCAACCTAACCAGTCCCTCGGTTAGGGGACCAGCACCTGTGTAGTAGCAGCAGTACCCGAGGCCATTGTTGCCTCAGGCCCAGGTATTTCATCAGCAGAACCAGCAGCAGTATATCCAAGCCCAAGTACAGAGCAGGCAGAGAGGTTTCCAGCAGAGAGGACCCACAGCTAGAGGTCAGGCCATGATGATGGCTATGGAAGAAGAAGTTGCACCAGGTGAGGTAGTGGCAGGTACTATTCTCGTCAACTCCTTTCCAGCATCGATATTATTTGATTCTGGTGTATCGCATTCATTCATGTCTGCACGATTCACGACACAGATAGGACTGGAGCCAGAGTCATTATTAGTAAGACTAAATATACTTACTGGTAATGGTCTTGTGGGAGTAGATCGAGTGTTTTCTTCGTATGGTATCGTAGTTAGCGGTAGAGAGTTCCCCGCTAGATTTATAGAGTTCCCTATGGCGGACTATGATGTAGTCTTAGGCATGGATTGGTTGAGGAACCAGTATGCTAGGATAGACTGCCATGTTGGCAGGGTTATCTTTAGTATTCCAGGCGAGCCAGAGTTTTCATTTCCCAGAGGCACGGTGGAGCCATCTTCTCCAGTATTGCGGATGGCAGTGGCAGCAGTACAGTTACCCCGGATAGTTGAAGAGTTTCCAGATGTCTTCCCAGAGGAACTTCCAGGGATGCCACCAGAGCGGGAGATCGAGTTCACTATAGACTTGATCCTCGGAACAGCACCAGTATCAGAGCGAGTCTACAGGATGGCACCTTCAGAGTTGGAGATTTTATACAAGTGGATTGAAGAATTAAGGACCAAGGGATTCATTCGTACAAGTGGATCGCCTTGGGGAGCCCCGATGCTTCTTATGAAAAAGAAGGATGGTACGTCCAGGCTATGTATAGATTATCGTACCTTGAACTTAGTGACAATCAAGAACAGATACCCTCTTCCGAGGATAGATGACTTGTTTGATCAACTCAAAGGGGCTTCAGTGTTTTCGATGATAGACTTGCGACCAAGATACCACCAGATCAGAGTCAGAAAGCAGGACATCCCGAAGACAACATTTAGATCGAGGTATGGGCATTGGGAGTTCCTTGTTATGCCCTTTGGAGCGACCAATGCGCCGGCTGTATTCATGGACCTCATGAATCGTATTTTCATGCCTTACTTGGATCAGTTCATGATCGTGTTCCTAGATAATATCCTGGTCTACAGTAAGAGCAAATCAGAGCATGAGTAGCATCTCAGAATCGTCCTTCAGACGCTTAGAGAGCACCAGTTGTACGCCAAGTTCAGTAAATACGAGTTCTGGTTCGATCGTATTTCGTACTTGGGTCACATCATTACCCGAGGAGGAGTGGAAGTGGATCCCCAGAAGATTGTGGCTATCGAGTCATGACTAGTACCTAGTTCAGTGGCAGAAGTTCGCAGCTTCCTTAGATTAGCCGGCTACTACCGGCGATTCGTTTCAGATTTTGCAAGGATTTCGGCACTGATGACCCAGTTGACCCGTAAGGATGCGCAGTTTGCTTGGATAGCAGAATATCAGGAATCATTTGAGAAGTTAAAGCGAGGTTTGATAATGGCTCCCATTTTCACGCTTCCAGATGGGACCGGAGGATTCACAGTTTATTGCAACGCTTCAGGCAGAGGATTGGGGTGTGTCTTGATGCAGCATGGGAAGGTAATATTTTATGTATCATGTCAACTTCGTGATCATGAGAAGAATTACCCGACCTACGACTTGGAGCTGGCAGCAGTAGTGTTTGCACTTAAGTTGTGGAGGCACTACTTGTACAGAGATAGAGTAGAGATTTTTACTGATCACAAGAGCCTGAAGTATGTTTTCACCCAGAAGGACCTTAATATACAGCAGAGGAGATGGCTTGAGCTATTGGTGGACTACGATGTGGACTTGCAGTATCACCCAGGGAAGGCCAACGTTGTAACAGATGCGTTGAGCCGGAGAGCCGAAGTTTACTTCCTAATGGCACAACCAGAGTTATTGGCAGATCTTCAGAAGTTGGGAATTGAAGTGGTTCTTCCTACCAGCGTGGCATTGATGGCCAGTCTACAGGTTCAGTCCAGCATAGTTGAGAGGATCCGGATGGCACAGTCTACAGATTCCAAGCTTCAGCGGCTCAGAGCAGAGTGTGAGGCAGGAAAAAGACCAGAGTTGTGCATTCATGAAGATGGTACACTTCGGCACGGCACTCGTCTTTGTGTACCCAGTGGAAATATCAGACATGAGGTCATGGCAGAAGCTCACAATTCACAGTATTCTATTCATCCCGGTGGTACGAAGATGTACCGTGATATTCATCAGCATTTCTAGTGGTATGGCATGAAGAGGGAGATAGCCCGGTTTGTCTCTCGATGTTTAGTTTGCCAGCAGGTTAAAGCTGAATATCAGAGGCCCGCTGGACTTCTTCAGCCTTTGCCGATTCCAGAATGGAAGTGGGAGCATGTGACTATAGATTTTATGACTGGATTGCCTAGATCCCCAGCTGGTCGAGATGCTATTTGGGTTATAGTTGACCGGCTCACGAAGGTGGCTAATTTTTTCCCATTCAGAGTGGGGCAGTCCACAGCACAGTTGACAGAAATGTACCTCAGGCAGATTGTCAGGCTTTACGGTATACCCGTCAGTATCACCTCGGACCGAGATTCAAGGTTTACGTCATACTTTTGGCGTAGCCTGCAAGAGAGTTTGGGAACTCGTCTCCAGTTTAGTTCGGCATATCATCCGCAGACAGATGGCCAGTCGGAACGCACAATCCAGACCCTTGAAGACATGTTAAGATCTTGTACCCTTGACTTCGGTGGTTCGTGGGAAGATCACCTGTACCTGGTGGAGTTCTCGTACAATAATAGTTTCCAGGCCAGCATCCAGATGGCACCATTTGAGGTACTGTATGGTAGGAAGTGCAGATCCCCGCTAGCATGGGATAATGTTGGAGAAAGGCAGATGCTCGGTCCAGAAATAATTGCCCAGACAGTTAAAGTAGTCAGAAAAGTTAGGAATCATCTTCGAGTTGCCCAAGATTGCCAGCGCCATTCGGCCGATGCTCATCGACGTCCCTTAGAGTTTGCTATCGGCGACCATGTATTCCTTAGGATCTCGCCTAACCGCAGCATCATTCGCTTTGGCGTACGGGGAAAGCTTAGTCCTAGGTATATAGGGCCGTTCGATATCCTAGAGCGAGTAGGAGATGTATCCTATCGTCTTGCTCTTCCGCCGTCGCTAAGTGATGTGCATGATATATTCCATGTGTCCCAATTATGATGGTATATCCCGGACCCGAGCCATATCCTAGACCATTCGGAGTTGGTTGTTGGTACCAACCTTTCGTATGAGGAGAGGCCTGTGTCTATATTGGACCAGAGAGAGAAGATACTCAAGAACAAGACTATTAACTTAGTCCGTATTACTTGGGGTCATCACTCTCTAGGTGAGTCAACGTGGGAGCGTGAGGACGACATCCGATCGCGATATCCCGACTTGTTTGACTCATAAGGTATAATGTCTTCCTTATGCCTTATGCTTTCCATCCCTTACTTGCATGTATGATTGCTTGATTGCTTGCTTAGTGTAGCTTATTGGTGATTAGTATAGCTGGCTCTAACACCTCTAAGCATCGTGATTTAAATTCCGAGGACGGAATTCTTTTAAGGTGGGTCGAGTTGTAATGCCCATATTCGGAATACGAATTTGAATTAAGCTTGCATGTATTTCGGACGTGTATTTTATTTTTCTCGGACTTTGGCCTGTAATTGTAATTTGGCTCGACTTACAGATTTTGGGTTTTCTCGTAAAAGGGGTTTTGACATGGCTTGGTTTTATTTTGTGGAGTAGGATTGGTTTGGTTTGGTTTAATATGCATGGAACACCTTTAGCTAAACTCCACCCTCAACACAATACACCCACCCCCATTAAATCCCACCTAACTTTTCTCTCTACTCTTTACTCTCCATTAATTCTCCATCTTCTTCTTCCTCCTTCCTCCACCAACCTTCATAGGCAAGTGCACCTTGCCACCACATGAGAACCCTATTTTATTTGTCCATTAGCTAGATTAGACTTTGGTGAACAACATTAGAACTTGGCATTTTGTGATTTGGAGTTTTCATTTTTCTAGATCTAGGTTTTAACCATTTTCGGAAATTCTTGGTTTTGATCTATTAAACTTGTAATTTTTCTTGTTTTGATGGTTCCATGTGGAAGAGAATTCAATTTTATACAAGTTAGAACTTTGAAAATCTAGATTTGGTTTTGATTTGGCCAAGATATGAAAGATTAAAGTTTTGGTGTTCTTGAGAAGTTCATCTCAGCCTTGGAGAAGAAGACCCCTCGGCCTGCGCTCTTTAGCGCAAGGCCAGATTGCGCCAGCTTCTCCCTCGGTCTGCGCTCTTTAGCGCAAGGCCGGATTGTGCAACACTTCCCCGCCAGTGCTCCTTAGCGCTGGGTCGACTTGCGCTTGCTTCCAGCACCCATAGATCCTGCACAGTTCAATCTCTGCGCAACCCCACCCAGCGCACTTGGATCCAAGCGCAATCTGACTCGGCGCAGTCTAACCCCGTGCACTTGAAGCCTGCGCACTTTGCCCCCTGCGCAGCTCAACCCAGCGCCATCTAATCCTGGCACAGTCCAACCCAACCCTCTGACACCCTGCGCAACCTAACCCTCTGATCTCCTGCGCCATCCACCCCTGCGCAACCCACTTGCCCATGATGATTTGGTTTTATTTCTTGGACTTGGCTTCTCTTTTGTGGATTAGGTTTTGAAATCTTGTTCCACACAGCACGACTACCTTGACCCAACACGGCCTGACACGATTTTCAGTATTTGCTATGACTAGTACGGTTTTCGTGATTTCTGTTATTCATGATCCTAGTACTTTCTGATTTTCTGGAAAATGACCCGATGAGGTGCATTCTTGACTTGTAACCTGATAACTTGATAGTGGCCCGTGGCGGCGTACTCTTGACTTGTAACTTGTAACTTGACTTGATGCTATTGCGACGGCTAACTTGACTCTTGTAACCAACTCTGACACCGTGGGTGTTCCTGCTTGCTTGCTTGTGCAATCTACTTGTCTTGTCTTGCATCATGTCTAGGACGTGACTCCCTGGTTCCTACGGTCAGGGATTCACACTGAATATGAATTAGGCTAATGACTAGATCTAACTATAGTTTATGGAGAATTTCCAGTCACAGGCAATCTCGTTATCTGGGTGCTTTAATTGGACTTGTAGCTTGCCGACGAGTAGAGCACATTTCCAGCACACTGTCATGTGTTGCACCCTATAAGTCACCTAAGGGTATATCGTCTCCTGGGCGATGTACCCAACCATACTCTCAACCCGCGAAAGGATAACTAGATAGTCTGCAGGGCTTGGGACTGGAGAATTCTCATTGCATCTTGTTAGTAATTAGGCTTGTGATAACCCTAGTTAGTTAAAGTAGTAAGCCGTAGTAATTGCTTGGCCGCTTGTGAATGGATGGTGTCCAGCCCTGTCTTAGTCTCGTCTAGTCCCTGTACCGGGTTACTCCTGTGCATGATTGTTTTACTTATCTTTAACAATAAATGGATAGAGACAGTGCTATTCAGGCGAAGGGTTACAACCCCGGTCCTTGTTTGGTTTACGGGTTATAATCTGGCTCCCGGAATGGTTCCATGTCCCTAGTCGTTTATTGTCCTGTTGTACTTTTATTACTTGCACTTTCTTTCATTTTCTTATGTTCTGATATGCTAGCTTTTGTTCTTATTTCGTGGCCTCCCTTGTGGCACTTGCACTTTCTGGGGTTTGACCCAGCTGGTTTTGTGTGGCCAGATTTCGGAGCAGCACTCGAGGATCTACCGAACCTCCAACCCGATAGTGGCGACTAGAAGGAACCCGGGCTACGAGTGGATTTTCTATTTTGCTTCGCTCACTCTATTGTAAAATTATTCTTTTGAGACGTTTAGCCGACGAGCACCTGTTAGCTCGATGCACCTTTACTTACTGTCTGCCTACGGGCTGTAAACATGGTTAACAGATCCTAGGGTTGATCATGTATGACTTAACTCTTGCTAGTCCTCGTATTTTGTACGACTAGCTTTATGATCAGCTGATATGTAATATTTGGGACGCCTTTTATTGTATATTTGGTGGTCAAACATCTTGTAACTATATTACTTGCTTAAGATTGAGACAATAGGCTTGACCTTAAGAGACTGTTGGCTTGTAGTAAACCCTCATATCTAGACAGCCGTGACCGTATAGCGAGATGGTCTTCATTTCAATATACGTAGCTAGCTATGTTCGCCCCCGCTCTCCAGTATTCTGGTTCCGGGGCGTGACACCTGGGGATTGATGTGATTGTGCCAGGAGTTCAGATGCAGATGTGGGGCCTTCAGATTTAGTCGAACTTGATGGAGAGGATCAAGTCGACGCAGTTCGAGGATGTTGCTCTGCGGTGTATCCGAGAGCAGGTTCGTGCAGGGCTGGTGGATGACGAGTTTACTCTTGCAGAGGATGGTGCTTTGAGGTTCCAGGCTGTGTGTGCCTAGTAGAGAGCTCAGGGAGCAGGTCATGTAGGAGGCCCACCGATCTCAGTACTCTATACATCTTGGTGCCAACAAGATGTACAGGGATCTGAGGAAGCACGTCTGGTGGTATGGGATGAAGCGGAAGGTAGCTCACTTCGTAGCCAGGTGTTTGGTCTGTCAGTGGGTCAAGGCAGAGAGGCAGAGGCCAGGAGGTTTGTTGCAGCCATTGCCTATTCCAGAGTGGAAGTAGGAGCATATCACGATAGATTTTGTATCTGGATTGCCGTGTACACCAGGAGGGAAAGACGCAATTTGGGTCGTCGTAGACAGGTTGACCAAATTGGCCCACTTTTTGCCATTTAAAGTGGGTACGTCTACTGAGAGGCTTGTAGAGATATACATGCAGAAGATTGTCAAGATTAATGGGGTTCTGGTCAGTATCGTCTCGGATCGGGATAGTCACTTTACTTCCTATTTCTGTCGAAGTCTGCAGACTAGTTTGGGCACTCAGCTCAAGTTTAGTACTGCATACCACCCTCAGACGGACGGACAGTCAGAGAGGACTATTCAGACGCTCGAGAACATGCTGCGGACGTGCGTCTTAGATTTCGAAGGATCCTGGGAGGATCCCCTGCACTTGGTGGAGTTTGCTTACAATAACAGTTTTTAGGCCAACATTGAGATGTCACCTTTCGAGGCTCTGTATGGGCGTAGGTCTCGTACACCCTTATCTTGGGATGATGTTGGACAGCAAGCTTTATTGGGACCTGAGATGGTTGTTGACGCAGCCGAGAAGGTGAAGCTCATCAGGGACAGACTTCGCATGGTGCAGGACAGACATCGACATTGGGCCAATAGCCACTGGAGGCCTTTGGAGTTTGAGGTACAGATTAGAGATAGGATTAGAAGTAGGTTATATGTTTGTGTTTGTTTGATCATGTTTAATTATTTAGTAACTTGAGACCTTGTTTGTGTTTAGGTCGGAGACATAGTTTTTTTTGAGGATATCTCCGACTCATAGTACCATACGTTATGGTGGAGGTGAGAAGCTTAGTCTGTACTTCATCGGACCTTTCGTGATCAGCAAGAGAGTCGGTGATGTGGCATACAGGCTAGACTTGCCACCTGCACTAGTGGGTGTCCACAACGTATTCCACGTTTCAAAGTTGAGACGGTATGTGGCTGATCCTAGCCATGTACTTGACCATTCGGAGATTGAGGTGGGACCTACTCTCAGTTATCCAGAGCAGCCAGTGGAGATTCTGGATCGCCGAAAGAAGGTACTGAGGAACCAGGTGATACCCTTGGTTCGCGACTCATGGAGGCATCATTTTCCAGGAGAGTCTACCTGGGAGCGGGAGGATAAGATGCGCGGGCGATACCCATATCTTTTTGGACCTTGAGGTATGATTGTCTATCCATCTCATCAGTTTAGTTTCGCTTTTTTAATTTTGAGGACAAAATTTTTTAAGAAGGGTAGATTTATCACTACCACATTTTAGCTTGAGGGTATTTAGGTCATTTTGTTAATTTTGAATTTATTTTGATTTATTGGAGTGGTGATTTTTATTTTTGACTTTAGCTAGTTGAGACTTTGGAGACTCACCTAGATGTTGACCCTAGCTATGGTGACTTGATTAGCATGGTGGGACCCTAGTCTAACTTAAGTCAACCCAAGATTAGTCCTTTGGAACCAAGTTTCAAATAGGAGGATTAATGATTAGGTTCATAGGCTTGTGACTTATGAATTGATTTCCCTTGCCATGAAACATGGCCCATAGCCCATTAGTAAAACCCTAACCCTAATTTCAGCCACTATGGCCGGCCATATTGGTATTCCACCTATAAAGTCTCTCTTCCTTTGGTTCTTGCCTCTTTTGTATTGAATCAACTTTTGAAAGAAAAGGTATCATCATTCTTCCCCAATCCATAACTATTCCATTTTAATTCTTTTTTGACTCTAGTTTCTTGCATTAGAGTCTAATACTACTCTATTTTCTGATTATGGAGAGAAATCTCAGCTTTTGAACAATTTGGAGATTTGGGCTAGCAAGGAGAACCACTCTATTTTAGGGCTTTTCTTGCCATTTGTCACACTATAGGTAAACCCTCTAAATTGTATTTAAATTCTGATTTCTTTGCATCCTAGCCTAGATCTAGGTGTCCCCTAGCTGTGGTGTAAGTTTTGTGCAATTTGCATTGATTTCGTGTCCGTATCGGACACGTATCCTAACTTAGTTCTAGGTGTTTGATGAAATGCCACACTCATTGTTTTTCCATTGTTTTTGAATTATGTTTGAATGGATTTGTAGATCTATGGGTCGTATTTGATTTTGTGTCAGTTGTGGGATATTTTTGTGTCGTGTCATATCAGTACAAGGACACGAACATGCCACTGCACACACGCGGGAACTGTCCTGCTGCCCGACCGTTCGTTCTCTTCATACAGGACACGTAGACACGTGGGATTTTGGGGAAGTGTTGGGGCAATCACAGATACTATGCTCCCAAAATTTTGAAGCATATGATGCACGAGACGGGGAGAAATCGTGCCCGTATTGGACACACACTGTGTGCGTACTGTCACTAAATGCGCACTGACATGCATTTTATGTCCACACTAGACACGACTTGGATACGACGTGGTGTGTCGACTGTGTAGCCCTACACGTGAGCTACACGTGTGCATGACTACATGGCATGAGGTGTCGTGTGTCGTGTCCACGAACTCAGTGAACACGTACACAAGACAACATGTTTGTGCGTGCACGAGTAGTGTTGTGAGCATGGATATGCCGTATCTGACTTTATTGGACACGAAATAGATCGAGGGACACGTACACATGTGGGGCTTGATTTACCAACCATTTATTTCGCATATTAACTTGTTTTCATGAATCAAATCCTAAATCCCCTATTTTCTGATACCTAGGACTGTAGGTTGATTCTGAGATTTTAAATTGTGTTAACTGATTTTTGAATGATTAATTATCATATTTTGGATCATACGTTTATGACTGGGATTAACCTACAATGCTAGGATTACTGTTAGCATGGGATTTTGGGCTTTCGAATTACATTGAACTGGTAAACTGTCTGTGTTAACTGAATTCGAATAACTTGAGAATTTATACGCTGTTTATGTATACATTGATGCACTGTCATGTGTTTTACTGATTGTGGTTGGTTTAATTTCAATGTTGGTACACCTATATACATCTGAGCTTAGTGGCATGTTAGGATTCATGAATTTTATTGAACTTTAGGTTTTCGAATGTATATTGGGACTGTCTAACCTGAGAATTGATGAGGCTGTTTATGCATACACTGTCAACTTGAGAATTTACAACACTGATTTTGTGTACACTGATATTTCTATACACACAGGACACACACTTTTGCACTCTAAATCAGAGAACAATATTGTCACTCACCCATTACACAAACCTGAGAATATTGCATTCACACACACACACAGGAACTTAAACAGACACACCCTTACACATACTCACACATTGATTTCCCATTCATCTACACACAAGCATTTCACTGTTAACCTGAGGATCACTGATATGCATGCACTGTTTTCTCCTACACACACTCACACATTGATTCCTATTCATATACATACAAATTCCAGTTATCAATATACACATACCCTCACTGTTATGCACACACATGTCACTCTCTCACTCTATGTTTATATATACACAATATCTATAATCTTGTGTGAGAATATGTAATATATATATATATATATATATATATATATATATATATATTATATATATATATATATATATATATATATTTTATATATATATATATATATATATATATATATATATATATATATATATATATATATATATATATATATATATATCCTATAATTTTATATATATGCTCATTGCCTATAATTTTAGTATATATATGTGGTAATTGAATGTGTATGTTACCTATATTATTGTATATGGCATAGAGCCTATGTGAGATAGCCTATGTAATATAGCCTATGTGTATATGGAATGTATACATATGAGTATTGTGTGATGTTAGCTTGTGTGACTTGTGATGATGTGTGAATGCTAGGATAGACATGGTTAGGCTTAGCGAGACTTGTTTGGGTTAGGTTTGACCTAGTTGACCTAGTTTGACTAGAGTAGTTGACTAGAGTTGACCAAAGGTTGACTTTAGCCTAGATTGACCCAAACATCATGTAGAATGCATCGTAGCAGTTTATTTTACCAATTTGGATATGTTGTGACTTGTGATGTTCTGAATAGGAGCCAAACACCACTCCTCATGCAGTATTTCATTTCAGATACTCAGGATATCAGGCGAGTACATTCTCTGACCGTTTCATGCTTGATAGGATTTATATTTATGCTCTAGATTACTTTATTTGATGTTGTCACGTTGTTAACACGGATTGGTACTATATGGATCCATTCATGAGATGTTATCCTCCTCAGAAGCATCGAGTTACAGTATGTCATGTGCGTTTCACTTTTATTATGTACTCTGGTGCTTTCACTATTTATGTGCACTCTCGTGATTCATGTACTCTCATGTTCACGGAGCCTCCATGTATACAATCATGTGCACCCTATTATGGGCCTTCATGTGATATCATGTGCAATAACATAACCTGTCTGGATCCTTGTGTATTGATTGGGGTACGGGGGAATATAAATGGTCATGTAAACAATTCCAAAGTAGTATACTCATGTGCAAACTCTTAGATTACTCAAGTGCAAATTTAAGCCGTTCACATGTCTATCTAGTACTCCAAAACACTAGTTCACAGTTAGTTCTCTACTTATAGCATCTATTTATATTACAGCTCTCTTTCTCTTTTACTTCATGTATATTCTGCAGCGTTTCATGTATCTTACTCTATTGCTTATTTATATATCCAGTCATATTATAAACTGCATGAGATGTACTGTGCTCGCTCCTGTCCTGACTGGACCTGTTGAAATATTACAGATGATATTGGAGAGTTCTGTCCCACTTACTATGGAGTAGGCATAGATGACACATGTGAGCTGGACTCTCAGGAGGACCCAGCCCTTGCAGAGGATATTACCCCAGTAATCTAGGCTAGTTAGCTAGACCAGTATCTTATATATCATTCTGTCTTTTTGGATCACTTATACTTATTTGGGGATTTGTTATTCTGGATATTGTGGAGTTGTTTATCTTAGACATTTAGCTCTCCTCTTATCTTGTATTTTCATCTGTGGATTCTGTTGATTATCTATCTATCTTATCGTACATTCTACCTTAGTTGTGATTGAGTTGTACTTTATATTATTCCTTCATTCGAAGAGTATAACTGTACAGGTACCTTATAACTGTTAGATGTATGTGACCTAGGACAGCGTTCTACCGCCGATACTGCGGCATAGGCTGGACGTAACCATTTCTCTTGCCCCTACACTGGGTGAGGGTCGTGACAGCTGCGCCTCTAAATAGTGAAGGCATTGGCTGCAAAGGGAAGGGTATGACACCCTTGCGCGTGTGAGATTGGCACAGGCAGGTAGCTGCACTTCTGGAGTGAGGATACCGGCTTCTGAAATAAAAGAAGTAGAGGGGGGCCTACCACCATCTTGTTTTTTATGTTGGCACAGGCAGGTGGCTGTGCCTCTGGCTTGAAGGATTAAAGAACAATAAATATCCGCTCTTTTAAGGAGCTTCCCTCTTAATTGCCATCGTATATAGGGAATTCCAAGGGTCTAAGACCAACATTCAAAGTGCTGAGTCTTAGGTTTGTCCGATTAATGTGGGAATTCTGACCGTCGGCCATGTGGCGTGTGCTCTAGGCCATTCTCGTTCCTTCTATAAATGGAGAAGTTCTCCTCTGATGAGTCGCTGCCTTTTCTCGGCATCCTGCACCACCATACGAGATCCAAACTTAACTTCGAACGAGGATCGGCCTTGTGTAAGTTGGCTGCTGGTTGAGGCTTCTCTCATATGTAGAGCTACATTCTTATGGAGGAACCCTCTATAGAAGGAGCCATCGCTGCCCTTGAGAAGTATGCAAATGTCTTTCTTAGGGAGTTTGACTCTGAGTGATGTCTGAGGGATGTGGGAGATCCAAGCCACGTATTCGAGATCGATTTCTCACCCGATAATAGCCGACCATTTTCTGTCTTGGTCTTTGAGAGCAATGGGGCTTCGCCATGCTGTAGTTCTGGGTCTTCCACTGCTTCAGTATATATTGAAGCTCTAGTTTCTCTTGTGACAAGAGGGTTGGCTCTAATAACGTTGTGAGTCGGTGGGTAAGAGACTTTGGTGTAGACTGTATATCTCTCTTCTGCCCAACGATCACACAGTGAAGGCTGCCATCAAGACGATCCTTCCTTATGTTCATAGAAATTTCTATTCTCACTTGTGCAACAAAAACCTTGTAATTTATCCTTGTAAATGAGATTTAAGAAAATTCTTATGTACTTGTGATAAGCCTGTGTAATAGACCCTTGTAGCTACAATCAATAAGAAGAGTGCTTTTTCTAAACTTTATCCTGAGAATGTCTTCGTCCACTACAACAAAAAACCCTTTTAATAACGCTCGATAAGACGTATTGATGACGCTGATACCTAAGCGTTATCAAAGTTTGAAATACGTTTATTTATGACGGTTTTGACTAATTCTGGGCTTTTTAGGACGTTTATAAAACAAAGCGTCATTAATAGTTTAGAGCGGTGGCAAACTTGTAATTAATAAACTTCCAACAAAACCCTTCACACCCGATCTTTTTCAGAGCTTCCCTTCCCCCCTCTTCCCTCCTCTCCCTGAACCCTAAAATTTTCCAAACCCCTTTCAGTTTCTCACTTTCCATCTCCCCCTAAAATTTTCCTAAACTCTAATCTTCTCCTTCTCCTCCTTCTTTAACCTCTACAAACCCTAACCTTAGCCCCAACGCCCCCCCCACAAACCCTAACCCTAACCTTAGCTCTGCCGGAAGATCTCCGTCGAAGACCTCATCGAAGACCTCCGTCGACGTGGCCGAAGACCTCCGTCGACGTGGCCGACGAGAGCCTGGCCGTTCGATCACAACCGTCGACCACCGCTCTCCGCCTATATAAAGACCCCCACCGCCTTCGTTTTCTTCATCCCCACTTCAGCGTCGAAGCTCTGTCCGACTCCACACCATTCGCGCTTTCTTCCTCCTCGAGAAGCTTGCAGCTATGGCGAAGACGAGCACCACCGCGGCGATCTAGGGGTGGCACTGAGCTTTCCTCGGCGGCAATCAATAGTAAGAACTTCTTCTTCCCTCTATTGGATCAATTGTGTGTCATATTGATTCGATTCTTTCCTCATTCCTCGAGGTCGAATTGTAACGACAGCCGTGGCGATCCGTGGGACTCTCGGTGAACACACGACGAACTCTGCAGTTATTGCCAGCCCTGCAGTTTTGCCGAGCCCTGCAGTTTACACTTACCATCTTTAGAGGATTTACATGTAGGTGCTCGGGCGTGAGTGTGGAGAGTGTTTTTTTTTGAGTTTTTGCTGACAAGGCCTTGGTAAGTAATCTATTCAGTTCAACAGTCTCACATCCTGCAATTTTCAATTTATTATGAACACATAAAAGTTTACACAGTTGTAGTTTTTTTTTCCGAAAATGTAGTTCTTTCTGATAGAAAATTGCACTGTTTGTTCGATTTTGTTTCTTTGCGTAGGTGCTATCTAGCAATGTTATTTAATTGATTGATTGTCACATAAACCTTTTGCCTAAAAACATCATTCTGCATATTTACGGTTTTGAGACATTGATGTTACTATGACTGTTGGCTGCATTATCCGCAGACTGCTGTTACCTGACACATTTTTAACCTTCATCTTGGTTTATTGTACTCCATTGTTCGTTCTTGGAAGTGTGGGTACTCCAAAACAAGAGTCATGTCCGACACAGAACATTGATCACAATGCGGACACTCTAAAATACATTAAGACGTGACAAAATCAGTGTGTGTCCAGGTCAACTTTCCCCATATTCTTTTGTGCCATATTCGTGTCCCCAATATAGCTTTTACATCTGACCATTACAACCAAATGCCAGGAAGACGGTAAGCATCCTCTGGGTTCTTATTTCATATCCATTGCTTGAGTTGTAAGACTTCTATTGCCACAAGGCCTTAATATACATAAAATAATTTAAATATGGAGTTAGACACACAAAGATGCATAACTATGTTAATATTTCAATAAATTGTAACTTCCAGGTTTGCTAATTGGCATGGAAAAATTGACAATTGGTATTTGGTATCACTACAGTCTATTAGTAACTAAAACCAGTGGTTTCTAGGGAACTGTAGAGAAAGTAAAGATGAAGGAGAGAGAATTTTGAATGGTGATTTTGGATTGTGTAGAGAAGGAAAGAGGAAGGGGAATAATACATTGTAAGCCCTGTGGAGATACCAGATTCTGGCTTGAGGAAGAGAAATTGATTGGGAGACCTAAAAAAATGGAAGCACTCTTCTGGGATATGCAACAACGAGTTTCTAACCTGGAATCCTGTCTCTGCTTGCAAATTGAAATTGACAGAGACCTTAGTTACAAACAATATTGCAGCAATAGTCCTTTGCCTTCCTTTCATGAATTAATCTTACATCCTTGAAACTTTTATCAATTACTTTGCAAAAGGATGCAAAGGTTCTGGATTGTCGAAATGCCTTTTGAGCTATAGTCTATTGACCCAACAAATAAGTTCTTTGTTGTCCAAGTTCTCGACCGAGGCCATGATAATACTGCATATATTGTCCAAGTTGACCGAGGCCAGGAAATAAACATTCGGCATCAGGTTTGAAGAAGTAGCTTACGAACCATTTGCAATGTCTTGTTTGCATCTTTTTATCATTCACCTGTTGATACCCCAAACCAGTTCCTAAGTTTGTTATGTTGACAATGCAGGCTATTCAAATAATTTCATGGCTTGCAAAGTACAAAGCTTCATTTTTGAAAAAACACAAGCTGGTCATACCTATACTTCAAGTTATGTGCCCTTTGCTTACTGACAATGCAGGCTATTCAAATAATTTATATTTGAAGAGTTTGTGAAGTCGGCAACATAAAAGACAACTATACTGTATTATGCTCTCCAATTCTGGTATACAATAAGATTCAATTGAATATTTTTCTCGCTATTGGAAATATGTTACATCTTAGTTCTAACAATGATTATTCTTTTGTCAGCGACGGGCAAAATATTAGCCTCAGAGCTCCCAAACTATGGTCAGAAAATCTGTAAAGTCTTGTATCCTGCATCTGTTAAAGCTAGCAGTAAAATTGGTAGGTTTTCCTCTGTACCTTGATTTATATGAATATTCTTTCTAGTAGTTTCTCCTATGCATTCCAAGCATTTGATTTTTGTTAGAACTACTGTGTGAAGCATTCGTGAAGGAGCTTCATAGTCAGTTTGTAGTGGTGTTTACTACCTCAACCTTTATGCGATATATTGCTTATCCTCCTCTTTATCCAACACTTTTCCCATCAAATGGGTCTGGCTACATAGTCAAAATATAAAAGCTCGGCAAAGAATGACCAAAGTTTATGATCGCTAAGTCAACACTCCTACACAGTTGTATTAGGTTCCTGCACAAGTTAAAGAGACGATGGTATGTAGACAAGCCTACTCTTTTGTCTCCATTAGGTTCCCAAAGACTAGTAAAGAATGCAAGTTGACAAGGTAATATGAAACGTTTCACGTCCTAAGGAAAAAATATAATCTGATGAAAACTGTCAATAGTTTAGTATCTTTTAATCTTCTTAAGTATATTCATTGCATAGTTAGTTGACAATTTCTTCTGCAGGTTTAATGTTAATAATATTTACTACATGATGTGGCATACCCTTGTGGTTGAGAGGCTGTCTTGTTAATGGAACATCCCAAGTTTTAAACTTGAATGAACCAGTTACTGGGACTACCTTTATTTCTCAGAAGCAAATAAAATGGTGATATGAAAGACGACAACATCAATCAATTTTAAAATAAAGCATACAAGAGTATCGTGTAGGATTCTGTACACCATTTTCACAAGTAGACCACATATATACACACAAAATTGCTCTAAGCTAACAACAACATACTTGTTAAGCTTAGCCACCTCGAACTGCATGCTAGGGAAAGGCTTGTATTGTGTACTAGTACCGTGTATCAAAGAGAACCATCATCCAGGTAACTATGGTTTTGCTATTAAGCAATATTTCTTAATGTGAAGTTTCGCGAGGCTTCTGCTACTGCACTGGGTGTAATCTCTGAAGGTTGTTCTGAGTTATTGAAAGACAGGCTGGATAATGTGTTACACATTACCTATCAGCTTTGAAGGATCAGGAACAGATGGTAAGAGGAGCTGCTTCATTTGTACTGGGTCAATTTACTGAACACCTGCAACCTGAGATCATTTCTAGTTATGAAAGTATACTTCCCTCTATTCTGAATGCCCTTAAAGATGTTTCAGATGAAGTGAAGGTAATTTGTCTTTTTTGTGTGTGTACTAGAATCTCTATTATTTCTAGGCCATTGCATTCTTATGGTTGTAATATATATCACAGGAGAAGTCATACTATGCACTGGCAGCTTTCTGTGAGGATATGGGAGAAGAGATCCTTCCTTATCTTGATCCCCTGATGGGGAGATTAATTACTGCACTCCAAACTAGTCCTCGAAATCTGCAAGAAACTTGCATGGTACTTCTGCTTCTTTTGTCTTTCTCTGTAGAAATCTATAGCAGAATTATTTTCTTCTTTATTACAACCCTTCTTTTCGACTTGATGCAGTCTGCAATAGGCTCAGTAGCAGCTGCTGCGGAGCAGGCTTTTCTTCCTTATGCTGAGAAGGTACTTGAGATGATAAAAGCTTTTTGGTGCTTACAAATGATGAGGACCTGGTCTCCGTGTTTTATCTTTTTCAGGGATTTGCTACACGTGATGTTGACAGTTTTGATGTGCTCAAGTTGAAGCCAAAGTAATTACTTGTTTTGAGGATCCATTTAAGTAGTAGTTGTAAATATATGTATTTGGATACCCTATTTTGAGATAATGTAATGAAGATGGTGATATAATATTTCGATGTTTTCTTGTGAATATTTAATATGGTTGTTTTAAAATTGAATTGAGAAGTTTTTGGAAAGTAATATATAATGTGCAGTATTAAGCATTATAAATGTGATGAGTTCAGTAATATTGAGTGCTATAAATGTTCTCCATTGAGCTTATACAGATTATCTATTCATAACGTTTTCAAATGTCCTGAATTGTGCACTATAATTAACTATTCATAACGCTTTTATAGAAACTATTAATGACGGTTATTTTATGACGCTTTTAAAAAATTTATAATACCCGTTTTCATAACGGTTGCTGTGGAAAAAAAAAAGCATCATGGTTCGTCATTAATGACGCTTTTAGCCGTCATTAAAAGAGTTTTTTGTTGTAGTGGTCCTTGGTTGGTCTGCGCATCTCACTATCTGCGCCTCTGTGATGTTAAGTCGGTAGTGGGAACACTAACCTGTGCCATATGTTATCTGGACCATGGTAGGAAGAGGGTGGGCGACGAGAGCACCCTCCTACGCCTTGCATCAACTGTAATTTTTCATGCTTCTACAGGTACAAGCCTACAAAGGGTCTGTCTGTCACCACGACTACGGCTAAAGCGAAGCGGCACTTAAGTGTTCCCCGTGAATCTCTATTAGCTGGGGCAGTACCCCTACAGCTAACCCAAGATTGATCAACGCTTTATAAACTAAAGATTTATTAAGATCTAGTTGCAATTGTTATCTGATGGATTTTATATTTTAGCTTTGATGGATAATGTTATTTAATTTTATAAAAGGTAATATACATTGATCTTCCATATGTTTATTTTGTCATCATTTGATATATTCATTTTTCTGTCACACTATTCTATATTCAGACTTGATGATCTTGTGACTACTCATTGAATATTATGGTCTTGTGATTTCGTCTTTAGCTTGTGTAATATTCATGATTTAAAGCTTTTTATAATTATCTTCTTATTCAAGTTATTTACTGTCTACAATAGTAACTCTTTACGGGGAAAAGTCATGCAAATTAAATCTCTCTCAAAGCGTTTTTTTCTTTAACCCTACTGTTGTCAGTAGACACGGTTCTAAGGCTTTAAAAGGGAAGAAATGAACTTTGATAAGAAGACCTAATTATTTTGAATTAGTCTCCTACTTCTGGAAACATATCTCTGAATTTTTTAAATTTTGTCAATACTATAATTTTTGGATATAGCCATGTAAAGGTGGAGTAGTTAATTGTTCCAAATCAATTATCCCTTGATATGCCATATATCTAGAATATATTTTTCTTTGAATATTTATCTAGTTATGTTTATTTTTTATTGGAGCATATTTTATTTGTTCATCTTTAAGCGATTATTTATGGATATTTCTTTTACTTGCCTAAAGATGATATTTGTTTTAAGTTTGGAACTTGATACGCACATTTTAAGGGGGAGCAAATTAATTGTTTCAATTCTTTTATGCCCTTAATACGTGGTATACCTAGTTCATCATTGATATATACTCTTTTACTTTAAATATCATGTTGATTGTTCATTATTTTATTTTAGTAAGTTTATGAGAGAATATATGATTATTATTTAATTGTTTTCAATTCCCTCATTTTATTTGAGTTTCTAAAATTTATCTTGCCAAATATATTTAATTATCCTTATTTGATTATTCCTTGAGTTTATATTGATTTGGCTTTTCTTATTGAGGTTTATCTCAAAGTTCATGATTATCTATATTTAGACTGATCATATTTTACGGGGAGCATTCAAGTCGACTGAATTTCTCCTTCTCAAGTATTTTATCTTATTATTCATGTTTATCTAATGGATATACATATATCATACTATGGTAATTGAATTCAAATGCATGAACTTTGCTATAGATTTTGCATAGATTCTAGTAATTTATTTTGATTTCATTTCGATGATTATAGTCTTTATGGAATTGATTCACTAATTTGTATGGGCAAATTATGAATCATTTTTTGTGTGATCATTGTTAAAAGTATCATTATATATATTTTATATTAGTATATACTAGATCTTCGAATTTCTATTCCTCATGATTTATTTATGACAATTATTAACTTTTACTATATTGACATCTATTTTCTTCTTTATTGGTCTATTTCAAAACTACAATTATCATCATATTGTGTTTTGAATCATGTTGGATTTCTAGTTGGTAAACTATGTATTGTTAATTTCAGTTTTCTTTGTTAACATTAACCAACTATATTATGTTTTGACATATTTTTCTATTTTATGTAATTTTCTAAACTTGTCATTACACTGTTCTCCTAATCCTTGATCATGATTATTTTTCCTCCTTTTTACTTATGCGTGAGTTCGTTTTATCTCTTATTAAGGGGAGCTTATTATATTGTTAGTCCAATGATTATTTCATATTTTTAAATATGCTAATCAATTAAGTTTAACATAATAACGTCACTAATATTCATGTAATCTATCATGTTGCTACTTAAACTTAGCATTGTCCTACTGTTCACTAAATGTTATCTTATTTGCTATTGTATACTGCTTTGTTTGTCTAATATGTACTTGCAGACAAGCAGTAAGCATGATCAAACCAGGACATATGCATAGAGAATAATTATTAATGGACCAAAGATGGCGTTATACAAGGAACAGAAAGGTATTCAATTTCAATATTCTAGTATTATGTGTTTATTAGTGATACATGCATCTATTGTATATATCTTAAACTTAACTGATTTGTCATAATCAAAAAGGGGGAGATTGTTAGCCCAATGATTATATCATGTTTTTGAATATGGCTAATCAATTAAGTTTAACATAATGACATCACTAATATTCATGTAATCTATCATGTTGCTACTTAAACTTAGCATTGTCCTACTATTCACTAAATGTTATCTTATTTGCTATTGTATACTACTTTGTTCGTCTAACATATACTTGCAGACAAGCAGCAAGCATGATCAAACCAAGACATATCTAATGAAGAATAATTATTAATGGGCCAAAGACGGCGTTATATAAGGAACCGAAACGTATTAAGATTTTCAGATCTATTTATCTTTGGACGACTGCCGCCAAGAAAAAAGGCATCTTCAGGTCTGCTCAAATATATGAAGAAAGACGTCATCAAAGGGCAAAGGGCTATTAGTTTTTCTATTTTATTAATGTATTTTTCATATTTATTGAGTCTAGGAATACGATGTACACTGCGCCATACTAGCAAATAGGCTACCTAAGAAATATTTTCAAAATACCCTTTATTTTGAAAACAAGCCCACTTACAAAAGCCCAAACTACTTCCTAAACTCCCTGACTTTTCAAAAATCCCAAAACCAATTTGCAAAAACCCTAAAAAACTCCAACAAAATTCGGCCCGAATACGGCCCGAGTTCGGTTAGTGCCCGTTGGATTTTGAACTTGGTCATCCTGCAGTTACGGATGCAACGGCTATTTGCCAAAATTTACTCAAAGAGTTCTACCTGAATTCTGTCCGAATTCTGTCAGAATTCTGCCTTTGGAAAAACTATAAAATAGAGAAGAATTTCACTCATTTAAACTCGTTCACTTTCTTATCTTTTTTCTCTAAGCCTAATACGTTCTTCCAAAGTATTCTAAAGCTTTCATTTTCAAATCCTAAGCCAGTTACAATTCTCTAGTCGATTTGCCAGTATGGTACGGTCTAGAAGCTTCAAAGTGATTGTAATCAGAGTCTTGATTGAAGAAAGACACTTCACAATTGATGTTGGTCGAGTACTTCGGATCAAAGCTCACGTTGTAGAAGTCGCAAGAACTTTGGATGAAAACTTATGGTATTTTCCAATAGTGGATTCAATTGGAAGCTAGAGTTCTTCCGACTAAAATATCCTCACAAGTGGGAAACCAGTATACATCGTCGTGTTGTGTTTTCTTTCTGATCTCTGCTTTTCATTTACTTAATTGTGATATATTATCTGTGATTTTGTTGCTAACTTTTTAATTAGCTATTTTCTACTGCCTACTCTATTCACCCCCTCTAGAGTATTGCGCTTTATGATTCGTTCATGCAAACATCACTTCCTTTTCTGTGGCATACCCACCTTTCTATTACCTGGAATGCCCATTAGTGTACGGCAGATCAGCGCGGGCATCTTTGAAGGGTTGGTGGGTAAGATTAGAAAAGACTTGTGGGGTGGCACAACGCCACTTTATCGCTGGGCGGAAAGATGATTCTGATACATCACGAGCTTTCCTCCATCCCCATATACACCCTTTGTCGCTTGCTCCCCACCTAAGAAGGTGCTTACATCTATTTATAACATAGTTACCAACTTCTTCTGGGGTCACTTAACGGTAATGAAGCATCATTGGTGAGCTGGGACACCATGTCCAGACCTATGGGAGAGGGAGGTCTCGGATTTACCAGGCTATCGCTTGTCGTCGATGCTTTCTCGATAAAGCTATGGTGGAAGCTTTGAGTGAGCCGTAACCTCTGGGAGCGGTTCATGAAGGCCAGATATTTCAAGCACAAACACCCGTTCGATGTGGATTTCAACTGCAGATCCTTTGCATCTTGGCGGCGTATCCTTAAGGGTCGGAACCTTGTTGTACCTCCCATCCGTCTTAAGCTAGGGTCGAAAGAATCACCCTTTTTCTTTGAACATTGGTCAGAAATGATCTTCTCCCCAAGTTACCGGGGCTCCTCCCCATAGTATAATTAGCGACATTTGGCATCCCTCGGAGAATGAAATTGTTACTCCTATTTTTTGTTATACGTTTCCAGTATACGTGTACGGATATCCGACCCATATTTTGACTTGTCTAGCATGGCTTGGCTTGGCTTGGTTTGGTCTTGGTTTAGCTCGGCTTGGTTTATTTTGGCTTGGTTTGGGCCAAGTGGTTCATCATGATAAATCCCCTTTATAACCCAACTCCACTCTCTCTCTCTCCTCATTACTCTTTCATTTACTTCTCTTCTCCATTAATTCTCTCCCAAACCCTTAGGCAAGTGTCATCTTGCTTCATGGAGGAACTATTTTAATTATTTTATTGTCTTTCCTACAAGCTTCTAAGACTCTTTAGTATTTAGCATTTTTGGTTTTGGAGGTTGAAATCTTGTAGATCTAAGTTTTCTTAAATCTTGGTTTTCTTGGGTTTTGATCTCTCAAACTTTATTATTTTCAAGTTTGATTGTTCCATGTTGTAGAGAATTTGATTTTACTCAAAATGGACCTTTGAAAACCCAAATTTTGATTTGTTTTGAGTGATTTGTGAACTTAGGAAGTTTATGGGTTCATGAACAAGTTCTCGGATTGGAAAGAAGAACAGTGTTGGGCGCATAGCATTTTCATGCGCCCACAGCTGCTTTCCTTTGGGCGAATAGCCATTTGTATGCACCCAAGGCCCCATGCTCCCTGCTTGGGCGTATAGCCCTATATATGTGCCCAAGGACTCCCTTGCCTAGGCGCATAGCCTCTACATGCGGCAAAGTGCACCCTGTGTTCCCTGCTTAGGCGTATAGCTTTCCTTATGTGCCCACTTGTCATGAAAGATAGTCTCCAGACTTATCTTCCAATGCACCCTGCCTCACTCATGTGGGCACATGCATGCGGGCGCATAGACCATGGGCGCATGCACTCTTTGGTACATTCCTTCCGTAGCATATGCTCTATTATGCATTTAGCTTGGGCGCATAGCCCTGTGCGCATGCTCTCCATGCCACCCCATTGACCCCTTGTGCTATCTCTTGCAATTATCCATATTTGTCTCCATGGTCCTTAGTGTGAGTTGTGACTTTGCTTGTACTCTTTACTTGACTAGTCCTATAATGTTATTTTCCATGTTGCATATGTACTCTGAGCTTTAAACACGATCTTGGTATGGCACGTACACTCTCTGATAAACTCCTTTAGTTGCCCGTCGTGGCACACTCTTGACCAAAAATTCTTGGCATACAAGTGCACTTAACATGAACACGACATGACAATATGACTTGACATGATAATTCTTGATAGTGGCCTACTGAGGCGCACTCTTGACAAGTAATCTTGATAAGTAACATAACATATAATCTTGATATGTTGTTGCGACGGCTATCTAACTTGCTAAGTAATTATTGTCTTCACACCGTAGATGGTTGTGCCCGTACAAGCTACATGTCTCGTCTTGCATCATGTCTAGGACATTAATACCTAATTTTTACGGTCAGGGATTCATACTGAATCTGACTAGGATAATGACTAGACTGATCAAGTAGTTCATGAAGAGATTTTCCAGCTACAGGCAGTCCCGTTATCTGGGCGCTTTAATTGGACTTGTAGCCTGCCGTCGAGTAGGGCACATTTTCAGCATGTTGTCATGTGTTGCACCCCAAGTCACCTAATACAACTCTCTCAACTTGCAACTGGATTAAGTCTGTAGGGCTTGTGGCTGTTGGAACATCTCAATGCATCTTGTTAGTAACTAGGCTTGTGATAACCCTAATTAGTTAAAGTATCAAGTCGTACTCATGCTTGACCGTGATTGATGGATAGAGTCCCATCTAGTCTAGTCTTGTCTAGACAAGGCCAGTACATGGTTACTTCAGCACGTTACTGTTTATGCTTTACCTTATCGATAATTGGTCAGAAACTAAGTTTTGTGTAGGTA